>JAPPUR010000029.1:0-458123 GCA_027569015.1 Ascodesmis sphaerospora | reverse complement strand
CCCCCCCCCCCCCCCCCCCCCCCCCCCCCCCCCCCCCCCCCCCCCCCCCCCCCCCCCCCCCCCCCCCCCCCCCCCCCCCCCCCCCCCCCCCCCCCCCCCCCCCCCCCCCCCCCCCCCCCCCCCCCGTTTTGTGATGAACAATACTGTAACCAATTTCAGCTCTTCAGGTGAGCTTACAGACGCCATGGCGGCAGAGCTGTGATTTGGCCAAGGCAGGCTGTAGCATAACTAGAGCTTCTCAGCCAGATCCCTCATAACCCAAACATCCGCGGTCCACTTAGGATGCAGCTGGGTGACAATCCCGTGGATGAGGCATGGCTGATTAGGCCTTTTCGGCGAGCCAGAGTCGATAGTTTCATGGAACCTGCGGGTGTGTCTGACAACGAGGCCTAACATGCGGGCTGGGAATTGAGGCCCCCTACACGGCAACAATGGACGGCGGCGAGTAGTTGTCATATCTGGTATCGTCTTCAAATCATTAGTTTTTATATACATGTAGGTACCGGGATCATGATACCAGCCAGGGAAAGTCCCTAAAATACGCTGCCATGAGCAATGTCCCTTGCTAAAAACAACCCAACGCCTATATTTTATCCAACCAGCAGAGATTAAACCATCATGGCTCCCAAACCAGCCATGCCAGCAAAGGCCACCACCATCCCAGGCCTGGGCGTGTTCCAAGCTCCAGCGTCAGGTGTCGCGGTGGCCGTGAACACACCTGTCAAGTCGCTCGTGGCTGAGGCCGTGACCGTAACCGTCCTGGCTGGCGTCGTGGTCTTGGTATCGAGGGGCCAATCCCCAGAAGACGAGTACAGAACGCCGTTGATGACGACACCGTCGTTATCGATGGCTAGCTGCTGCGCGTCTTCGTCACAAGTGCCACCGTAGTCGCGGACGTAACATGTTGGCTTCATCTGTTTGGGCAGAGTATCCGTGTGTGTGGCGTTTGCGTCACCCGATGTGTTGTACGACGCGGCGTCAATGTCCTTACCCGTCGACACCGACGTTCCCATTATAATCCGGGCAAACACCTGAAACGCCGTTTCCGGCTGGTAGGCTGGCACCGCGTGTCCAGCTTGGTAGATGCGGCTGAAGGACAGGTTGCCAAATTGACGAACAACACCCCCGATATATGACTCGTTGACAATGATGGGTGCGTAGCCGGCCTCAGGGAATCCGGTGCTGTACGCATTGCCTGCTTCCTGGGCGATGTTCTTGGACACGGCTTCGCCACCCATCCAGTTGCAGATGTAGTCCCTGTCACCGTACATGAGGCCGATCCGCACACCCTGGTTCAGGAGAGCGGCAAGGCGCGGGATATTGCCATCGCGAGCAATGTCTCCCGTCTCGGCAAACTCGTAAAATACGTTGGTATTGGACATGGTGTAGTTGACAGGTGACCCTATGGCACCTTGCACTTCAGCCTGGTTGAGGTACTCCTGGAACAGCATTGGCGGGAAGGGGTCCGCGTAGGGGGCAGCCAGGTCGTAAGCGCCTCGATCTGAGCTGAAGTAGGCGTTTTGAATGTCGAGGCACTCGTCCCTAGCCTTGGAGCACGCCTGGTTGACGGCATCTTCGTCGCCCTCACCTTCGGGATCGCCTATACTAACGGCAGCGCCACACTGGTGGAGGAGATCGCGACAACCACCCTCGGAAGAATACTTGTCGAGATAATAACTGGTATCGGTCGGAGACATGGCCTTGTAATTGTACGAGTTCTCGCTGGCAAAGATGGGGTAAAAAGGCACTTGGGTCTCCATGTCGACACAGCCGTTGACGATACCCAGTGACTTAAGATGGACATCGATAGTTGAATTGCTTGGCAGCTCTCCATTCTGACGTCGGACGTTTTGCTCCTGGAAAGTTTCGGCGAAGACGGGACCATAACGACCGCCGTAACTCTCAGCAAAGAGGTTGATTCCGAGAGAACTGTTTCGACCGCGCGAGGAAGGCTGATACTGAGGAAAGGTAGTCAAGAATCCCTGGACCATATGCCATACCGCCATGGCAGCCGTCTGGGTCGTGTTGGCGGTGTGTTCCCTATCACCAGAGCTAAAGGTGCCATTGCGGAAGACCCATTCAGGATAATTGGGATTGGGCACTGGAGGTACCTCGACTGTGCCCCGAGCAAAGTTGGCGGTGCCTCTGGTGGGAGAATCGTAAGAGAAGCCTACTTGGTTAGGCTAGAATAGCTACTAGTCAGTATTGCAAGTAGATACCAGCACAAGCTGGACACACCTGATCAATGAAGAGCATGTTGGAAGCGCGATCCCAACCCCATTCACGAGCAACAGTGTCGTAGTCATCCAAACCCTTCTCGACAACCTCACAGGGCCCATTGCCAGTGAAGAATCCATACATAGAGCTGGACCCAGGTCCTCCATTGAGCCAGATGGTGAGACTCTCGGTTCGCTCGCGGGCCTCAACAAACCAAAAGAATAAATTGGTCGGGTAGTCACCGGGAACCGAAACCCAACCCGTGTACTGCTTTTGCGAATCGAAAGCGGTTGCGCATGCGCCTTCGGGGACTTTATAAGATACTGTGACATTGCGGTTTGCAGGTGAACGGACGACGGTGAGGTTGCGCGCTTCGGCGTCGGAGCGAGGGATGAATTGCGCCGAAGTGTGGAATGCGAGGAGCGGAATTAAGAGCAAAAGCCGCAGATGCAGAGAGAGGGACAGGATGAGAGGAGGCGCCATAACGGCGGGCGGCCAACGTCTGGCCGGTGGCGGTCGAGTATGTCTGGTGGTGAGAGATTCTATGGCAGGAGTCGTCGTCATTCAACAACAGGCTAGTAAGCAAACAGACGACGACGCATCACAGGGCAAAACAACGCTGTAGCGAGACATGAAAAGCCCGGGACGAGACACGACACGAGCGACTGAGACAGGACAGCTCCCGAGACACGGGGTAAAGCGAAGGGAAAGCAAGCAGAAATGCAAAAAAACGAGACGAAAAAGAAGGGATATTGGTACGTAAAAAGAAAGAAGGGAAGAAAGCCTTGTCGGATGGTGCATGAAGGGGAGAATAAACGAGGCTCTGCCAACAATGGATCGAAGGAAGGAAGCAAGCTACAGTACGCGCAAGCTGACAGTCACCCCCTCACTGGCTGTCGTCCATCGTCTGTGCCTTGCATCGCCTCCCTCTAGGAGGATTTTCGGGCGTTGAGCGCTGGGGTTACAGTGGGGATCGGCGCCTAGAGACAGCGGAGTGGCTGGTCATGTGGGGAGCTGGGTCCCCCTCGTAAGGCTCACACGAACGAAGCTCTGCCCATGGTGAAGCAACGGTGAAGCTTGGACGGGTCAAGCTGAATGCTAGCGCCGATATATATGGCTAGAATGGTTTTATAAAAGGATTCTTACTTATTTCTCACTTCTTTTTTCGAATCTCTTTGGTTAGAACTTGTTCAGCACATGCCAATCCCTCAACCCTTGCACGTGCGGCTGATCGTTAGCTGCAATGGATGCGAATCTCCAACGGCACATGTTTCCAGCAGGGGTCGGCCCGTCGCCGTGCGTGGCAACGGATGTTTGACGACGGTTGCAGTCAGCAAAGGGCAGAAGGGAAGTCTATGCGACTGACCATGCTACACTCCGAGTAATCTCTTGAGAGAGAGCCTGCAATCTCATCATGACTGCTTGGCTCTCAGAAGCATCTCACATCTTGCCAACCGAAACAGGGATCACTGGGATTGTGATCCCATGACGTGATGTCTCCCTTACCAAAGCTCAGCTTAGCTATGGTTCGTGAGTGAATACGATGGAGCCAATTATAAAGTTGGCCTATTCATCATTTCAGATGTCGCATTGGTAGCGTCAACTTGGTCACTGTTTTTGAATACTAGAGTACAACCTCATCTATGCGCCTTTTCCGTTACACCCAAGGTAGATTATACAGTTATATCACATATTCCATCATGGCTCTCCCGTCTTGCGCACCGCGAAAAAGTAGTTGCCCACCTTTTCGCTGCCCTTGACCTCCTTCCAGCCCAAGCCTGGCACGTACACGACGCCCTGCACCATCGGATGACTCCATCCCTGGTTCGCGAGGAAGTGCCGCAGCTCTTCCTCGTTGAGGTACTTGTTCCAGTCGTGCGTTCCCTTGGGCACGATACCCAGCACATCTTCAGCAATGAAGTTGGTCGTGAACCAACTCATCCATGTTCGCGCGATGGTGCTCATGACGAGCCAGCCTCCTGGCTTGACGAATGGCCGCACCTTTTCCAGGAATGCCGCCGGCGCATCGACGTGTTCGATTACTTCGAACAGGGAGACCACATCATAAGCCTCCTCGGGGGTCGCGGGCACGGGTAGGTTCTCAATCGATGTCTGGCGATACTCGAGCTTGTTGCGCAACCCTGGGTCCCTGCGGGCGTGGGCTCGGGCTACAGCCAGCACTTCGGGGGTAGGGTCGATGGCAGTGACGCGCCGGGTCGTCGGCAGCCGTGCGGCGCTCTCGGCAAAGATGCCGCCGCCACAGCCGATATCGAGAAAAGTAAGATCGGTCGTCGCGGGAGCATCAGCTTGGGCGCTGTGACAAGCGCGGATAAAGTCGTGACGAAGAGGGTTCATGAGATGGAGGAGCCGTGAGGAGCCATGAGGATCCCACCAGTCCGCGGCGAGGGCGTTGAAGTGCGAAACCTCATCAGGGTTCACGGAGGAGAAGTTCGAGGAGGAGGAGTTGTTGGGGGAGGTTGTAGAGCTCCATCGTGGAGCTGCGACGGAGGTGCCGATGATGCGGAGGGAGGGTGGTGGGATGGCCGATGATAACACTGGCCGTCGACCCGATCGGGCCAGATTTCGGAGCAAGGCACCCGCCGGCCGGGACGGAGCCGGCATGGTTGGTGGTTAGAGAAGAAGGAGGATTTGTGTGGTTGGTGATGCAACCAGCCCAAGACGTCTGTGAGTGCGAGGGTATCAGAGGATGACAAAGCCTCCCGCCGGAGAAAAAAGACCAGCAGTGGGGTCTAGAGACGGGAAATCAATCGATTATCCAGTGACAAGATACAATTCAACAACTCGGCTCTCTTTCCGTCATCGGTCCCACTACTGCCGCAATTGACGCTCTTTTTTTTTCTTCCCTTGGGACAATCCTCTCGCTGACTGATGCTTTCGCAATTCCTGACTCCAACTGCGTTTTCCAAGCTGGCTTACATAATAACCGCGCGACGGGGACAAACCAAAACGGCCGCTAGAGCCAGGAAGCCCGCGTTTACCCCAAACCGGGCAAGACAATCTAACCAATTGCCAGCGCCAGACATGTGAGCGAAGCAGATGGAACTGTTCTTGTCCTCCCCGGCCTAGGCTCAGTCCGGGTAAGCCGGGGTTTTTTACAGTGTGAGAGCCGGGAATTCACCGCGCGGCACCGAGCAGGTGAAAGCCGGAGAGCGGAGGAGGGGAGAGGATGAAAGAGAGGGTCTGAATCATGCGAGGTGGAAGCACGTCGTCCGTTATTATGTGTGAGGGCGCCGCTAAAGCCTGTCTTTTTTATAATTTTTCTCTCTTTCTTTTAATCACTTGATCGTGCAGTTGTTCCTCTTTCTCAATTCATCCTCCTTCCACCGCTTTCGTTGTTTGTCTTCTAGATCACGGGCCGAACCCCTCCCCTCAGTTGGAAAAAAAGTTCCCCGCCGCCTCCGTCTCCGCCTCCGGAACCGAGCCCGCTCTCCTCGTGTACTTGCCCATCGCAAAGCGTCGCATTGCTAGTCGCATTACTGCTACTCCTTCAAGCCGAGGTCGAAGAGTCACGCGTTGCCCTTGATCGCCAATTCATACACCTCTGCGCTCAATTCCTCCTTCATCTTCCACCGTAACCCTCTCACATCCTTCATCATGCCTGCGACAATCGACCTGAACCAATTCGACTCGATCCCTGACTCAATCGAGGCTTTCCGTATGCGACACTCTACTCCTCACTTCCTGAACCTTGTCTAACGTATCTGCGCATAGGAAATGGCGAGTTCCTCGTCGTCCTCGACGACCCCTCGCGTGAAAACGAGGCAGACTTGATCATCGCCGCTCAAGACGTCACGACCGAGAAGATGGGATTCCTCATCCGTCACTCCTCTGGCTACGTCTGCGCACCTCTCTCCCCAGCCCTCACCACCGCCCTCGACCTCCCACAGATGGTCCCCAACAACCAGGACCCTCGTGGAACCGCCTACACCATCTCCATCGACTCAGCCGACCCCTCCGTGACGACTGGCATCAGCGCCCGCGACCGCGCCCTCGCCTGCAGGACACTCGCCGACCCCGCCGCCCGACCAGAGAGCTTCCGCCGCCCGGGTCACATCCTCCCCCTCCGATCCCGCCCTGGTGGCGTTCGTCAGCGCCCAGGTCATACTGAGGCCGCCACCGAGTTCTGCCGCCTTGCCGGCAAGGTCCAGGCTGCCGCCATCTGCGAGATGGTTGACGATGGTGAGGAGGCGCCTGGCCAGGCTGTCCGTCACAACCACGGCATGCTGAGGGGAGAGGCCTGCATCGCCTTTGCCCGGAAGTGGGGTCTCAAGGTGTGCACTATCGCCGACCTGGTTGCCTACGTCGAGAAGACTGAGGGCAAGCTCGAGACCAACGGGTCCGAGGCCAACGGCAGCTGAGAGGATTGAAGTTGCGGTTGTGGTTTTGGAGCGAGGCATGGCGGATTGTATACCGCCATATCTTTTTGCGTACCTAGTAACGCGGCACGCGGCGGCAGTCTTGCTTGACGGATGACGAAACGGCTTGGTTCATCTCTTGACATGTATTTTGCTATATCTGTTTCTTGATTCCATGGGGTATTTGGCATGGCATAGACCGGGGTTTGTTCTGGCGTCCAGAAAACAGTGACAGTCAAAAGAGAAGGATGAGACAAATCAGAGGACGCCCTCATTCTCCCCCCTCCGTCTTTGCACTCCCAGCGTATTCCCCGCTCTTGTGTCTCTCAACCAGATGTCATGTTAACTCAAAAGGCCTTCTGTAGGATACCTATGTACGCTTATATCATTCAACTCGGATTTATGTCTCATATCTCTGATAGTAACCTTATGTCTCAGTCTCAAGACTGCAGTATGTATGGTGACTTGTCAAGGCTTATTGGTCTCATGCATGAGTTTAGTCTGCTCGCTCTTTCACATTGTGTCGAGTGTAGATTGGCTCTGGGTCTCGCCCATGCTTGATCTGTAGTGCAGCAGCTCGCTCTTCCTCGGTGCAAGTCTGCTGCGGGTATCATTTCATCGTGTCCTCATCGCAAAAGTCATTTACCCCATGACGCCGCCAGATTCCTTCCCTCTATCCCACATCCAAGACCATGTGACGATTTTTACACTCTCTCCTTCTTTGGCACCCTTCCTGGGACTGGCTGGTGGCCTCTAACCACAACATCCTCATCCTCTTCGCCCTCATCATCATCTTCGTCCATATCGTGCTGCTCCTGGGCCTGACGGGCGCGCTTGATACGGCGCACCATGGCCTGGTCAAGGTAGAAATCGTGGTCGAATCGTGACCGTGAGAAACGCTGTTTTAAAATTAGCAAGACCTCCAAGAGTGAGTTGGATGAGAAGTAAACGAACCTCTGAGCAACCCGTCTGTGGGCACTGAGCATCACCTCGCAGTGGCAAGTAATCGAGCAGGGCAGCCTTCTCAAAGGTGTGCTTGCACTTGCGGTTGCTGTAAGGCTGTTTCATTGGCTGCAGTGTGAGCGGGCAGTTGATGCTGAGGACTTCGCGGGCCACAGCAATGTCATCATCGTCATCGTCATCCGCTGCGCCAGGGGTCGTCGCCCGCATCACAGGTCGGCCATCGGGGCGGAACCAACGTGAGGCGTCTGGGAGCGGTGGTCCGTCCTCACCGGCCATAGCGTCATGCCAGAGCTTCTTGAAGCCAGCGTAGTCGTTGTTAAGGGCGTACCGCTGGTGCGTGTCCATAGCCGTGTAATCGGCCTTCTTCTTGGCACGCATGTCCTTGAAGCGCTCCAGGATGCTCGGGGCGGCGAGGTCTTTACTATCGACATCGTCGTCTTCTTCCTCAGCAGCTTCTGCATCATCACCCCGACGGGAACGGCGTTGGGATTGCGCTACATCGGCAGCGGTAGCGTTATACAAGTCGGTGATGATGAGGCCTTCATCTTCCAACTCGGCTTTGTAATCGATCACGACACGGATAGCCTCCTCAAATGAGTCGGTCAAGGCATTGACCCGCGTTTCCAGATCGGTAACATGGGTCTCGAGGCGCTCCTCATCGGGCGTCTTCTCATTACCCTTCTCTTGCCTTTTCGCGCGTAGAGACTCAAGTCTCTCACGCTGCTCCCTCAACTGTTCATGCAGGTCGCTAATGCTGGAACTAAGAAGGCCAACGGAGTCACCGAGCTGCTGCTGATAGACGACGGTGGTGCGGGCGTGGGACAAGTCGTTCAGATCGCGGCGTGCAGCGTCGGAGAGGGGGCAAGAGGGCGGCTGGTATTCGGGCAAGGCCGTGGTGGTGGTCGCGGTCGAGGACGAGGAGACGCCGGAGCGATTGAGGAGCCTGCGGGACATGGCGATTGCGAATGGGAAGAGGTCGATTATGGGACGGTGTTGCAGAGAGTCAGCATCGTGGGCTTTCTTTGTCTTGCTTGGTCCTTGTCCCGCAGAGAATGCGCCAGAGAAGGGTGCGACGCGACACGGCAGCTCGCACGTGTAAAGTGAACGCGGCCGAGAGTCGTGTCACGGGATCTAACGGCGAGTAGGCGATAACATCCAGAACTGGAACTTGGCATGCCACAGCGACACGATCCGGAAAAATTCGAATAGAATTTGGATTGGTAGAATGCGAGGGGGGTTCTATGGGTATTTTCATTTCCCATTCTTTGTTGAAATTCCGGTTAAACGGCTTGAATGTCTACTGAGTAAATAGCAGACACAGGTCTTGAGACATTTCATGCCTAAAGTGCTCCAGTATTAATGTCCACCTCGCATAAGTTGGCCTCAAAGTGTCGTGTCACGGGACCTCAAAGTCGATCATCCACCCATCCATCTCATGACGGCACATCCCTGTTGCCAGACGCCAGGGTCCAAACTCAAAACATGGTCGATTTGGGTGAGAGGCGGACTCCTTGTCAATCAGGGTCCATCCATTACTGGCCGAATCTGGTTTGCAACCGTCATCGATATCCCGCCATGTCTTGTCCGTGTCTGCCAGTTCATCAGCCTCCCTGGACAGCCCAGACAGGGCTTGCATCGTGCTGGTGCAAGGATGAAAGCAGAGACATCCATGCTAGGCCTGTTTGCAGCAACTATGGATCGAGACAGCTTCGAGAGAAGAGTGAGCTGTCCTGGTTCTGAAAGCCCATCTCATCTGACCGATCTTTTCTTCCCCACTGCACGGTCATCCTGTTTGCAGGCCTCATCGAACCATGGCATCACCGCTGACGCTGCTAAAACCTGCCAAGCTGGAGATTGCCAGGCACGGCAACTGTCACTCCATCTCGATGTTCGGCCGGAGCGCGCCAACGGTGAGGAACCTTGTCTCATGCATAGCCCCATCGCCGATAGAGGACCCCTTTCCATCAAACTTCCGATGCTTGTGATGGGCCAGGATGGCGCCGTGATCGCGGGACCAAAGACTTGGGTCCACGCATCGATGGCTCGGCAAGCCATCGCCCCAAAACACCATCAAACTTGTCTCGATTGAACCATGGTGCATCGGCTACAGCATCAGCCGTACGCATGTCGGGCGAGGCGGTAACTCAGTCCAGACTGGCTGCAATTTCGTCTTAGCAGTCCGTTCCTGCAGGACTACTTGTTCCCTTTGAAGCAGTCTGAAGTCGTCAACATGATGGCATTACCATCATGAGCAGTGGCATCACTAACCAGTCGCGTTCGGCTCTCCTTTCGGCCAAGCGTCTCTATTGCTGCTGTGAACTGGCAAAACATAGATTCAAGTGTTCGATCGTGAGAACCCAGCCACCTGGCAACGGCTGAGAGGAGCAGCATGTTGCCAAACCCCGATTAGAGCTATAATTTGTCGATGACACGATCAGAGGTACAACCTCGATGCACCGATCTACGGCCAAAGCCACATGTACCTCTGAATCTCTGATGAGATGGCAGCGTCGATTGGGCCTAGACTAGTCCGCCAATCCGGCTTGCCGGCGCCAGGCGCAGTGGGGCTCACCGATGATCCCGATCCCGGGCCCGGAGACTGTGGCCGGCGATCTCACCAAGTGCTCGGGGGAGCAGGAGATCGAGTTTTCCCCCCTACCCATCTTGCATTCTACACACCCCAGCTCTGCGGTCTAGACTCGTCCTCTCGTGTCTCCCGCCCGGTCTAAACAGCGCATGCCCTCTTATTAGCTGTGTTATTGCTATTAAGCGACAGCGAAAGCCATTCCAGGAATGGGGCAACAAGTCACCATCAAGCTGCATCATGTCAGTTTTCTCTCCCCGGGATCCAATTAATCAACTAATCCTTCCTCCCGCAGCGATACCCATGATCCAATGCCCAGAAACATCAGCATGACAAGAAACGTTGCTGTCTAAGCCCACTCCGCTCGTCTTTCGCCACGCCCCCCTTCTTCACCTCAGGGTCCCCTCTCTTGTGTTGATGCTCCCAGCTGCAAGTTTGAGTCTTTCCTGCGCACTTGACACGCCCTAGGGACAATATCAAGCCGGCATCCTGGACGTGTCGTTGCTTACTTGGCTGATTATGCGCCTGTCCGCCTCTCTCGTCTGCTCCTCATCTGTCCTCTCGCATCTCGCCTTTACGACTTGTCCCAATCCAACCTTGTCTTCCGCCTAATACGAATCCTACTGCTACCTTTGCTCGTCACACCTGCTGCTTTGTCCTACAAGACGAGGAATACCGACTTATATATCACCTCACTCCGGTTCTAGTCAAACTCGCAATGGCAGCCTCAATGCACGCTTTGTCGCCCTCACTAGCTCGGAATCTTTCTTCTTCACGGCAATCCTCCCCTCGTCAGTCCGCCATGGCGCCCAGGGCGCCGCCAACCATGAATCCATGGGAGATCAACGCCCTCAACGTGAGTATCTCGTGAAGTTGACTTTCAACGAACAGCGCACTGACTAGACCGACAGTATGAGTTTCCTGAACAGGGCTCTCTTAACCCGGATGGCACCATGGTAACATCCGCTACCACCTGGCGTCAAGTTCAAGATCCCGTCATATACCCGGGTCTCTATGCTCCCAGCGGGATTGATATCATGACGATCTTGGTGAGTTTTGTCTTTCGATGATAGTCACAGCTACTAACTGTCTCAGCTTCGCATCGTCGGAAGGCCAAACCCTCAGGTCGATCTCGGTCCCGTCGACTGCTCTGTCGCCCTTGTCGTCTGTGACATGCTCCAGGCCGACGCTCCCATCATCTACGTCTCCGACTCCTTCTCCGAGCTTACCGGCTACTCTTCCCATGAGGTGATGGGCCGCAACTGTCGCTTCCTGCAATCCCCTCCAGGAGGCCAGCGAGCTTCTAAGAGGAGCTCCGACAAGTCTGCCATCCGTCGCATGCGTCAGGCCGTGTTCTCCGGACAGGAGATTCAGCTGTCCGTGACCAACTACAAGAAGCATGGCCAGGCTTTCAAGAACCTCTTGTCCATCATCCCAGTTCCGGTGGACAACAGCGGTTCTCAATACTGTGTTGGATTCCTTTGTGAGACAGATTAAAATTTTGGATAACAGCAAGTCGACGCGAAGCATTCTGAATGCCTTCGTCTGATCCGATAGCCATGTTCCACATTGGATAGTGGCTCCGCAACACCACACTAGGAGCCCAACCTCATCATCAAACACAACAAACCTCCAAACTATTACGTACACGCAAATTTTCGGTTTCATTACTTTTTACAGATCGACTTTCTTATCGCTCAACACTCAAAGAAGCCCTCGGCGTCAGGATTCACTTACACGGTCTCGGTACTTCGCTGCTCTCAGGCTTTACGAATACTTACGATACCCCTTGCATTGACAACCATTTCTCTTTTTACCGTGTACGACATCAGATCAGGTCTTATCAATGGAAGCACTCTAAGGTGTTGGGGACATTGCTGTAGAGGGCGGAACCTCGTTTCTTTTTTCGGTTCGGCTGACAGCTCGGTCATTTCTCTTTTTGATTCTCTTATCATACTCTGATGATTCACGCCCACGAAATACACGAATTTAGATCTTGGCAGCAGACGGGGCTTGGATGATGAAACAATTTGGGAGTCATTACTACGTGGGCATGGGCGAAAAGGGAATGATTTACATAGATGCCGCCCTTGGGCCGCAGGAATAATTCGGGCGTTTGGGCAAAACTTTTAGGTTTCTTGGGGATGCATGAGGGGGTCTTGTGACTCTATTCACAGCTCGTGGCGATTCACAGGCGAGAATGAGCATGGGGAGGATGCTGTTGGGGGGATGGAGATGGAGCCAAGGACGAGCGATGGAACTGCCGATGCATGGCTGGCCTTGATCATCACAATGATCTGACAGAAAATCATACTCTTACTTGGCGAGCAGGATTCATCAAAAGCTTCAAACTTGGTCAAATTTCACTCCAATTTAAACCCCCACCGCGCGCCATGTGTCTACAGGGTTGACGCTGCATCAGGCAGTTTTGGCTGGGCAGGCTCTCGATCCTCACGACTCCCTGTCAGCCATCGCGATCGCCAGGGTCTGGGATGTAACGGCGTCACCAAGGAACCGGTCAAGGCCCAGCTTTATTACATGTCGCCTGCATTTGATGAGTTGGCTTTGGTCAGACAGCCATATGTGCATGGTATGCCCCCTCTCAGTTCTCAGGAGGCAGGGATTTCCCAAGAGTCGGTACACCGGCTCCCACGGTACGGCCCAGGTACAGTAGCACCCGACTGGTCGCGGCCGTGGGGAGACTCAGCCGGCCGTTAACATTGCTTTGTGCCGATGTCATCCGCCGGCTCGGGTCCGGGTACTCGGCCGGCCGGTTGAAGGCATTCTCTTGAACTCACCCAAGGACGGCCGCGAAGCTGTGATGACAACCACAGTGAAGTAGATGAAACACTGCTTGAGTATGTATTTTATTCTTCCACTTTCTTCGTGCTGCCATGCCGAGATAGTCTTTGAGACGAGTTGGGTACTGCCTCCTGTCTCGTTTACTACTTGTGGGTATACCTCAACTATCAACATCACAATGGGCACAGACCGACGATATTTTCCCCTTTTTTTTTATATTTTCTATCTTTTTTTGGGGTTGTTTTTTTGGTTTTCTATTTTGTTAATGTTTTTGTGTTTTTGTCTTCTGTGATATGGCGGCGAACAGAGGCGTTATTGGGAATGGCAACTGAGGAAAACGCAAAAACACAATCGTGAACGCATGACAGCATCGACACATAACCGAGAAACATCGTGGGTTTCTCTAGTCATGACATGGAAGCCATGACCATCTCTCTCATGTATTGAATGGGGGATCCCCGAACCATTGGCCATCGTCCCCTTCGCCATCGTCCTCTTGGCCATCATCCCCTTGACCGTCGTCCCCTTGACCGTCGTCCCAGGACTGATGACTTGCCAACGGTGTTCCATCATCAGAGGGCCATTGGTTGGCCGACTGCATCCCATCGCTCCCCTGGACATAGTTCCAGGACTGCTGGTATGTCGGCGGCTGCACCCCATAGTACCATTGGCTATTGTCAGCGCCAAGTTGTGGCTGATAGGACACAGTCGAAGACGAGTCGTAGGCAGCTGGTGTTGGACCATGTTCACCAAGAGGTAGGTCGTACTGTCCTGGCTGATAACCTAAAACAATGCCCGCGGCGAGCATTGAATGGTCGAAGCGTGCATGGTCGAAGCGTGCACGACTAGCGGCGGTCCCTAATACACTGGTATGCTGCTGAGATCCCAAAACAGAGTTGAAGTCTTCTTGCTCGGTGAAGGTCGTGACATCAAGTCCAAAGAAATCTTGTGATGAACCAGTTAGTACAAGCATTCCACCAGTGGTGAGGTCGAGCGAGACTACTTACTCTGGACTATAGGCGCGCAGAGGTGCCTCATGCTCCTAGGAACCCTGACATCGTGGCTGATCTGCCCCTGAGACTCCGGCCTGAAGACAAGAGCGCGCCTAACGACGGTCTGGTTCGGATCCCTGCTGGGGTGTAGGATCGTGATATCGGCAGAGGATTGCGCATGCAGTATACCCGTTAGGTCTGACCCTTCAGCAATGTATCTCCTCCTCTCCTCGCGGAGCTGAATGGAGAATATACCGTTGTCAGTGATAAACTCTTCACTGATTACTATGTTCCTCATGTGGTCGACTATAACGGCCCGGGCAACCGCCTCATTCCCATCCGGCCGACGGATGCGCATGCAAAGATTCTCGTTGGGCCTGATCCTATCGATACTGGACCTGTTGGACCTGTTGGATCTGGCCCTGGAACCTCTCGAAGGACCTGTTGTTGCCCCTCGGGAACGGCTGAGCAGTGATGTTGACATGCTTGAGCTCAACGGCGGTGCGGTTGTCGGCGCGAGATACTCGTCTGCAAGGACTGTGCTGTCAGGAGCAGCAGCAATCGGGCGCTGTTCTTGTTGTCTACGGCGATCGTTGAACTGATCACGATACCAGCCGTTGGGACGCCGTCCCATGTGCGAAGATGTCCAGCTGGTAGACGATAGGTGACAGCCTTAAGCACCTAGGTCGAGGGCGATATAGACCGACGCTGTCTTGACTGGGAGCTTCCGGGGCGGTCGGGGGTAGTTGGAAAGGGGTAGTCTCCGGCGCTCAAGTGACGACGAAGCTGGTTTGAGTATAGGCATGTAGGCTGTTGCCGGCAACTCCCAGTTGGCCAAGGCTGGTGGTAGGCCTCGGATAGGGAGGGAGGTCCGCTTGAGGGAGAGAAGCTATGAAGGCAACAAAACTCACGAAAGATAACCTATAGGCTGTGACAAGTAGAGAGGTGGGTTGAGTAGACGCCAGGCTCCTCGAGGAGGGAGGTATGGGATGGAGGCGGGAGAGAGAAATCGGCGGGAGAGATCAGGAGATGGACCTCTTTGGCGGGAGAACAAGAGGATGTGCAAGGTAGGAAGGATATGTACACCATCCCCCCGCTGGGTACGTGCCATGGACGCATCGTCAGAGGAGGCAACAAGGCGTTCACGTCCGATGCGATTTAGCCAAGCGGGTGCTGTCCCCTGTCTAGACCAACTATCCATCTGTATAACCTCATTGGATTATAAAAAGCTGGGTCGAATCGGTCTGCAGTCATCGTGCTAGTCTTGATACTTTGAATCATCTAGTCATTGGATGATATTCGGACTCAAGAATGATCACCAACCCGACAAGAGAGAAGAGAAGCGAGGCAGACAGGTTCCATCTCAATCTTGATGCTTGCTGTGTCCGTCAATGGAGAGACGGAGGGGCCGTTGAGACTCGGCCACCTCACATGCGGAGCGGCATCGGGGTTGTCCAATCACGTTGCGTATGAGTGATTGCGTTCGTTATTGGGTATTGTGTCGAGTACCTGGTTGCAAGGCGGCCAGAGTAGGCTGGAGTGAGAGTGGGGAGGCGAAGGGGAGGAGAGGAGAGGAGAGGAGAGGAGAGGAGAGGAGAGGAGAGGAGAGGAAAGGGGAGGGGAGAAGGGGGAGGAGAGGGCAATGCCCGACGGGATCCTCGAAGCTGGAGATACCATAGCACTCTTAGCAGTTGGCCTCGTCCGGCGGTGCGAGACTTTCGGAGAAAGGGGGCCATCTTATGGATTGGGAAGACCAGGCTTGATATATTACTGCTCTGACAATTCAGCCCCCGCCCCGTCTCAATGAACTCCTCCTCGGTCGCATCCATTCTCACTCAGAGCCGACCCAACCGTTCTCCGCAACATGTCTTGGAAGCCCTCAAGCCGTGTCCGTGATGGAGGGCAATCAAGCGAGTGTGGGTGGACCTTACGGCTGTTTTTACCAGCCCACCAACAGACAGGTCACGACTCTGGGCGCGGTGGGGGAGAAGAGAGGAAAGAAAAAGATATCGCAACTCGGCTATTTTTCAACGTCAACATTCATTTCAGGGACAGAAATTGAATCATTGAAAAGCTGATAATATCAGTATCAGTCTCTGCTTTCTCTGAGACTTTGCGGGAGAAAATCTCCAAAACTTCTGGTCTTGACAAGCGCCAGCCTGGTCGACAACACCCACACTTGCCGCCCCCTGTGTGACATTCACACATGATGCGTCATGTGACGGCCCAATCCAAGGCCTCTTCAATGCAAGGAGACACAGCCGAGGCGCCCTTCTGTAGCTTCTAGGTGCGGGAGTTGTCCCTTCATAGAAGGTGGCCCTCCAACATGGTCGGCTACGGCCCAATTCTAGGGAAAGTGGTGGTGAGAATGGCTCAGTGACGCGTCAAGGGGATGGCAGGTGAGGGATTTTGTAATTCTGACGTCTCTGAGCATGCGCTTGCTGGCCAAAATGACTATATATACCATGAGCTGTTCGCTATACCTTTACTCATCCAACTCAAGAAGAAGGGGATCCTCTCCAAAGATGCCTCGCCATGGTGCGGTCCACCATCTGGGCAGTGTCTACTTTCGCAGCCGAGCAGACCTCCTGCGAAGGTCGGGCTGTGCCTTGTCTCCCCCCTCCTCTGCCTTTGCTACGCTCCCATTCTGCTCACTCTTCACCGCCTCGACACGCTTCCTCTTCACGGGTGGTGCGCGCACCTCCTTGTCGGAATCTGCCGGCTTCTTTCGTGACTTCTTGGGCTCCTCGAAGTACGGGCTTGCGTCAACAGGCTCCTCCTTGATGCCAGCGGGGGTGCGGCCCGTCTTCTTCTGGACGCCAGGCGCGTAGCAGCTGGTTCGCCCACCGACGGTGATGAAGGCGAGCTTCTCCCCGTTGGGCAGCTTGGTCGCAGTGCCCTTGGACCCCTTGCCCCATCGGTAGTTGAAGAGCCAGTGCTCGGGGAATTCATCTGAATCACCGAGCTTGTCGACAGCTGTCTGGCAAACATAGCGAATCATTTTGTAGAGCGTAGTGACCTGCGAGTCATCAAACTCGTCGCAGTACTGCTCGGGGTGAAGCTTGGCTTGGTACAGGGTCTCGTCCGCGACCCAGTTCCCGATACCGCTGATCATGGCTTGATCCAGGAGCAGGGCTTTGATGGGGACGTGGCGTGCGCGCATCTTACCTCGGAGGTAGTCCTCGGTGAAGCGATCAAGGTCCACGACCGGGTCGGGGCCGTTCTCGACGAGGGGAGAGTGCTTTCTAATCTGATCGCCCGGGCAGTCAACCAGCCGCACACGACCAAATCGACGGGCATCTGTGAAGGCGACTTCAACACCAGGGGTGCCCTCGGTCTTGAACTGGAACTTCCAGAACTTGGGCGGCCACTGCTCGAGCTCACTGTCCTTCATCTTCTTGTAGTAGTTTGTGTAGGCCGTCTTTTCATCCTTAATGTGCATCCACCCTAGACCCGTTAGCAAATATGCAGCCAAGTTAAACTGAGCGTTTACCCGTCATTCCAAAATGCATCACCAAGTGCGGGGGTTTATCTAGAGTAATCCTGGTCATGGGTGAGTTGTCGACGTTACACAGGGTAGCTATTGGCTGTTGCAGCTCACCAGAAGTATTTGCCCTGACTTCCTGCGGAAACGATCTGGAGTTGTTAACCCCAAAGTTGCCAATTATTGGCTACAAGTGACATACCTGCTTCCCCTTGAGAGCGGCTTCGACCTCTTCACCACTCGTACCAACCTTGCCAAATACATTCTTGTCGTCTATCGCTGAAGCGGATACAATGCGTTTCCCCACAACGTGAAGACGGAGAAAGTGGACAATGCGTGCGACTGGGTGATTTTAGCATCTGATTAGCTGCAACGGTAGATCTCAAACCAACCTTCAGCGATCTCAGGCATCTTGGCAGACAGACGGATTTCAGTTTACGAGACTTTTGGTTTGATCCAGGCACCAGACGAGATTCGAAGCGTCACTGACCAAGGCGAACGCGAAGGGCGTGTTCAGTCAACGCGATATCACGTGATGGACATGGGTGAATAGAGCAGCCTTCACTCCAGCTCTGACATGTGACTACATAATGGAATGTGTACTCCTTACTCCGTAATTGCTAAAATATTCGTAACAGAAACTGGTCAAATCCACATTTAAAGATTACTTTTATTTGGCGAGGTTGGTTTGGACGGACTCAATTTCTTCTTTGCGCCGAAGGTGGACCAGTTTACCAGTGGCCGGGATACCGGGGCGGAGAAACGTAGAACCGGCAACTCCACTCTTGGTGCATTTTGTTCAACTTTTTTCTCGCGAAATCTTTCCAACTTCTCACAAGCTTTCCATCTTCAACAACACAAACAAAGAAGCTGAGGTGAGTTCTGAATGCGCAGTGCGTCGCGCTGCCTTTTCCCTTCCTTCCTGATGACACATTACACCGCAAACTAGAGTCTTTGACCTAAAATGGAATGAAACCTCTTTTTTTACACGTCAGTCTGAAAGACTACGATTACGCACACGTTTTCGCATCAGCATGCTCTGGACCCGTGCTGACTTCTTCATAGACCTCTCATCACCAAGCGGTGGATCATTGCGAGGATGCTCAGCCTTCTCTCCGCGCCCAGCATGGGCTGAAACGGTACGTTTTGAACCTCGCGCACACACACACACACACACACACCCACCCCTCCTTGTGATGATCATTTCTTTTACAATATACGCTGGAAATTACCGGCTGAGATCTTTCTTTGACGATATAAAATGGCTATTTCTGATGGACACCTTCACTCTCTACCTTTGCTGCTTTGCATTTGGTGGCTCATGCTAACATGATTGAAGTTTTTTCTAGCAAGGTATGCGACATTCTCCTCGACCCGTCCTCCGACTTGTATGATGAAGCGGCACTGGGCTCCGAACATACATGAGCACGAAAAGCCACTTTGCGGCAGGCCTAGAAAACCTCGCCCACTGACTCGTCACGCTCGTCCATCACTTGCTGGATAATGTTGGACTTCTGAGGCTAACTTGCCTCGAGTGCTAGCATTTGCACACCATCCTCTCTTGGATCCTCCGGGATGACAGACCCAGACTGTAAGTATTTGCTGCACATGTTGCCACCTTGCCTATATGATGTAACAGATGACGAGTCTTATCCGGGTTTCCGATGCAGACACCATCTTTCTTTACCATTCATGCATTACCTGATCCGCATTCCTCGCACACGCTTTTGTTGAAGCCAATTGGTGATCTCGGCTAACAGAAGAATCAGGTACTTCTAACGTAAGTTGCAACCAGGCGCCAGCCGTCTTCCAGATCATCATCTCCCTGATGAATCCAAATGAAAACGACAAGCATATGTCCGAGCTTACGCTACGACGACAAATCATTTATCGCCTGATTGAGATGCTTGAAGTCAATATTGTTGCAGTCCTTTCAACAGCAGCTGCTGACATGTTGAAAGCGTCTTTGACTGTAAACACTCTTGGCTGTTTGTGATGCAGATCATCAAGGTTAGTCACTTTCTTTTCTCCTTCTCCATCTCTCATTCAAATGATGTTACAAATATCACGACGGTCAACGTAGCCATATTGCTTTGACGATAACGCCTGTGACAAGGCACCTTTACCCTGAAAATCCCTTCATTTTACCCATTTATTGTATCACAAGCTGTTGCGACGTATCACTAACATGCTTGAAAGGTTGATTCCAACTTGACAGTCGATGACTAGTCCACTCTTCAACCCTGTCAAGTGACAGATCTCTGGTCATGGCCCGACAAGGTCCTCCTTTGCTCTCATAGCATCACGTGTCCATGGCGTTAAACCCATTGGTGTTAATAATGTGCGCCTTTGGCCTGGGAATGTAAACGAGCGTGTTATTCGAACGGTAGGTTCAGCTGAAGAGAATAAAGCTATCTAATAATACAAACGTATTGATCAATTTCGAGACCCGGAAGTGACTGCCCACAGTGTTGCCCAAGCCTTTCCTGCCTGTGACTTCTGAAATGAGCGTGACCCAATGATGGATGGAGTTTGTGTCTTGGAACACGGCTCCTCCCGTCTTCTAACCCAAAGGCCTTGTATCTGATTTGTCCATTGACAGAGTGTGTAAGTGGAGCTCGAGTGATGCTCGACACTCGTCACCCAGAGGCAACCCCTTGGAAGCTCACAGGGAGACTGACCGAAGGTGGATGCAAGGCACCATGGCGTCCATGCCCTCTCACAATGGACAAGTTCGGGGCTCGCAGACCCGATGTCATCTCGCCATGACGAGGAAACTCTGGGACGCAACGGTACGACGACCCGCAGTACTCGTTGGAGGAGTGGTTGCTACTAAGAAAGGTCGACGGAGGCGGCGGCAGCGGCAGTCGTGGAACATGCCAGTGTGCAGCAGAGTCGGCGTAGGTATAGTGAACGTTTCTACTCAAGGGGGAAAAAACAGACTCTTTGTCAACTGAGAGGCTCTTTTGGACTTGGGGAGGATGAGGAGGGTACGCACGAAGTATGCGGCGCTGCGCTGGGGTACATGGGCATATCTCTCCAGCCCGTTCCCCCTCCTCCACCGCTCTCGACCTTGATGCGAGGCTCAGGCAGGGTCGACGTCTGCAAAGCAGGTAGCTGATGGGCGTCAAAGAACGACGGCGGTGCCGCTGCGTACCGAGGAGCTTGCTGGAGGGCCGGAAGGGGGAGCTGCTCTGGGGAACGCTGGCTCGCGCAGCTAGAGGCTGGAGACGATCCAGACGTCTCTGAGGAGCTGCTGAGAGCTGGAGGAGAACGCAGCGGAGACGGGAGGATGGGTCTCTTGAGGGATTGGCGACGACGTTGCTGGCGTTTCTTGCAGTTGTACTTGCCAATGTCCCAGATGTCAAAGTGCTGCCGATAGGAGCGGATGCTACACGTTGAGTTTCTCTCGTCAATGATTTTCTTTGAGAGTAAGTTTATAAAAGAGTATGGAAACTTACGATGCCTCAAAGTTGTGCTCCGTCTTCATAATGCCCCGTACATCCTCGAGCGTCCTCCCCTCCTGGATGTACAGCTTGGTGATTGTCGCACGATGCTCATTCCAAGGCTTCGCCATCATCTTTTTTCTGCCTTGCCTAGGAAAGAATTGAAAACAATGACTTGGGGTGTTGAGGAAGGGGAGGAAGAAAAAGGAGTGTTGGTGTCAAATGTGTGTTGAGTTGACTCTCTGTCTATCCTGGGACGGTGACAGTCGAGGAGATGGCAGCAGTGTTGATGGGCATTGAGGTGTGACGAGATGGATTGGTTCTTTCTTTTCCTTTTTCTCTTTCTGTTTTTTTCTTCTTCTTCCTGTTTTCCCTTTTTCTTAATCCCGTTTGGTTGATGTTGATGTTTGTTGTAGTGTTGGGTGGTAGTGCTGTTATTCCTCACCACTTTTTTAAAAAAAAATCAGGGGAAGAGAAAAACAAAAAGAACAAGGATTTGGGGGTGTAGCTTCTATTGGGGGAAAGCTGATCTGTGTTTCCAGAGTAAAAAAAGCTCAGAGCCTTGTCGAGTACTTAAGAGAGTTTCCCGCGCGTACTCAGAGCCTTGTTATTGTGAGGGTGGTGGTGGCTTTCTCAAGGCGGCTGCAGGAGCAACGAGGCAGACATACAGCGAAAAAGGAGGGTGCATACATAACCTTGTCTTGTTTTCTCTCTCATTAACCATGTGCTTCCTGTTTCTTTTGCATGTAGGACTTTTTTAACATGCTTGATATACTGCGTAGTAAGGCGGACTTGTGCACACACACATACATGGTCTGGACTTGACGAGATCAAACACAGCAAAATAAGAGTCAATTAGATTCTTGCATCGGGGATCTCTCACTTCCCCACCTCCCTATTTGTCACTGAAACTGCCTTTCCTGCGTTCCGGGGAGGAGAGCCAAGCCTGTCGGTGGTGGCAGTTCAGCCTCATCCTGCCGCCCAACGTAGCATCCGTCTTTACTCAATACCCGGTATTCCCTTCGAGGAGTAAAGGAGTAAAGGAGTAAAAAAAAGTGCGGTTTACATGAGGGAAGAGATGACGAGATATACATGTGCAAAAAAGCTAGTGGGAAAAACTGCATCGATATAAGAACGACAGCGATCGATGCCACGTCGAAAGTGAAAGAAACAACTCACCGATCATCGTCAGAGCCTCGTTTGACTGTGAAGAAAGAAAAAACCCCTGTCTCAGAGGAAAAAAGCCCGCCCAGCCAAGCTGTGCTGCCGCTGAGTTGGCTTGCCGCAAGGCGACCAGGGCGCGTGGACGGGTTTCTTTTCAGGCTCTCGCTTTGCTCGCCCTGTTTTCTTTTCTTTTTCCTTTATCTTTTTTTGGTATCTCGTTAAAGAGCTGAAGATGGGACCATTGAACACGCGGTACGGCGTCTATTGTTGCGTTGTTGTCCCAAGTCTCAGTCGTTGGCGAACCATTCTCTGAGTCAATAGCCAAAGATGACTTCAACCACATGGTGATTCATCTCAGGTACGGAGTACACGCACGCACATGAAAAGGGGGTGGGAAAGGAAAGCCTCACTTTCTTGTTGTCTCCCCCCCCTCATCTGAGATGGATGTGATGCTTGTTGCCTTTCTCGCGGTTCGCCCAGAGCCTGATTCTCTCACTCACAACCGTGGGCGACCATCTTGTCTCCCCCGCAGGAGTAAAAGCAGGCTGGGTGACACCATCACACCCCCCACCCCCTGGACGAACCCTGAGATCCTCGCCCCGTTAATAGCTTTCCCGTCTTTGAGGTTCAGCTCCCGTCTCCCCGGCAGTCACTTGGCGCAGCCACACCTGTTCGTGATTTGACAACGATCCCTCACCCCCCAGTCCTATCCGAAACGTACCCGTCACTTGAATCTTGGTATGCGGATCAGCTCCTTCGCCATGTGTGCTTAGCGGGAGCTAGAGCTTGACCGGGGAACTCGGGGTGGCTTGGGCTCTAGCTTACCGTGAATGACAAGCTTACTCCCGAGACAAGAGAAAACTAGCATGGGGATCGGGTAATAGACGCGTGAAGACTCACCTTGGTAGAGACAGATGAAGAGATATGATTTGCACAAATCTGACAGGCCGCAGTAAACGTTTCATTGGTAGGTAGGCTCAAAACCTCAGGTATAGGCCAACGACAACCTCATCGGACAACTCAACCAAACAGCAACCCACCACATCA
This sequence comes from Ascodesmis sphaerospora, assembly GCA_027569015.1. NCBI lineage: Eukaryota > Fungi > Ascomycota > Pezizomycetes > Pezizales > Ascodesmidaceae > Ascodesmis > Ascodesmis sphaerospora. The sequence goes on along the minus strand of JAPPUR010000029.1, from coordinate 435,048 downwards.
CCAATCACCATCCGTTCGCTCAAGTCGACCATTAAGAACGTGGTTCCAGCCATTATAAATCATCCTCAAGGCAACCGCCTCTTGAGGTTCTCGATCTTCTCTTTTCCATCAACACCCTCGACACCCTGACAAAATCATCGCAATCCTCCCTAGAATCTGTCGCTAGCCCTGCTTTAAGGCTATCGTCAAATCGCAGCGCAAGCTTCTGTTTGCCTATGTATGCATGGCTCTGGGTATAGATATCGCCGTTTGCACGCGGATGTGAGCAGCTGCGCACGCGCGGCATGCCATGGCATGGTTGTCACCCTTCGTCCGCCTCACTTCATTCATTAAGCTGCCTCTGCCTTCTTCTCACTCGTCGCGGCAGGGGCCTCGCCGCCTACGACGCCCGCTTCCTGTGCCTTGTGCTCGCCCGCCGGGCTGATGGGAGACTGCAACTTGTTGTCAAGCGGGTTGTCGTTGGCACCCTGAGGGTTGGGCGACGTGGGCGTGGAGCCAACTGGGCTGGATCCGACACTGAGAGGAGCTGTCGACTTGCCAACATCCGAGAGAATCTGGAACCACTTCTGGGCATCAGCTGCCGTGTGTGCCTTGAATTGTAGCTCGGTGGAACCAGTCAGCTTGCTGCTCATTGTCTTGGACTTGTCCTTGCCCTTGACGCTAAACTTCTCGCCCTGAACCGTGCCGATGACTGCGTCAGGGAGATAGACGGACAGTTCAGGCTTGGGGTCCACACGGTTGTTGTCCGAGTCCTTAAACTCATGCAGGAACTTGGCTGGCGTGACAACGTAGTAGCTAGTCGAGTAACCCCACGACAGCTTGTTGCGCGACTTGCGCTCCAGGGAACCCTCAATCAGGGCACGAGTTGCCGTGTGGTCCATGTTGGGGAACTGGATAGCCTCAACAGACCGGGCGGGCTCGTTGGGGTTGACGAGACGGTCGGCGCTGCGCTCCTTGAAAGCGTTCCACTCAAACTCGGGGCCAACTCGCTGGATCGAGCCCAACATGTCGTTGTGAAGGGCATGCGTCTTCTCAGCCTGGCCACCTGCAAGTTGCACGAAAGCCTCGAAAGCCTGCTGAACCACCTCGATAACATGGGACTCAAAGGTTGAGAAGTTGTTCTGGACAGCGAGAAGGTCGTTGCGGTGGTTGTTCTCGGTAATGACCTGAGTATTCAAGCGGTGCAGAACACCCCGGTAGATGACATAGGGGTCGTCATTGCTGTTGAGGTGACCGCCAGCAGAGTCGAAAGCAGCGGCTTGCTGTCCGAGCAGCTCAATATGCTTCTGTGTTGTGTTACGGACCTTCTCAACCTCCTTGGCGCCCTTTTCGGCACCGTGGGCCAGCTCCTTGGCCTTGTGCTTAATCTCCTTGTGCAGTCGCTCGAGAACGGGGAGGACAGAGCCCTTGATGCTCTTTTCGGTCTCGATGTTGGTGTTGATCATGGATTGGGTGTTGGATCGCATGTTCTCGAAGAAGCCGGCAATTCCGCCAAGGCTTTGGTCAAAGTGGTGGCCCTCCTTAAGGGGATTCGAGATGGTCTGTTGGATAGCAAGGTCAGTAACTGGGTTGCTGGCGAGTCTTTCCTGGGGAATAATGGGAATACCTTCAGCGCCTTCTCGTACTCTTTGGCGTGGTGACCGTGAATCTTTTCCATGGCCTTCATATACTCCTCGAGGTAACCAACAGCATGCTTCCAGGCCTGGAGTCGCTCTGCGAGCAGTCCCGCGGTCTATCCAGCAGAATATCAGCCCAAGTTCTTTCCCACAAGATCCCAACTCTTTGCATGGTCGCTGCAAGCTTGCGCAAGTCATGCTATGTGCGTCTCTGGTAGGGGGTCACCTACGGTTGAAGGGTCGACCTCGGGAATAGCATCGTCGCTAAAGGTGCTGAATCCGGTGGTGGCCCTCGAGGGCAGGTTCGAGGTGGTCGGTGAAGCCATGATGGGCGAGTGTCGCTCGTTGTGTCGTTAGGAAAAGGACAATGTCGCAAAGTAGGAAACGTGTCGTTGAAATTGGACTTGTCTGTCAGGGAGCCTGGCAGACAGGGAACCTTCGGTAGGGAGAGGGGCCCAAGGTTTAAAGCAGATTAGAAGCGAAGAGGGGTATCACGGACGGTCAAGGGTTCAAGCTTCTCTTTTCCCTTAGGTTGTGGGGGGCAAGCGGCGGGGTTTAAATCAATGCAAATGCAGCTGTAAGTGAGGGGAGGCAGCCAAAGCCAAGGACAAGAATGAAGGCGGTTAATCTTGACGTCGTTGATGAGGATCGCCAGGAGGAACCCGAGCCCGAGCTCGAGCTCGAGGGGTGAGTGGGTTGGGGGTTTTAGTGGCAGGTGCAGGTGGGGATGACGTTGTACCAGGTTGACAAGAGGGAAGGTGCAGGACGGCACGAGCTGAACCGTCAAGTCGGTGAGGATGGGAATGGCTCGACTTTACGTTTCTGTCTTTCTTTTTGGTGGTACAGTAACTGTAACCATGTCAGTTGTTTAATTGATTACACAATACATCTATAGCTACACAAACATATGCCCTCAGATCCTATCCATAGGTATCGATGCAATCCCCCAAAACTACTCTTGCACTCACGCTCATCGCAACACAAGCTGAACTTCACTCAGCTCCTCAACCACAAGGTTCAGCTGTTCATGGATGGCGAATGATCTGAGGCCTGCATCACCTCCACTCTCTCGCTCCATCCCCTCCACCAGCAGAACTTCGATTGGAAAATGAACGGAGCAAAAACAGCGTCGAAGCGCAAAATCAGGAAATATATCAATCCTCTCATCTTCAGTGACAGTCTGCCCCGTCATCGTTCGCCAGAGATATTCTAACCTGGTCAACACCAAGCAATCATCACCAGACCCTCCTGTCTCAATGTCGTGACGTCAACCCCTCATTCTCTGTGGTCCCTTGCACCGTGGCACGTCACGCTAGACCCTACAGTGGTGCACCGTACCGCCGAGGTTGTGGACGTGCTAATTTAGCATCGAGACATGTGCGAGGCCAGAATCTTGGCGAGACACCTGGGAAAATCATGACGCGAGAAGTAACGAAAGGGTCTCTCTTATCATTGCGACCAGGTCCTCACTACCATACAATCGTCTTCTTAACAACTCCGATCTCCCCCGGCACAAGTCAAGACAAGCTTCACATAGTCCCTTGATTGCTGCCAACACACCACCACCACCATCATCAAACAAGCTTTTCTGCCAGATCAAGACCGTGCTCCGTCCAGAAGAACCATTGCCACCACCTCGTCATACCCGTTATGTCATTGTCGAAACTTGTCGGGGCGACATGCTCGCTATTCCCGTTGCAAACCTTGGTGTGTTCCAAGTTCCATTCCATCTACAATGACTTTTCTAGTTCACCATGTAACGTTCAGACGTTGCATTCAGACGTTGTGCCTAAGATATCCATATCTTCATCATTTTTGCTATCAGTTCGCTTCAGGGGTATTAATCATACATGCAACGCCGTCTCTCTGCTCTGCTCTCCACAGGCATTGTTCTGGTTCCAATTCTGATAGTGATCATCGTAGTCCATCCTGTACCAAAGAAGTCGCTTCAACAAGATAAACCCAGTCTATAGTGCCCAAATGACTTGTGGCCTTCCCAAGAAATAAATACCCAAGTATCCAAACCAAGTAAACGCCGCCCGGACCTGATGTCGCTTTGATCGTTTCCCGTGCGCACATTTCAATCCTTGTCGTAACCAAAGAAAAACAAAGGAAAATTCGTCTGCTTAGAAGACTTGGTTGCGTCCCTGCGCATTGTGCATCCTTCTGTAGGTAGCAGCATCGTCTGTGTAGGACCGGCCGATGAAGCTGGCTGGGCGCGAGACATGCTGGATGTGGTGATCTTCACCAGCCTGATCCTCCGAGATAGTACCCAAGGGATCGGCTGGGTGATCAGTCGCTGGTGGTGTTCGGGGAGCGCTCAGCGCTGTCTGGTAATCTGGGAGAACGACATCACCAGTTCCAGAGCGCGAGCGTGCCGGTGTTTTCACGGCAGTCTGGTAGCTCGGCACCTTGTTCAATTCGGTCAAGTCGGATACGTCCAGATCGACATGTTCTGATGAATTGCGTGACGAGTCATCGCCAGCGCTGTTGCTCCTAGTGAGAGCGGCGGACGCAGGCTCCGATCGCGGCGCCGCGTGAGGAGCCGACGTCGGGGACATGAATCCCGCTGATCCAATCGATCCAATCGAAGTGTAGGATGAGTTTCGCTGCGAAGGGTCAAGTGACACATCTGCTAGTCGGGATGATAGTGCAGCAGGTGCCACAGGTCGGCTATGTGTGAGGGCGGCTGCGAGGTTTTCGGCCGAGCCAGAGCGAGATTGCGCATAGAAGGGACTGTTGACGCCGGACTGGAACCCAGGGGTCTGGAAACCGTTGATATCAACGTCCTCGTACAGTTGGTCGAGGACGTGCTCGCCGTATCCCGGAGGTGCGATGGTTGTGAGTTCTTGCTCGGTGGTCTGAGATGGTGACTGATCGACGAGGTTGCCCTCTTCGTCAAGAGGCATATTCGGGGAAATGAAGATGGAAACGGGGAGTGTAGCTCGGAGCTGGAATAATTAGTTAGCAAGTAAAAGAATGAACAGTTCTAAAGAAACATACCTCGGAAATGTGACCATCGGGGTTGCAGAGCGCAACGGTCAGCTTAATCTTATGTCGGACCTTGATACCATGGTGGTTCAGATCTTGGATACACTGGCGAAGCCTCTTAGGCAGGCTGAGCTTCTTGGTAAGAGCCCAGCCCTCCTGTCCAGTATCCTCAATCATATCCTGCCAGTGCTCCTCCCTCGTCACCTCAAACTTCCAAGTCGACACCTCACGTTCTGTTCGGTGCTCCTTGACATTGTAACCTGAAGATCCCTGAACGCAGCATTCACGGACTTCAATCAGTCTTGCTGTGATGTCACCAAGCTCAAGTGCCTTGAGTAGTGGTGTAAATCGCATCTCCATCGTTACCACTCCGCCAAAGACAACAGCCTTTTGAGGGATGACAATCGAGTAGTCGACCTTGTTAGGCCAGATGTTCTCGACGCTCATGGCGTGGAGAAACTCTAGAGCGCCGGGCTCTAGTGTTCGGATAATTCGAAGATGCTTGTTCGCGTGTAGGTCGTAAGCGAGTTTTCCTCGTCCAACGGTCGCTCGGAGTCTATAAGTGATCGAGGCCTCGGGGATACCCTCAACGCTCTCGGCCATGTTGCCAGGGAGCATGTAATCGAAGGGCCATTCGTAGTTTCCGGCGGGGAGCGTCATGCTCTTACCGTGGGTGCCAACAAAGGGCGCCCAGCGGTGCTCGAGAATCGTCGTCGTCTTGTCTACTTTTTGACCCGAAACGCCAGGGGCACTTCCTCTCGGGTCAGCCCAACTGTTCATCCGTCACAATGGTCAGTCGCCGTCCCAGACGGGACCTGGCTGATAGAATTTGGAGGGAGGAGAAAACTTACGAATGGCGCAGAGTACCAACTAGTCGTAGGCGCACATCTTCCATCTTTAGTGGCGCCTGAAGGCAGAGCACAAGAGTGCCTTTGAGAAGTTGACCGGACGACTCATGTTCGCTTCCTCGAAAGACGATAAAGTCGCTGTCTAATCTGGAGGACAAGCGCAGTCAGCACGACGAACTGCGAGCGGCCTGTGGTTTTCACAATCAATGGCAAACTTACCGAATGTCGAAGAGACTGTATGAGTTGCGCCCGGTCACTGAGGAAAAGGGCTTAAAGGACGGCATGATAAGCGTCGGTTATGGTTGTGTTGTGTCGCTGCAGGAGCGCAATGGGGTGAGTAGGACAGAACTTGACCAAGACACGACCAAGAGGACGGACCAGAGGAAGAAAAAGAAGCTATGGAGGATGTCGGAGGGTTTTATTTGGGGTCACGGCTAAGACGGGCAGCGAGCGACAACGGACATCCCGCGAGTGACGAGCTACAGAACGAGAACCACGAGCCCACGCACGAGTCGATGGCGGGATGTGGTGGGTACAGCCTCTTTGCAGATGGTGGGGCTGTGAGATCAGGAAATCCAAAGTCCAGTCCACGAGGGCCAGGCCAAACAAGGGTCGCAGGCCCGTCAAGCTCCGCGCGATGGGAGGCGAGAGATGATACAGCAGATCAAGCGGCGCGGCGCAGGTGGAGAGGGGGATGGATAGAGAGGATGGGACCGACGGGACAAAAATATAAAAGAGGGTCTTGCTTGATAAGACGCCCACCGTGTCGGATCACTGAGGATTCATATCCAGGCAAACCCGGCAAAATGTCGATAATTGTCGAGAAAAAGTTGACAAGACGATATCCAAGTGGGACGCCGTCGCGATTGGAGGCGGCAATGGCTTATAAAGAAGGGGGTGTGGAACTCTGATCAAGCCTTGCCTTGCCTTGGTACGGAGTACATGAAGTATGTTCCTGACAACTAACGACAAACGGGACATCTGATGGTCGCATCTGCCTTTCATCATGGATGCCAACCGTACCACATTCATCCCCCCTGTAGACGCCCACGCCCCCAAGCCTCTTTGGTGATAACAGGCAGGCCTTGCCCTGCTGACGACCTACCCAAAATCCAGATCGCCATGGCGACATGGCACGGTTGTTGCAGCAGAGGCACAGTGCTGTACGAACCCAAACGGCAATGAGTGCCTACCTAGGTGGCTGCATGTACCCGTACATCGTACGTGCCGGAGGCTTGCGACGGTATAAACGGGCGGCCGGGTACAAGGACAGAGTCGGAGAGCGGCGACTCGGAGAAGATGGGGAATACGACTCGACACGACCTCGACGATACACTCGCCTACGTATCCCCGTTGTCGTTTGAACAGCGAGGCCCTCTTCGGGAGTGACTGTGCCACGCCGAGAGTGCCTCGTCCGCTGTGCCTCTAGAACCACCACTAGAACCATTGCGTTAGTGAGCAGTGAGAACGAGCACGCAAGCCAGAAACCGGCCGCTGATCAGAGGCAGAGCAGCAAGACGGCAAGGGTGGTGGGGCGGCGACGCCGGGCCACGGCTTGTGGCTGGCAGGGCGGACCTTGAGTTTGCTGCACGAGTCGGCATGAGTCGTGTTATCGAAGCCCGATGGAAGCTTTGCCCTGGACGTCCCAGAACACTTCGAATTGCCCCGAGCGTCAGTTTGTACGGCGGCGGGACGCCGAGAAGCGGACATGATAGGGCAAGGCAAGGGAATAGCCCCTAGGGAGTGCAAGAGACGAACCCGATGCGGGACCTGGGAGGGTGAGGGTAACCGATAAAGCGGGAACCAAGATGAGGAAGGGGAAAAAGATCGGGACGGGAGGGGAAAATTCCGGGTGATAAAGTTACCTAGGAAGGAGGTTGTCTACGTACCTGCATTCCCAACCGCCTCACCTGCCCGGGCTGGCTGTCTGACGTTAGAGCGTTTACACTCCGCCTCAACTGTTGCGTATTCGACAGTACTGGTACTGTTCTGACGAATTACGCAGACAGAAAGCCATCCGTCTTCCCTGTCGTGAGACGCATCGTAAAGGGGCCATGGCTCCCTCATCGCCTTGTAGCTCTACATCTCACCAGTCACGGCTGGACACAGCTTCCAAAACCCCCCACGCCGACCCCCAATGATGCTTCAACTCAGACAACAAAGCTGACAGCGCCTCCCACGCAAGCTCGCAAGCACGAGCACGCACTCTCACACGCATCTTCCAAATGAGACAAGACGATACGCTGGCGACTCCTGGATCTCAGCGCCCGCAGCCGACGACGAGGGGAAAGGCGAAGCGCCTCATCAGCCTCCTAGCGAGCTGGGTCCGCGAACCGGGCGGGTCAGGTCTGGAATGGGCATCGTGAGCGGCTTTTGTGCTTGCCGCTATCTCGTTGGGCACTCACCGATGCTCAACACCCACCATTCTTGATAGCGAATAGTCGGCTCACGGTGGACGGTTTGAGCTAGGGCCTGATGCCATGGCATGCCTTTCTCAATGGCCTCTCTGCTGCTGCGGCTCCGCCCTGGCTTGGTTTTATCGCACAACTGCGTTTCGAGCTACAAAGCAGGTCCCTGGCGCACGGTCACAGCATGCTCCTTTTCGGCCCATCATTCGAGGCAGCCATAGATTGACTTGCTGCTTATCTGGGAATGGGGCTCTCAGCCAGCCAGCGCTTTTCCCTTGATGGAGGATCCATCTACAAGCTCTCGATGACAGCCGCTGATGTCGATGCGCACCAATACACTCAACAAGCAAAGAGCACATGCAACGGAAGAATACCATTACCTGACCTGATTCTTCCCTTCTCGTCGGGTCAGCCGGGCGAGATGTGCTGAACCGAAAAACATGGGATGAAAGACAAAAGAGGAATATTGATATTAAGGATTGTTGGCACGGGACCACGACTGCAGCACCACCATCACACCTGTCCAGCCAGAAATCCGACACCCTTCAGCCGAACGGTAACCGTGCCCTATCAGCGAGCTCTCAAGACGGCGAGATCGAGTCTAGGTCAGCAGGCCTAGACTCCAGACCATCTAACACCCTAGTCTTGGTTCCCTTGGGATTCACCACTGCCAAGCAGCATGGGGGAATTGCGACAGTGGTAAACCTCGTCCGTCCAGCAGGGCTAGAGGTTCCTAGACTTCAATCATCAGTCGAGACTGCAAAGGCAGACAGAGTAACATTTAACCGGCCAAATGAGAGCCACCCAGTCCAGAAGACAGGGGCCCTTGGCATAAATTTTTCGCTTCTTTCTGCTTCGGATCCAGAGGCCGGCAATATGCACGCCTGGCATTGCGTGCAGAAGGCGTCCTCACACACCCCGGGCGGGCCCTAAATGGCCTGGCCTGGTTTCTTCGTCATGGCATCCGTGCCGTATCTTGGGTTTGCATCATCTCCCGCGACTCTGACTCTTTCCCCATCAAACAAGCGCCCGCCGACCGGCGCTGGTGCCGTCTCGCGGCGACAAAGGACCGAGATGGCGGGCGGCAAGATCTAACCCGAGGAGCTCCATGTCCATTCTCGCTGTTTGAAGCCCGAACCGACCAGGTTCACAGGAACTTGAACTTGATGCTACGTACCTACATACATACCCACTCCAGCTTGGAGCGTGTTATTCCCGTGTGACGAGCACACCTCAATCACTGGTGGCGTCGCCACTTGGGAATTCTTCCCGTCCGCCAACTCTCAGCCTCAGGGTTCTCAAGCCACCAAGTCTTGGTGGTGCAGTACTTTGGGCGACACAGCAGCAGACTGCCGCCGCATGCGTTATGATTCCCGGAAGTCTCTCGGACACGGTCCGGAGACACAACGGTGCTGTGTCGGCATGTGGCTCCGTGTTAAAACGCCTCGCGTGTTCAGTTTCTTGTTCTTCGCCTCGGCTGTAACCTTGGGCTGGGAAATTGAAGGCTGAAGAGTAACTGTCTTTGTGCAATTTTCTTCGGGATAATTGTGTCTAGTTTGATGGAGCCTCTGAGTGGTTTTTGTCCCGAAAACTGGGCCTTTTTTTCGTCGGTGAGTGAAAAAATGACCCATCCTCTTCAGCCCTGTGGAATTCGCAATCCGTTCTAATCATGACTGTGCCCGATGGGACTGGTTCCTTGGAAGAGGTGATATCGCGGCGAACCCAAAGTGGACAAACTGTGGACACGTTCTCGGTGAACAAGGTCCGTAGTCTGAGGCTCGGGCTTCCTGATGGCGAACCAATGGACAACCCTAATCGAAACAGCAGCTCCGACCTCTCCCTTCTCTTGGCTTTTCTAGCCTGTTGCTCAACATGACATCTAGATATTCACTTACATCCATCTGGTCGGCCCTTCACCCCACCTCTCAACCCTGACCAGGAAGCCAAGAGTTTGAGATCTCGTGGAAGTGCCCTTACACGCAGCAGACCTAATCCATGATGATCACCAAGTCATCATGCACACCAACTCGCAAGCAAAAGCTTGTCTCTTTCTTTTATTGCTGATCAGTCGCCGACTTCCTTGCCTCACTCTGCTGTTGCTGTTGCAGCCTGCTATCGACACGTCCTCCCTCTCCCGGCGGTGTCCACGACATGTCCACGCCATCAGGCGAGCCCACCACATGATGGTCTGCCCTCCAAGACTGGTCCACCCCTGCCCATCAAGTCTGGTTCGGCAACGGCCGCTGTTAGTGGGATGAGTGGGCTCCTCACCTTTTGACCAAGCAAGGGGGGCAGCCAAAGCCAAGACATGCAGTTTTGTTTCCGTCTGACGAGCCATGCATTTCGCATCCAGCTTTCCTCGTTGTGTGTTTGAGCTCTTTTCTGGCCTGTTCCCTGCCCTTTTTCTCGAGCTCTGCGCCCATATGCCATGCACGACCGGTCCGTCGACGCGGCAGATGCTCCCGGGTCGCGTCCGCCAGCAGCGAGCATGATGCTTGGCCGGCTATAGACGCATAAGCTCGCATTTATTTTCGTATGCTCGTACTGCGTTGGACGTCTCTGGTGTTGAGCTGCTATGAGCTTCAAGCTCGGCTTGATAGCTCAACCCGACTGACCTCGCCTGATATCAATCATGTTCTCTCAATTCACATGGACCTCAGCACATGTTCGTCCTGCTCGTATCCACTGCTAGTGCCCATCAGTTGTCACATTCTTTCATCGAACGCAGCAAGGAACTCTGTTCTTATCTTGAAGATGCAGCAATGGATACAGGTAATCGTTACGTGCGCTAGCTCCCCCCCTGCTATCTCGAAACAAGAATTCAGGGTCCTGTAGCTTCCATGCCTCATGGTGGACATGGTGGATCTCTGGCGCGGCAACTTGTCGCTCCCCGAAGAGCCTCCGCTACCATGTGGGCTCGACCGAGGCCACTGATTGATAGGACCGACTCACCTGTTGTGAGCGGTTAAAGCCTCCCTACCAAGCAAGGTATTCAACTACGTAACTCGAACCAGCAGAGACATCTATATGACTCCTTTGTTATCCCAGCCCCGAGTAAATTTAGCTGCCTGACGGCACTTGGCACCGCAGCAGGCTAAACTCGCAGAAACAAGACTCGAAGTGGATTCCCCTTCCCTATCTCTCATACATCATCAAATCCAAGCGAGGGACCGCTATCCCTGAAGCAACCAATGATGGAAACGACGACAACCACTCCCCAAGTAACGTATCCATTTGCCGACCGTCTGTTTGGTCAGCAAGGAGAAAAAAAAAGCTCGTCATCAACTGCAATTCGTCATCACCCTCGTCTCAAAGCCCGTGAAAGCTTTTTCATCCCCGATCCAATCTATCATGATGCCGCTGCCGGGGCGTCTGCTCCTTCGGTCTGTGCCGCCAGTTCCGACCCAGGACGTAGCCACGTTCTGATATGTCCTGCGCAACATGTCAGTTCCTGCCTGGGAAGAGGGTTTCTCGATCTGATCGGTTCGCACGTGCGATTCACGAGATTCGGAGGCACCCTTACCTGACTTGCAGCTCGTGATAATGGCGTCTTCTGTAAAGTCTAACCAGCACACCGGGTGCGTATCAATCGACTTGTTCTATTAACAGTCGTGTCAGTGTCCTGGTTGCCCCCACGGCAGCTTTTCGTTGGGGTCGGCACTTACAAGCACAGGGGGGAGCATAGGGATCCGGGCTCGAGGCTCAACAGGGTGTTGAATCACAACCTCTTCGTCCTCCGCATCCAGGTTCGAGTCGGATCGCAGCCGCGAGTTGGACGTGGTCGCCGTCTCCGCCCGCTGCAGGGCCGTGTACCGTGACGAGATAGACCCCCGATGTCGAACAGATTGCTACATGTGCGTCCCTCGTCAGCTTCTGTTCATCTGTTGGTGCGGCTACCAGCCAGACCACCTCCATCGTCATTATTAGTATTGTCACATACCGCCCTTGGTCGGTGAAGCATGCCGACACTGAAATCCCAGAGACAAAGACGTCCATCCTCTCCCACACTTCCAAAACGGTAGTTGCGGTCGTCGCATCGCCAAGGGTCAAAGGCAACAGCAGACACCCAAGACTGGTGTCCCTGGCACCTTGCCACCAGCGCAGACTCGACGACCGACCAAATCGAGATCAAGTCATCTTGTCCGCCCGTCAAGACGTACTTTCCGTCTGGAGACCAACAGGCACAAGTTAGGCCGCCATAGTACGAATAGAATACGTCAAGAAGCCTAGCAAGTCAGCCAGGTGAGCAAATCCAACGGAACAGGACTAAGGGGCGGAGATCATACTCTTCCTTCAAATAGTCAATGATCCTGAGTGTCCCATCCTCAGAAACCACAGCCAGATGTCGGTTATCGGGAGAGAACGAGAAGGCGTTGATGCGGTGGTTTGATAGCTTCCAGGCCGCTACCGGATTCGTCTTTTGGTTCTTGGAATGAACCGACTTGTTGATGCGAATTCCATTGGGGTGAGTATTGCCGTTGGTTGAGTCAATGGCTTCGCCACTGCTGCCACTTGTATTTCCATTGACTGCCTCCTCTTCAGGATTGAATTGGGCATCTTCCTTCTCCTTATCATAAACCACCAGAGACCCGTCCATGTGGGCGGCGAGGAACAGGTTTTCAGACCCCGGAATCCATCGGATCGCTGATACTGGAGTTCCGTTTATGGCTCCCTACATCTGTTAGCATCTTCCATACAACGGTGTCTAAATAGGAAGCCTGTCGCACATTCTTGTTCAGTCGTGTATATCGCTGTGAGATTGGCTCCCACCAGATGATCTCTCCGGTTGAAAAGCCCATAATAACGTCAAGGTGTGCGACAGTCTTTGTATGAGTATTCACATCGTGGCACAGACAGTGAGCCTTGGTGAACAGAATCTTGGTCAAATAATCTTGCTGTCATGGTGTCAGTGGAGGCGTTTAGGGGCTATCAATTGTTGCAATGGACGTACCTTGGATGAGGAAGACATGTCAAGCCACTGAAAAGCACGGTTGATATTGGCAAAAGCGAAGATTCCATCACTTGGTCGTTCAGTGAGCTTCCTCGAGAGGCCTTCGTTGACAATAACACGTGAGATAAAGGAGGAATTGCTCTTGGTCATGTTGTTCTTGGGCTTCCTCTTCTTATTCACATCCTTGCTCTGTACTTGCGCAAGCAAGGCATTGCCCTCGCCGAATGCTGGCGCGGAGCCCAGCGTTATAGAAGTAGCCGGAGCGTCGCTTGTTGAGCCGGCCCTGCCGTCCTCGCTGCTCATGCCTCCCTCGGCCGAGTAGCGACCTTCATTCGGATGCTCTTGAATGCTCGAGGGGGCACCACTCAAGGCGAGGGTGGTAGAAGAAAGTCCCTTATAGAAGAACGGCGGAGCATTACGGGCATCTAGAGTGACAAGAGAGACATTCGTACCGGCGGTGGCTGGTTGAGGGTGAGTCGAGAGCGGGTTTGGATTCGGTACTGTAGCTTCTGAGGGGTGAGGCGGAGGGGTCGCAAGGTGTAGATCTTCTTTGAGCGTATATGTTCCTGAAGATTGCGAACAGCGTTAGCCGGAAGTTGCGCCAACACAGGCAGAAACCTAATTCGTCTCGGAGGCGCAATCGGAGGCGCAAAGCCCGGGGAAAACTGACCCTCGCCAACAAGGAACTGCCACTCGGGGCCAGTCGGATTTGACAATGTGTTGTTGGTCTCAATCATAGGCACGGGATGTATCGAACTGGTGCCGTACGGCCCCATGGTGGGATACCGCGGCGGGGGAGGTAGGACACTGGAATCTCATGGCGTCAGTCTGTGCTGGGCGCAAGAAGCCGCAGTCGCAACCTCAGTCATAACAGGGCCGTGGCGGGGATAAAGTGTACGTACAACATGATGCCGTTCTCAGGTCTTATACTAGATCGTGACAAGAATCTAAGGTCTGCGTAGAGACTCGGAAGAAGATGTCGCGATGTTCGTCGTGGTGCAGCGGGGAGACCGGTCGGAGGAGGTGGAGGTGGATGACCGAGGCACAGCCGACGTAGACACTTTGACCCAGATAGGAAGGTTCAGAGTTCCCTCAGATATAAATGATAGGAGCGCGCAAGACGAGGTACCGACACAATGGAAGTAAAAGAGGCCAACAAAGGATTGTTCGCTAAGTGGCCTAGACTCGAGATTTCTCCTTCAAGTCTTGGTTGGGGGAGAGCAGCCAAGGAGGAGGGTTGAACCGGTCAGTGAGTGGCAGGTTGGAATCATCGGACGCGAGCAAGCAGCCCATTGTGTGGGGTAAGAACTGGGGAAGGTGCATTCGGCTCTAGAGGGAAGGAGCTGCCCACTGGGTCATGGGGTTACAAAAACCGCAAGGGACCAATTCTTGCCGACATAAACATCAAGGCATCGGCAGTGTGATACATCACTTGGAATACAGGTTTATTTCCGTGTCTCATCTTTTGAATTAACCAGTCAATTTTTCCGCCTCGGGCTTTTCGGATCCAGAATCCGTGAGCTGGAAGGGAAAGTCCTGGCGCGACGGTCCGGGGGAGGCTGGCACGTGATGGGGTTACATCCACTTGGTGATGAACTTACCCACATTGGACGAGATGAACCGCAGAACGCTTCCTCTTATCCCTCACGTCAGTTGCCGGCGCGTGAGACCACAGGCGGGATTCCATATGCACTCTTCCGTTGCGAAATGCAGTCGCCTGCATTCGACCTGCATCCGTCATTTCTGGTCTCTCGATCAACAAATCGCATGACCACCACGGATCGCACCACCCGTCGTAGCCGTCCAACAGGCGAGCAGATGGCCGGGTGCTGAAAGGCCCCAGAAGTTAGCGCCCTCGGCCTTCTGTCCACTGAAAAGGCCGCTGTCCCACAGGCTGAAATCCCTCTGCGAGTCCAGTGATTCAGCACCTGTGGAGCAATGAGAGGCTCAGGCTGCCCTGCTCGTACGGTGCGATGACGGCGGGTACGTATCTGTAATCGATCGTCCCCAGTTCCGCCCAATCCTTGCTCGGCGCGTCACCTCTTTCAATCATCGCCATCCCAGCTTTGACTGCATCTTTTTGCATCTTGCGTCTGTCCCACCAACAGATTCACAGATTCATGGCCTGAGCTGAGTTGGTCTGAGCCGACGACGCCATCTTGCCATCTCCCACTGCTCCGGTTCTTTCCTGGGCTGGGCCTGAGGCCTCATATCATTGCTGCCCGCCCGCTTTGCTCAATGCTCAACCCAACTCAGCTTTCTTTGAGCTTTTGTCATTGCCATTGATATATTGGCCAAGGATCATTCGAAAACGACCGACGACTTCTCCAGATACTCATCCCCACAGGTTATGGACCACTGGTAATAACACAACTTGACCGACAACCTGAGCAACATATCCATCATGGCTGCTGGTATGCTTCCCTGTCATGACCTCCATCATACTTGCCCCCATCCCATCCTATCCTACGTTTCGAATAGTCGATCAATCTACATATGTAGTGCCAATCGCAGTATTACTTGATTAGGTAACTAACTCTTCTGTGTTTAGTGCGCATATGTGTTTGCGGTGACGAGAGCACTGGGAAATCCAGCCTCATCGCCTCTCTGGTTAAAGATCAGTTCGTTTCCAATAGGATACAGCCCGTCCTCCCCCAGATCACCATCCCTCCAAGCATCGGAACTCCCGAAAATGTCTCAACTACGATCGTCGATACCTCCGCCCGTCCACAAGACCGAACCACTCTCCGTAAAGAGATTCGAAAATGCAATGTCATCCTACTTGTCTATGCCGACCACTACAGCTATGAAAGGGTTGCCCTCTTTTGGATGCCTTATTTTCGATCACTTGGTGTCAACGTCCCTGTAGTTCTCTGCGCCAACAAGTCTGATCTTGCTGGGCAGGGAACAACACCCCAGGTGGTTGAGGAAGAAATGTTGCCTGTTATGGCCGAATTCCGCGAGATCGACTCTTGCATCCGTACCAGCGCCAGAGACCATCGCAATGTGAACGAAGTCTTCTTCCTCTGTCAAAAGGCTGTCACTCATCCAATTGCTCCCCTCTTCGATTACAAGGAGGGCCATCTTAAGCCTGCCTGTGTCAGTGCCTTGATGCGCATCTTCTACCTATGCGACAAGGATCAGGATGGATATCTCAACGAGCAGGAGATGCGAGACTTTCAAGCCCGCTGTTTCGACAAACCATTGACAGCGGACGACCTGGACAACATTAAGCTCAGCATCTCCAAGACATTACCGACTTCAGATTTGGAAAGGGGCATCGACCTACCTGGCTTCTTGCAGCTGAACAAGCTGTATGCTGAGAAGGGACGCCACGAAACTATTTGGATCATCCTTCGGAAGTACCACTATACCGACAGCCTGAGCCTGGAGGACAAGTTTATCCGACCAAAATTCGATGTCCCCGAGTACGCATCAGCTGAATTAAGTCCTGCCGGATATCGATTCTTTGTCGATCTATTCCTTCTCTTTGACAAGGATAACGACGGTGGTCTCAATGATAGAGAACTCGAGGCCTTGTTCGCTCCAACTTCAGGTCTCCCGAGCTCATGGACAGATTCGTCTTTTCCCTCTTCGACAGTCAGGAATGAAGCTGGCCATATCACTCTCCAGGGATGGCTTGCCCAGTGGAGCATGACAACTTTTATTGAGCCCAAGACAACAATCGAGTACCTGGCCTATCTCGGTTTTGAGCCACCAAACCCCAAGGATCCAATCACTGCCGCATTGAAAATCACCAAGCCTCGTAAGAGGAGAAGACGCCCTGGCCGCGTGGAGCGCAACGTTGTATTGTGTTATGTCCTAGGTGCCTCGGGGGCAGGCAAATCCGCTCTGCTGGACTCTTTCCTCAACCGCCCCTTTGATGGTCTTTACCATCCCACTATCAAGCCTCGCCGAGCTGTCAACAGTGTTGAGCTCCCAGGCGGTAAGCAGGTCTATCTAATCCTTGAAGAGCTCGGGGAACTAGAGCCTGCAATCTTGGAGAACCAGGCCAAGCTGGATGCTTGCGACCTCATCTGCTACGCCTACGACTCTTCGGATCCAGACTCGTTCTCGCATATTGTCAACTTGCGCACCAAGTACCCGCACCTGGATGAACTACCCTCCATCTACACAGCGCTTAAAGCCGACAAGGACAAGACCAACCAGCGGAGCGAGCTCCAGCCAGACCAATACGCCTCTTCGCTCAGTATGAGCCTACCGTTGCACGTCAGTGTGACTTGGGGCAGCATCAGCGAACTCTTTGTCGCATATGCTGATGCAGCCACGAATCCCAGCACAGCGTTTCCCAAGAGCAACGAGGAGGGGCCAGACCGAACAAGTCTCTATGTGGCACTCGGAGCAACAGCTTGCGCTGGCGTTGCTGCGTTGATGATTTGGCGTCGTGCAACCAATGCGATTTGATGTACTTGCCCATCATGGGAAGCGATATGCCATGCAAGACGAGAGATCAAACGAACACTACGTTTTGTCTATGTTCTCAGGATAATGTTATTTTGGGATTGATGGCTCGGAAAGAGAGGGAAGGCCTCTATTAGGACATGTTGAAATTCGCCATTCAGAAAGTAAGAGAGACTATGATACCCAGCTCCGTCGTTCTTTTAGCGTGGTAAATAAAGGTGTAATAAAACCGCCATGCTTTTGTTTACGTGTTCCGCTTGCTCTCGAGACCAATGCCGCCTATATCCGTGTGCTTCGTACCATGACTTGATGAGTTTACCCGCCGTCCAGGAGAATTACACCTTGTAGAAACAGAAGCCAATGTAGAAACTGGCAGCCTCCATCTCCTCGTCCGAGACAAGCAGAGGGCCACCACCACGCTCACGAACCCCCATGCGCTCGCTCAGAGGACCCAGATCCGGGTCATCCTTCTCGGCCTCCCAGATCTCAGGAAAGGTGCGGTGGAACTGCAGCTCGAGGTTGTAGTCGTCGGCGAGGGCACGGAATGCCTCCCACGGGACGACATACTCGGGCACCTCCTCGACCGCTTCGTCCAGAAAGAAGTTATATTTCCAGCCAAAGGCGGGACGGAAGACGCCGTCATCGGGTGTCTTGCCTGGGAAGCGCACGCGGTAGATGCTATTGCCCCATTCGGCAGTGGGCTCAGCTTCGCCCTCCTCCAGCTCGCCGTCTTCGGGTTCAGCGGCGGGAGGCGTTGTTGAGCCGTCGGCCTCCTTTTCCTTGGCCTCGCGCTTGGCAGCGGCCTGTTCATTGAACTTGCGGACTCGCTCACCGAGCACGTCCGAGTTGGGGATACAGCCGATGAATCGGCCTCCCTTCTTGAGAGCACCAGCGACGTTGCGCAGCATGTTTCGCGCGTTCTTCTCCGACTCAAAGGCGTAGTGCATGGAGAACATCATGCTGACGACGTCAAAGCCCCGGCGGTTCATAGGTGAAGGGTCGAAGCCCACCTGTTGAATGATTTCGAGGTTCTCGATGGACTCGCCAAAACAGTCCTTGACGTGGAATCGCGCATCAAAGAGACGAGCCGGTGGCCTTCGGTGACCTCCTCGTCCCCCGCGCCCTCCACGGCCGCTCAATGACCTATATCTTTCGCGAGCTTGGTCGATGCTCACGTCGGCCGGGTCCAGGCCAACATAGAGCTGAATGGGCTGAGGGGCCTGCTGCCACTTGTTCAAGTCGCCGCCCTTTCCGCAGCCCATGTCAAGCACGAGCAATTCTTTGCCGCTGGAGCGACCCGCCTCGCGCGAGCCAGGCGTGTGGTCCTCATCGGGCGAGTAGCGCTGAATGATGCAGCTCTTGATCCAGTTGTTGAACACGCGCAGTCCCTTGATCTTGCTGTCTCTCGTCCTCCAGTCGCGCCCTCTCTCTGGCACATTGTTGTAGTGCTGTCTCACGACATCATTGATGCCCCGGATCCTGCTCTGTTCCTCCTCGGCGGCTTGCTGAGCTGCAGCTTGGCGCTCTCGATCGAGCTGGCGCTGTCGGATGGCCTCACGCTCGGCCTCTGAGATTCGCGCGCGCGCGCCGGGTCGCTTCTGCTTCCGCGGCTGATCGGATGGCGAAAGGGCGCGTCGCTTGGCGGGTTGAAGTTCTTTGGCGTTGTAGGGTTGGGGGAGATCGTCCTGGGGTTCATCGTTGGCAGGGCGCTTGCGATGGCCCCGGTCATCGGCGCCCCTGTGGCCAGAGTCTCCAGCCATTGTGGGAGTTTTGGTTGGGGGGATTCCGGTTTGATTCGGAATATGGGGAGTTTGTAGTGTTGAAGAAGAAAAATCAGTTTTTTGGTGGTTGAAGAGGGAGAAGAAGTGAGGTTGACTTTAGGTACAACAAAGGCGCAACTCTCCTTTGGAGCATGCGGGCGCTCGGACCACCCGCTTGGTGCGCCGACTCATTTTCAAGTTGCCTACCCTATATTAGTAGCACACTCTATGAGAATATGTGCTCCAAACACCACGCCTGCTATCACGCAACTGGTCTATAGTAGGGGTATGGGTTGCCCGCTTTGGTCGCAAGTTAGTGGGCGTTGTCATTTCTCACATTGGATCGCCCTGTTCACGGAATGAAACTGTTGGCTCTCAGACGCTTAAGGGTGCAAATGACATACATAGATGACTACAGCTGTGATTTTGGCAAAACACTCGCTAAACAGGCAAACCGAAGGAAATTCCACTGAGAAGAGAATACATTCTGAGTATTTATTAATATGCCATATATAGAAAAAGTCTCCATTAAGCCATTCAAGTCTATATCCGCAGAGTGGTGATATGTCGATCAATTACAACTAGGCTGTTCCAAAAATCCATTGAACCTTTGTCTTTTTCTTCACTTTTGCTCCTCTCCGCCCTGCTGCTTGTTCTTCACGGTCCTCCACTCCATACCCAGAGCGGGCACCACCATGAAAGCAGACACAGCCACAACGACAATGAAGGCCTTTTGCAAGGCGTCGTTGTACACGACCAAGACTTCATGTAATTTGCTGGCCGGAACGAGATCGGATAATGCTGTTGCTCCGGCCTCTAGAATTGCCCGAGTGTTGATCCCGCTGACCACCTTGAGACCGTCGGAAAGGTAGTTGACAAATATGGATTGCCCGATACAAATAAAAATAGCGCCACCCAGAGACTGGGAGAAAAACATGAGAGAGATACCGATAGAAACATCTGATTGAGACAGGACGGTCTGAGCGGCCATACTAGGCTGTTGCATACCCGTTCCAAGGCCAAGACCAAAGAGGACCTGGTAGCCAATCCAGGCCGAGTGACCAGTGTTTGTCTTGAAAGTGGTCATCAGGCCCGAGCCAACTGAAGTCAGAATAACAGCGACGAACATCCAGGGGACATAGTATCCAGTGCGGGTGATAATGGCTCCTGACATGATGGCTCCCACAACGAGCGATAACACGAGAGGAATAGTGTCGATGCCAGACTGAATGGCTGATGTGCCCTTGATAGCCTGGAACCAAATAGGAAGCGTATAGAGGAGAGATATCATACCACCTCCGATACACATGGCATAAACAATGCCACAGGCGACACTGCGCTGGCTGACGATGCGGGGAGGAGTAGTGGCATCCTCTTGGCGCCAGATCTGAACGCCGACGAAGGCGAGGAGAAGGACACCGGCCACCACAAAGAGTGCAATAATTCGTCCGTCACTCCAGGGGTAGGAGGCGCCGCCCCATTGGAGAGCGAGAATGAGGCAGACGATACCGGGGAGAAACAAGGCGGTGCCGATAGGATCCATGCGGATGAATTGTCTCTTGATAGTCTCCGTGTTTGTCACTTGGGGGACATGAAGGAACACGAAGAGAACGACGAGAACAGCGCCTCCGATAGGCAAGCTATGAGTCATGTTAGTAATGTGTGAAATATCAAGAAGGGATTAGGGGTAAGCTGACTTGATATAGAAGCACCATCGCCAAGTGACGTTGTCAGTGAATGCTCCGCCCATAAGGGGGCCGACAATGGAAGCAACACCAAAGATGGAGCCCATCATGCCGATATACATGGGTCTCTTCTCAAGCGGAAGGATCTGAGTGAGAATGACGGAAGACCCAGAAAAGATGCCCGCCGAGCCCATGCCGGCAATGGCACGGCCGATGATGAAGGCGGTCGAGTTAGGGGCAGCACCGCAGAGGGCGGAGCCAACTTCGAAGATGACGACGGCGGCGATGAAGATGATCTTTGTGGAGTAAAAGGTGTAGATGCGGCCCCAGAGGAGTTGGGTTGCGCTGCTGGTGATGAGGTAGGCGCTGGCGTACCAACTGATGTCGTCTAGAGCATGGAACTCTGTCGAGATGCGAGGAACGGCGGTTCCAATGATGGTGCGGTCCTTAAACATAACATGATTAGTATATGAATGAAATACAATGAAATGGGGCACCTTACCAGGGCAACAAGAAACATGGTTGCATAAAGGGCGGCGAGAATCAGGGCAAGCTTTCCACCTGAGATGAAGGCTTGGTCGTTGGCTGAGGTCTCAAGCTCAGGTTTGCGGTCATGTGGCCCGTCTTCAAGCCTGATGGCTTCTTCTGATTGCCTCTGTAGGCTCTGCTGCGGATCGACAGCCATGGTGGTTAAAGTTGTTGTAAGTGATTATAGTTGTTGTTATGGTTGTAAGTGTTTATTGAGGATGATGAGCTGGCGAGACCTCTTGAACCCGTCGAGGGGCAGCACGTATTTATGGATTTCCATAACTGTGACTGTAATTTGAGATGCATGAAATATTCAACCAACACTTGATTCTCGACCGAATCCTATGGGATGATGTGAGGCTCAAGTCGGACACGGTCGGCGTCGGGGTTGAAGAGAGTGCTACACGAGCTCTGATTGGCTGGCTGAGTGAGCACCGGGACCGAACTGAGGCTAGATACCCGAACGGGGATTGGGTTTTGCGTGTGGCCTTCGGTTGTCGTTGAGCACTCGGCCGGGCATGGGTCGGAAGACGGAGAAGGAGATTTTTATGATGGAATAATCGTATTCATACCCGATGATGGATTTCCATGGTGAAGTTGTTGCAAGCCGGGTTTGGTGAGTGCCCGGGTGATGGATTCTGCTGTGGCTGAGAAGCATCATAGCCGCAGTTTAATAGCTAGTTCTAAGTAGAATAAATTAAGTTTTAATTATTATTTGAATTTATCTAGAATTTTAAACCTCGAATTGATGAATTTTGATGAGTTATAGGTCCAGTTGAGTGTGAAGCTCTCATCCGCTACCGCAAACGGTACGTACCCCAGTCCTCCCTCCAGTGCGTGTCCCGCTGGAGCCTTGCAGCAACGGCGCCCGGGCCACTCAGCTGTCGCCTTGCCAGTTATGGGTGCTTGACCTCAACACCAAGCAAGCTCTCAAGCTTCTCTCGTCATCCATCATCGCAAACATCAACAGCCACCACCAGCACGTTCCCCCGTCAGCCCCCAATCTCCCACCTTACGCACGCAATCGATACACACACCGCCAGCTGATACTCTTCCCGATAACACACTCCCGCCCGTCGCCATCATGGGCTCCGATCCCCAGTACGCGAAATGGCCACTGCTGCCTCTCTCGCAGCACGTCTTCACCCTCACAAATGCTTATGCCTCCAAGACCGCCCAACAAGCTGCTGTCAAGGTTCTGCAAGATGCCATCGCCCAGGACAAGATGGCTCCCTTCTACCGGTACCTCGCCCACCCCCTCGACGGCGTCTTGAACACCATCGGCGAGGGTGGCGCCTCTGCTCCCGGCAGGCCCCTCAGTCGAAAGTCGAGCCTTGTCGGCATGGTTGCCACCAAGCCTGCTGCCACTGTCATCAGTCTCCCTTGGGATGAGGGCTTGTATAACCAGTTGAAGGAGGACAATGACCGCGAGCTGCAGGAGTTCCAGAAGGAGGAGGATGAGGCTGTTGAGCAGGCTGGTGATACTGAGATCATGGCTGCCAAGGGCAAGCGCGCAGAGTTCTGGGCCCGGGTGGGCGACAAGGCACGTCTCTAGGACTTGAAGCAATTACGTATACCCGCTGACACTCCCCCAGGACAAGGCCATCGCCGCCTACGAGAGCGTCTTCGAAAAGACGGGCATCCTCGGCACCAAGATCGATCTCGTCCTCGCTATAATACGTATGGGCCTTTTCTATGGAGACAAGCCCCTCGTGAAGAAGCACGTCGAGCGCGCCAAGTCTCTGGTCGAAACGGGCGGTGACTGGGATCGTCGCAACCGCCTCAAGGCCTACGAGGGTCTTCACCTCCTCACCGTCCGATCCTACAACCTCGCCGCCCCGCTGCTGCTCGACTCTCTCTCCACCTTTACCAGCTACGAGCTCTGCACCTACTCCAACCTTGTCGTCTACTCGGTTCTCGCAGGCTCTGTTTCTCTGAAGCGTGTCGACTTCAAGTCCAAGGTCGTCGATGCCCCCGAGATCAAGGCCATCCTTGGAGACGGCGAGGACAAGCTGCTCGCTCTTAGCGGCGCCCTCAGTGCTGGACCTGGTGCCGATGACACCACCGGCGTCAAGGCCCCTAAGACTGCCGCCGTCAACCTGACCACTCTTGGAACCAGCACCGACCAGCCTGAGGCCGAGCTGGCCATCGACTTTAGCCCTCTGGCCCTCCTTGTCAGCAGCCTCTACAACGGCAACTACAAGACCTTCTTCAAGTCTCTTGCCGAAGTTGAGGAGCAGTTCCTAAACCAGGACCGCTACCTCCACGAGCATAAGAGCTGGTTCATCCGTGAGATGCGCCTGCGCGCCTACCAGCAGCTGCTCCAGAGCTACCGCGTCGTTGGCCTTGAGAGCATGGCCAATGACTTTGGTGTGACTGTCGACTTCCTCGACCGGTAAGACACCCCAACCCCCCAAAAAATGTGAGATGATATACTGACTTTGACTTCTAGTGATCTCGCCCGCTTCATCGCCGCCGGCCGCATCCCTTGCACTATCGACCGTGTCACAGGCAAGGGTGTCATTGAGACGAACCGCCCCGACGACAAGAACAAGCAGTACCAGGACGTGGTCCGCCAGGGCGATCAGCTCATCACCAAGCTCCAAAAGTACGGCCAGGCCGTGCGGTTGAGGGGAAGCGAGAGGGCGTAGAGCTGAGGGAGGAGCCTCTGATATCATGCCAATTACGCAGGGTTGCTCTGGGCGAGGATGGGAAAGGGAGAGATTGCCCACGCCCACCACCTATTTGTTTGACTGTATGATATGGATTAGACAAGCCATTGCGGTAATAGATTGGCTGGTGCCCCGGTGATGAACAAAAAAACATGGGCTGATGCCCACGTCAAGGCGTGGTGGTGACAAAAGATACTTATCTGATGAGCACATGTGTTGATGTAAAATAACTCAGTCAAGTCTATTATCACCAACATTGGGGTGGCACGATAGGCGTCGACCAGCAAGGGGTCAGTGCATCACGACAATCCTCAAGGGATGAACTTGGGTATGGACGCTAGATTGAGCCTCTATTAATCCAGATCTATCTAGCCCGACGCTAAAAATGCTTGCATTTGTTTCTCTTTTATTCATGACCGTAACCTTTGACTAACCCGTCTCTTTTTCATGACATGCCTCCACACACCATGGGCCTCATGCCACGGACATCAAGGCCGAAGACTTCGGCCCCGAACCGCCGAGGCCCCTCTGGTAGCAACCCCGCCATGGTTCGCAGCGAACCTCTTGGCAGGGGTTGAACCGGCGACGCGCAGCCAATGCTATCAATCGCTTTATCGGTACTTGTCGAGGAACTCCTGGTGGAACTTGACGATGCTGCCAACCCACTCGGTGCCGGGGGCCAGGAAGGTGGTTCGGAAGTGGAGGGTGCCCTCCTTCTGGCCGAAACCGGCGCCGGGGACGACGCAGATACCGGTGGCCTCGAGGAGGCGCATGCAGTAGAACTCGTCGGGCTTCCGGCCCTCGGCGGCGGCGGCCTCGGCGGCCTTCTCGGGGAGGGTGATGGTGGGGAAGAGGTACATGGAGCCCTGGGGAGCGGCGCACTCGACGCCCTCCATCTGGTCAAAGGCCTTGTGCAGGGCGTTGGCACGCTCGCGGAGACCCTCGAAGATTCCGTTGTACTCCTTCTGGTAGAGCTCGTACGAGGGCTCGCCCTCCTTGGGGGGGTTGACCATGAGCTCGACGATGCACTGTCCGATGACGGGGGAGCAGAGCATGATGGAGATGAACTTGTAGATGTTGGCCTCGACCTCGGGGTCGAAGTTGACGAGCTCAAAGTAACCACCACGGTGACCGCACTCGCCGACCATGCCCTTGGAGATACTGTGGAGAGAGGCGAGCTCGAGGCCGTCGAACTTGCCGGGGTTCTCCTCCTGGAGGCGTCGGAGGACGGCCTTGAAGCTGTGGAACTTGCCAACAAAGACGTTGGTCTGGTAGACCTCGTCGGCCATGACGACCAGGTTCTTCTCGTTGGCGAACTCGAGGACGGCGCGGATGTCCTCCTCGGGGAGAGAGGCGCCGGTGGGGTTGCCGGGGTTGATGATGACGATGCATCGGACGTCGGTGCCCTCCTCGACGGCCTTGTCGTACGAGGCACGGATGATGTCGAGGTCGGTTCCCCAGTTCTTGGACTCGTCAAGGAGGTAGGGAACAGCCTTGGCGTTGAGGAGGGCGAGGGTGGCAGTGTAGAGAGGGTACTGGGGGATGGGGATGAGGATGCCGGTGTTGGGGTTGGCGCAGATGGTGTGGAGGAGAGTGTTCACACCGGACGAGGCACCGGCGGAGAGGTAGATCTTGGAGGGGTCGGCAGGGAAGCCATCACGGCCTGGAAGTGTTAGATGAGGTTTGATCTATCCCACAAGGGGTAAACTCACGCTCAATGAACTTGGCGACGCTGTCACGGATGGCAGGGACACCAGTGCTGGCGCTGTAGGCACCGACAGAGCCAACCTTGCTCAGGAGCCACTTGGCACGCTCAATGACATCGGTCTTGTAGCCGAGGTGCTGGACGAGAGCCTCCTCGCTCTGGAGGAGCTGGGGGTTCTCGAGGATGCTGGCGACCTGGCGGAAGAAGGTCAGGGGCTTCTGGTCGAGCTGCTGAGGGTTTCCGATGTTGGCCGAGATGACATGCTCAAAGGGGAGGTCGGCGGCGTCGCCAGCGGCGATCTTTGCTCGGTACTCCTCGGACTTGACAGCGAGCTCACCGCGGACGGCGTACTTGGCAGCAACAATGTGCTGGTTGATGTTGTCGACGGTCAATCTCATTTTTGCGGCGGTGGTGGAAAAGGAGAAAGACTGCTGATGGTGGGGGGACAAGATAAGAGCAGAAGTTTTTGGCGGGGTAGATTTATGAGGAGTCGACGCGAGTAAGGGTCGTCGCGGGGTAGTAGTAGTCGAGGTAGTAGCACAACTAGCACGGGGACCGACTATATATAAGGCGAAAAAAACATCGAACGAGTTAGCAACAGAATCACCCAATTTGTTATTGTCAATGCTCGAGGCCGCAAGCCTCGGGCCAAGGGGGATTAGACCAGACAAGGATGAGAGGATCGGTGTGAGTAAGAGAGACGTGCGCAAGGCAGAGAGAGAGGGAAGAAGCATACACTGTAGCACTGCGGGGGAGGACGCTGCAAGTTCGTGTAAGAGGACACGAGGACCGGAGGATGAGGGAGAAGTGTAAGAGGGGAGGGAAAGGAAAGGTCAACGAAAACGAGGGCGGAGCGGGATACAAATAGAGCGGCAATAACGCAGAAGCTAATGTCTAATGGAAATAGACAACAAGCTCCCGTCGTCAGAGGTAGCAGCAGTAGTTGCAGCAGTAGTAGCAGCAGCAGTCGCATCGCAAAGCAAAGCAACAAAGCAAAGCAAGCATAGCAACGGCTAATTGCCCACCATCACCACCACCTCTCCACCCGCAACCACATCACGTCCACGTCTGGGGGTGGATGGGATGGGGACCCGGGTGGGCTGCGGTGGACGGACGACGGAAATCAGCGCATTTTGTGGGTGGCCGGTCGGTCGCCTGACATGGACTAACATGGACGAGCGAGGCCATCCGCAAAAGCCAGCCCTTTCCCGGCTCAATGGGGGCGAGCGCCGCATTGTCCATGACGAGGATGAACAATTTCTACAGCGCTACTGTATCCCACGCTGCCTCACTTCAGGTGCCAGGGAGAGAGTGGTGAGTTCAGGGCACCCCCCCCTCTCTCTTCCCCTCCGTGGAGAGACTGCGTGGGTGTGGGCATGGGCATGGGCATGGATGGATTGGGGGGGAAGAGCATGGATGGGCAAGGGACGGGGATTCATGGTCCGGACCCGGATCCCCGGAAAAGAGACCTGACGACGGGGAGGGAGGGATGTACGGTGCAGAAGCGATGGGTAAGGGTGAAACCGCAGACAGGGCGAAGCCGAAACGGCATGATCATGATGGTTGATGCTGATGATGACGACCTTTGACACCATCCAATTGACAAGAGATCCCGGTCCCCGGTCACCTCGTCCGAAGGGGGTGCTCGGGCTCGGAGGGTCCCGAAGCGATGCCGGGATCTGGCTCGGGGCTAGCCACCGCATTCACCCATCAGATGTTTGCCGTGGATTCGGGGGAAAGCGACTTGTAAAAGAAAAAAGGCGGCTGAAGAAGGGAAGGGGAGGGGAGAGGGGTAAAAAAAAAGCCAAGCTAGGCCATGGGGCAGCGCGCGACGTGCATGCAGAGCACAGCACAGCGAAGCGCGAATGGCATGCCATGGCATTGCCAGGACGAGGAAAAATAGCAGATCCAATCGAACGCCTTGCAAGATTCGCGGACCGCTTGAGCTAGATCGCGCATAGGCGCGGCCGATGCCTCGGTTTTGTGATTCTCTCCGACGTCTTCTCTCTCTCTGCGACTGTGTCTGCAATCTTTCTCTCACTAGAGCATCTCTTCCGCATTGTCGGGACCGGCCCGGCCATACAGACGGAGGCGCAGATGCAGGAATGGTGGATGGTTGGTTGGTGTTTGTGCCGGTAATTCTTCTTCCCATCACCCACACACAGCAACGCAACGTAGGTATGTACAACAAAGCTCTCTCGACAAACGTACCTGATGTGGCGGGGCTCCGCCAGTGGCTCATCCAACGCTGGCCGTTGCACTGGTCGCTGCTGATCCTCGACGACCTCAACTGCTGCTGCCCTCGTACCGCCTGGCCGAGGGACGCCGATGTGCGACGCGACAACATGTCGGGTTATGTTACGTACTCTATGGTCCTTCGGGATGGGAGATGGTGTGCCCGAGGCGGAAGCGTGGAGCTGATCGGTGGGTAGAGAAGAAAGAAAAAGAGCTAGGATCGTGGGTAGGCAGTTAGTTGAAGCTGCCTGCTGTTGATCTGGTTGAAGAACAAGTTTGGTTTTGAGGCTCAAGCTCTTGATAGCTCTGAGTCGAAACAAAAAATCTTCAACAAGCTCCGATATAGGAACATGGGGGGTAGTGTAGTGTAGTGTAGTGACAAGGACAAGCGAAGCGAGAGACAGCTCTTCGCGCGGGAAATTAAAAAAACGAGTCTGGGGTTAAAAAGCCATGTCTCGTCTCGCCTCGTCCCGTGGGGGTTAGCCATACATACCTATGTTTTGAGACCTCTCCAGTCACCGCAACTCGTAGATCCCGATGAAAGGGCGGAAAGCTATGATAAGAATGATGGGGAAAAGGACGGAGCTCGGCGCGAAGCGAGGCGAAATTGGTTAAAAGAGGGGAAAGATGGATGAGATGAGATGGGGATGGAGGGTTTGAGAACGTGTTGCAGCTCTTCCGGCCAGTGGTAGGTCGTGGCAAGGAGCTACAAGTACATAGTGTCACACGGGCGCTCTTTTCGTCCCAGGTGATCAAGCACAGTACAGTAGCTTTGCAACCTACCTAGTTGTGACGTTCCTCTGTATTATATCGCTTCTCGCGGACAACTGCCCGATATCCATTCCCATCCAGTGAGTGTGATACAGCATTGCGCAAGGCAGTAGGGCCGGAAATGCCGGTCCCAGGCCCTTCTGGACTCGGGACTTGTGCTGCACCCTTATCTTTTATTCTCTGACATTATTTGCTCCTATCGTGCAGCTCTGCAGGTTGTGATAATTGCTTTGTGTCTGATGTGCTGACTCTGAGCCTTCTCATTGGCCAATGGCCTAGCTCAAGTTGCAGCACTAGGCCCCTCGGTGAAGCTCACTCACCGAGTTACTCCTCACAGGTGAGCGGCATTACGTTGTCCCGCCCGCCGACAACCTCCGCCCTCCGGAAATTTCCCATCCAGCATCACCGGCGGCATCCCACCAGACAAGCCATCCAATCCGAGTCTCCCCTACGCCTCGTTCACCATGGCAAAGAAGGGTAAGAAAGCTTTCCCTGGCGCATTGGTCGCCCAAGTCTTCTGATTCCAACATCGACTAACTCAATTCCCTCTTGCAGCCAAGGCTCGTTTGGTGCATGTGCGCCTCATCTCCATGGCCATGACGGGCTTCTTCTACACATTCAAGCGCCCCAGGACCGCTCCCATGATGAGCATGTTGAAGTATGATCCTATTGGTATGTCCCACTGCAATTGATCTCTCTGCCGTCTCCTGTGCTGACCTAGAGACCCAGTCCGCAAGAAGGTCTTGTTCCTCGAGACGAAGAAGAGGAAATGATATCCATTTCGATCTTGCTCCATGATACCCACGATTCGTCGGATCCGCCTCGAGAGAACCGATCTGCCTAGACCGGCCAGAGAAGGAGAGAGATGTGGAAAAGAAAGAAACGCCTTTCCCCCCCCATCGCGGCCAACACTATTTGTAACACTATACGACAGAGCATTGTTGGAGTTTGGGCCCTTGGATCACCTCGCCTCACGAGATGCGACTGTACATGTACATCATAAACCACAATTTCACGTTATGCCATGACCGTAATCGATGACATGTCTCTGAAGCACAGAATTTGGGTTGTCGTGCAGTTTGTATTACGGCTAAAGCTATGACCACACGACTGGCTTTTGATAGCAAGTACACTCGATTGTCCACATCTTCAGTCTGAGTTGTCTCCGCCTCGAGATCGCCAAAATACTTGGTGCCAGTCTTCCTTCGTCCCATCATCATGTCTTTGAATCTCATCACCATAACAATGATACACCAGAGCCGTTGCCTGTCGCCCTGATGATGAAGTGGGGGCTTCGTCTGCCTCCTTGGGTAATCGATAAATAAACATACTCAAGATCAAGTTGTATCAGCTTGGCATTTTTGGAGGCAGGGGCTCCAGGAGTGGTTGTTCCACCCTTCATGCCCGATGCCTTTTAATTGCCATGCGCTGTATAATCTCAGGAATCGAATCGAAGGGTGTCTTTGAGCTACACGCTAAAATCCTCAAGGGAAAGACCTTCTTGTCCAAGCCCTTACTCGAGAGTGTCATTGATCGTACCTTGCTGAGAACTCAGGGGCTGAAACTCAGTCAGAATACTAAGATGTATTTAGTATATGCGGATGCAGACAACTGCCAGAGAACCACGTAACTTACAAGGATATTATCTTTAAACTTATTGCCCGCCGTCGTGAGATCAGATGCCTTAATTCGAGTCTCTGACAGGGACGTCGAGATTTCATCGAACCTGCTGGGATGTTAGCAAAGTCAGCAAGCGGTTTATACAACGTACTTGGAAAGAACAGTTGCCGTTGGTCCTGAATCAGCTTCATCATTTTGTCGATGTTGGCATTCTCTTGAATGCTGGATCGGAGTGTAGAAGACGACTGCTTCTCCCGAGCGAGCTCGGCTCGCTGGTTCGTCAGATCCGCCTCTAGCTGTCGAATATGTTCGTCTTCTAATGGAATGGTAAGCCACGGTCAAAGAGAAGGGAAAATATGAGCATATACTTCTTTCGCCATCCCGTTGAAGCTTTTCGCAGACCGTTCGGTAGCCTTCCCACAACGCGGCCTGCTTGTCGCGGTTTGCCTCCAGTGCCACGACAACTTCGCTTGCGATGGATGCTCGGGCATTCTTCTCCTGTTGGATTGTGTTGGTGGCTTAATCGCAGTAGGTGAGAGAATCTGTGGTAGAGATTTTGTTGTTCGTCAAGAGCTTCGTTGAGCTTCGCCTTGTACTCACGGAGCTTGGCTGGCATGTTCTTTGTGATCTTTTGCGACTTGCCAAGCTCGCTGCAAAGAGATGTGATGATTAATATTAGCAGTAGTCTTATTCGTGGTATATACTAATATCATCATATTGAGCTGAATGCCTAAAGAACCCTCCATCTCAGCGCCCACTAGGCATGCCTGACTCATTGCCATGTCACATCACAATGCCTGGTTCATCGTACATTACGGAAATGCCCAAAAGGAGGGGGCATCAGGGAGTTAGCAGTCTTTGAAACGCCAGTACCAATGTCAATGACAGGTCAAATCTAGCGCTGACTTACCCTACTCCTATCCTATACTCACTGAATGCTGGTTGATATAACAAAGATTAATTGCTGTGATGCCCTTAGATGTTCTGGGCCGTACGCGCGCTATACTGACGGAGCTAGCGAGTACTTCCTTCCGGCTGGCGTGACCGAAGCAAGAGGTCTCCACTCCTAGCACCTGCCCAGGACACCGCAGCGCTCTTGCCGATTATAGCTGTGTTATTTCCGTTGGTTTGCTTAGAAGTCTACCCCCAACGCTTCTTCGAGCCCTTGACCACGCGCTCTTGCCGATTAGGCCCTAAAGGACGGGATCAATACGCCTTTCGACTGGAAAGAGATAACGGTCCAGGAACATACACGCACACGACGAAAATGCAACACAGAGATACCCGAGCCCTTCAAGAACCAGAACGGGCCGCCGACTGGATTTACAGAGATCAGAGCCAACGCGTGGACGCCTCGAGCTTCTTCTTGACCGGCTAGTCAAGCTACGATGGAGCTGATGTTCGTTCCCTCGCTCACGGGCCACCTCGACCTGGCGCTGTCACGTCGCCGCACAGAACCGGCCCTTGCGTGATGGGCTGCTAGGAATGCAGCCTGTAGGCACCTCGGTGCTGTGTGCGGGCGGCACCACCTGGTACAGGGAAGCCGATCCTGTGGCGAGTCTGGGTAGCTGCCGCGACTCCAAAGTAAGCCCTCGGCGCAAGAGAACAAGTCGATAGAGCTAACAGTGGTCTCAGGTGCGGTATAGAGCGAGTCCTATCGCCGGATAGCCCTGCTAGCGATATACCAAACTAGGTCTCTCATGCGTCTACGATAGATCGCATAAGAGAGTCACAAAGAGAAGGTATTATACTAATTAATATTCTCAAGAGCTATTACACACTGAGGCTTTACCTGATGATACCTTAAACCCATGCTGACAACTACCCATCATAGCAAACTCGAGCTTTGAGAGCAAGAATTAAAGAGCATCAAGGAAGCCGTTAATCCGACGCGGCTTCCACAAGACGACAGAGCTCGCCGTTCCCTCATCAAATCGCAACTGAGGAATCATGGGGAACCCTCAATAAACAAGCCCCTACTTCAAAGCACCATCCCCGACTCTCTGCGGTCTTCTGGCTTAACCCATCAAGGGGCAGGCTTCCATAAGACGACAGAGCTCGCCGTTCCCTCATCAAATCGCAACTGAGGAATGGTGGGAAATCCTCATTAAACAAGCCCCTACTTCCAAGCACCATCCCAGACTCTCTGCAGTCTTCTGGCTTAACCCATCAAGGGGCAGGCGCCGTTCCCTTATCAAATCGCAACTGAGGAATAGTGGGAAATCCTCAATAAACAAGCCCCTACTTCCAAGCACCATCCCCGACTCTCTGCAACTGCCCGAAATGCCACTTTATCCACCAGAGAAACCAATTGAATACCCGCCAGCGGCCGAAGCCTGCCAAGGGCATCAACCATGAGTGCTAGCCGCCGCCGACCGGTTGCCCGGCTAGAAGCAGCCTGCCCCCGAGGCGTCCGCCTAAGGCCCTGAGTACTTGCAGAGGTTGATGGGCAAAGTTTCATCTGCGAGTGGGTTCTCAGGGACGTACGAAGGCAGATCAGGGTTCAGTGGCGGCAGGGATTTTGAAGGTTGATTGCGCGGGCAGGTTTCCGCCCATGACGGACGGCTGGGGCTTGGTATGCCTAACCCTGAGAGCCAATCCTTATCCCGAAGTTACAGATCTATTTTGCCGACTCTCCTTACCTATATTATTCTATCAACCAGAGGCTATTCACCTTAGAGACCTGCTGCGGTTATGAGTACGACCTGGCGTGAGAATTATTTCTTCCCGCGGATTTTCAAGGGACGTTCGAGAGCGCACCGGACCCAGCAGAGGTGCTAGGCTCTTCCAGCCATTAAACCCTAGCTCCGGACAAACCGATTTCAGGGATGAGCTCTACGATGCCACTTCATCCACCAGAGAAGCCAGTTGAACACCTGCCAGCGGATGAGCTCTACGATGAGCTCTACGATGCCACCCTGAGTGCGTGGTCAAGGGCAACTGCCCGAAATGCCACTTCATCCACCAGAGAAGCCAATTGAATTGGCAATCTGTTCTTTATTATAGTTGAAGCCTGCCCCTTAATGGGTTAAGCCAGAAGACCGAAACCAATTGAACACCTGCCAACGGATGAGCTCTACGATGCCAGCGGATGAGCTCTACGATGCCAGAGGATGAGCTCTACGATACCAGAGGATGAGCTCTACGATGCCAGAGGATGAGCTCTACGATGCCAGAGGATGAGCTCTACGATGTCACCCTGAGTGCGTAGTCAAGGGCTCGAAGAAGCGGTGGGGGTAGACTTCTGAGCAACCCAACGGAAATAACACAGCTATCTCCTTAGGTGTCACAAGACTACAGCAAGGTCACTGGCTCCACAGTTGGGATCTTAAATCATCTAGTAGTACATTGCAGACGATGAGGATATAATCTTAACTTTGTGATACTTGCCACTCCAGCATAGAGCAGTGCCTCATAAAGTATCGCGAAATACGCTGACACTCATTTGGTCAGATCCTTGCAAGTGACTTCACTGTAGTCTTGTGACACCTAAGGAGATACACAACTGACCTAGAGTGAGTGCATAGCGTCTAGTCACTCCTCCGCCATAACGCTCCCACAAGAAACACCAAGACTCAGATCTAAATATGGCTCATGGCGCTTCGCTTGACAGAGTCGAGACGCACAGGCCACCGCTACTTTGCTCCCCCTGACGCATCCCAGCCGCCGTCTTTAGGGACCCAGCATGAAAGTGTGAAACGCACCTCCAACACCAGCGACGATCTCGCTGACGATGCAACTCTCTGCCCAGGGCTGCAGCCCGGGAATGACCAATCCAGCCGCCCATCACAGAGGAAAACTCTAGAGCCGACATATGTCCCTGCATCAGTCACCCTCTGGCGCGTGACGACCAACAGGCGTCTCCGTCGCGAGAACGCCGCTGCGGCATATCATTGGACGGACCCCTGACATAGGCGTTGCCGCTCGGCGCTTCGAGGTCGGCACTCACCAATCACAAGCGGGACCCCCGTCGGCTGTTGCTATTTCGCAGTTCCAAGTCCTGCATTCGAGTCTCGGCCTCGATATGGGGATCCAATGATAACTCGTCGTCATGAATCGGAAAGTTGGGAGCGACACTGGCTGTATCATGGGCTGGGCCACTACACATGTGGGGAGCAGGGAAGCAGATATGCGTGCGAGATGGATGTAAATACAAGTGGCTGTCCCAGCACGGGGCTTCGTGCGTGAGAAAAAAGTCCATTTCATTCATCTCACTTACATGGTCTTGCAGCTGGCTTCTACTCTTCAGGTTCTGTGAACCGTCTTTTCAGTACCCTTCAACAGCCCAGCCCCAGCCATTGGCACCCAAGCCAACGACTTCTGCTCCAAGACAACATGTCGTCCACAACTGATCCCTTCCCTCTGGCTTCAGAGAAGCCGTATGGCGACGACAGTGCCCCGGATGTCGATGCTGGTACTGAAGCAGGTGCTTCTGGCGATAGTTCTAGCAACTCCGTCTCCATTTCCCAGGGTGGCATGATCGCCATCATCGTCGTGGTTGTCGTTGTCAGTCTCATTGGAAGTAAGTGGTTCCCTCCGTGCACAGTTTCGATTCACATGTGCTGACTCTCTGCCAGTCTCAACAGCCGTTCTCTTCTTCGTCGCCAAGAAGCGTGAATGGAAGGTCAAGGAGACAATCAGGAGATCAGCCCGCAAGGTCGTTGCCGCCATCACACCAAGAAGGTCCGAGTTTCCATCTTCAGTCAAGGATTCACACTCGCTCCGGAATCGCACACGAATCGATGACGATGTCCCCCCGACACCTGGAATTCGGCCCGAGGATCTCGAGAAGGGGCTGGCCAAAGCAGAGGCAAAGCGGAAGCAGAAGGGCTGGGGACGCAAGTGAGGACGAGAAAGAGGAAGGATGTTGTAAGACTGCTACAGTTGGCAACTGCGGTAGTACAAGATACAAGGTACAAAGGAAGTTCCATATGTCACTCGTTGGGCAGCACGACAGGGATAGCTGATGGGAGAGTTGATGGGAGGATGAATAACAGTTGCGGTCTCAGGCGTTCTACGGCGGACAGGATCCGGGTATCATCATGTATAACTAGTAACCTCCACGCATGGGCTGTCTGATCTTTGTCTCCGGTAAGCGAGCAATAACGCCTTTGCTTTTTTTATAATGAAATTCCAAGCGCCTTTTTCCCCACTGCATCTTACATTCGTCTGAACGTGTTGGCACTGGCGCTTCGCCGAGCACCAAATCGCTTCTCCCTGGGTGGGGGTGCGGCCTCCTCCTCCTCTCGCTGCTTCTGCTTCTTCTTTGACTCAGGAACAAACGACACTTGCCGCTCGCCCACCACCTCTCCTCGGGCCTTGTTGATCCGTCCCGACTTCTGCTGTCTTGAGCCAAGTGCAGTATCCTTGACTGTTCGGCCTTGGTTGCTGGTAGACGACACCCGCATTACCACGTCGTCCTTGGACTTCTTTGGTGCCCTGAATTCATCCATCTCCATATCGTCATCACTAGACTCTTCATCAGAGTCCTTGCCTTGATACCGAGTCGGAGCCTTGGGATCGACTGGCTGATCCACCACGGTGCTGGGGTTGAGAGCCCGGAATTCTCCGCTAGTCTCGTCAATGGCAAAGGCTTCATCCTCGAACAGCTTGCTGAATCGGGAATCGCCAAGAATGCCAGCCTTGGTGTCGACCTCGTCTCTGTTCTCCTGCTTCTTGAGAAGCTTGTCCACAAGTCTCTGGTTGACCTTGACCTTCTTGGTGCCCCTGATTCTGCTGGCACGTTCCTTCTCGACCTTCTCCTTGATACGCTTTGTCCTCTCCTCTTCCCAGACGTAGGGGTTGGCGATCAACCTAGCTTGCTCGTACAGCTTAGATGCCACAAAGTATCCATGCATGTATGGCCGGAGCAGGTTGGTCTTTCCAATAAGATGAGACAAGCTCAGCTGCTTGAGTTCGGGCAGCGTCAAGAACTTGTAGTTGTCGTAGGTTTCCGTGTGCACCTCTTCCGCCATCTCCTCGACCATGTTGTCCAAGAAAGAGCACCATTTAGGCGCAGGGCCAAGCTGAGGAACGAAGAATGCATGCTGTTGTTTGCCTTCGTTGGCAGTCAGAAGCATACCGGTGTCCTTGCACCATGCAACATCATTGATGTCCACCAGAGGCTCCACGGATGTCCAGGGGTCTCCCGTCGTCTCATCCCAGACCTTGATGATACGCTTATCGGCAGAAAGAATCTTCTTTTCTTGTGAAGCGGTAGTCATGTGAATGAGTTTTTGAACAGGGAAGCCATATCCTTGATCCTTCTTCATAAGGGGCACTGGCCGTCGTAGGTCGAAAATTTGCATCATGCCACTAGACGAGCCGGTGATAATGGATAGGCCTGAAGGACTAAAGTCGAGTGCTGTGACCTCGCCTTCATGGCCTCCGAGTAGGGCAACTCTGGACTTGGAACGAGGATCCCAGAATTCGACAGTTCCTATTGAGGTTCCAAACGCCATGAGGTTGTGGGTATTTTCTGCGATTGCCGCAGTGTTGACACTGCCAACACCGATACCTCCCTGCAAACCACCACCCGTCATCTCATCATCACCACCAACCTCGATTTGGTATGATTTCATGTAACGTCCCAGTTCTAGGTTCATTCGGAAAACCTCGCCCTTGCCATCGGCATCTAGGCCAACGGCCGGAACAAGAGCTTCAGTAGAGTGCCTATCGTAGACAAGATCGCGACCA
The DNA here is from genome assembly GCA_027569015.1 of Ascodesmis sphaerospora. NCBI lineage: Eukaryota > Fungi > Ascomycota > Pezizomycetes > Pezizales > Ascodesmidaceae > Ascodesmis > Ascodesmis sphaerospora. Next base: position 398,140 of record JAPPUR010000029.1, on the reverse strand, counting down.
TATCTAGGAAGACGGACTTCAGTGTGACAGCCCATAGGGGTATGAAACTCGAGACGGCGATCGGTCTGAAGGTGAAGAGATTTCGAGTAGTCGGACGAGAGGAGGACGAAAGAGTGGTTGAGAGAGTTGGTGTGGCGGGCGAAGGAGAGCGACAGCTGAGGTAGGTTGTGGACGTGGATCTGCGGCTTGTATGTGCCGGTGCTCATGATCCAATCACCATCCTCGCTGACCCGGATACAGTTGCTTGCCTCCTCGAACTCAAAGTCCTGCAGGAGCTCGACACGGTTCTGGTACTCGGCATCGTTCTTCAAACTTCGCTTTCTGCGCCGGGCAAGCCAGTCTGGAAGAGGGCGAGCTGTAGACGCCCCCGAGATTGTGTAGACGGGAACGGTTCCCGGATTGGAGAGCTTCATGGTCGCGAATCGCAAAACGAGTCGTGAACAAAAAGCTTGGTGTTGTTGGAAACAGGCAAGTTTTGCGATTCGCGACGGGAGCGCAGGGCCTCAGAAAAAAATCAAGGTGAAGAAAAACTGCGCCCCACATTCACGGTGAGCTCGGTGGCTTCGGTGAAGATGTCCCCGCTCCTATCCGTGGTCGGCCACTCGAGCTCCGCATCTCCCGGCCCTTCGGGATTGGTCCCTACGCCCCTGTAAGGTCGAACGCCCAAGCGCTGACGTCCCCTAAGATCCAATCCCCGACCCCCTAAAACATCCCTGGCCAGTCCCCTAGCTAAGGTTGAGCCCGGCTGGTCGTTCCGCAGAGTCCCCCCCATCCCAGCTGAGGCTCACTGGCCCTGGCCCTCCGCGCGACGGGCAGCATCCACCGAATTTCCATCTCCGCCATCCTGCGCCTGCGACATCATCAACATCGAGCAGACCGACAAAGCCACATCATCATCAAATCTACTCTCATGCCGATACTACTTCGACTAGATCTCAAGGCATAGCCCCTCTCTTCACCAGTATCGGATCCAAAATAGCCACGACGATCGAGCGACTGTAGCTCTCCGTGGCGCCATCCCGAGCTGCTCGGCCCTACACTCTCGCTCGTTGAGATGGAGTCCGGGGAGTCGGCTGCTCCAACAACCATCCTTTTCACAACGATATTCAGGGGATCTCTGCGTTAGTCCGTTGGTCGCAATCGTGTAACAAGACCGTGTTCGAGCCTCGAGACGAAACGACTTGCGCCTCGTCGCGGTACGCTGTCGTACCTTGAGCCGCAATTCACGGCTTGCGACTTCGGGGCGGCGAGCAAGTTGCCGAGATGGAGACCGGCGAATATGAAACGAATACCCTGTCGATTGTATGTTCTGGATGTCCTAGAGCTTATAACTTGCTAACTCTGGTCTCTGGTAGAATAATATCGCGTCCATTGCCTTTCGCATCTACGAGCCGTCCCCCGACCAATCCCAGAGCTTCCAATCTTCCGCTCTTGAGATCGAGAGCATCCTTCGTGACCAAAGACGACTCGTCTCGTACGATACCAATCGACTGGGAATATGGGTTTTTCAAATCGTGAGCAAAGATGGCGCAACCGATGCCGTCAGCCCTGTCCCAGGCGCCACCCTCGAAGTTTGCGGACACACACTTGGAATGGTGGAGGAGGGCACACTCGAGCCTATGGCCCTGCAAAAGAGCCGCATCCCGGGAAACACTACACAAAATGCTGCGGCGAACCCCCCGTCGGCCAACCCTGCTACGGACTCGTCTCAACGGAACTCGATGCTCTCGCCGACGCAAGCCATGGGCGGAAACTTGCCAGAAGGGGATATCCAGTTATCAGCTCAACCGACTGAAACCAAGGCGGCGCAGCCTGTGCCAAAGACTATTTACGAGAATTTCATCGTTGCAATTCTTTTTTCAGTATCATTCGCGTTCTGCAGCCGATCGATGGCTGTTCCGCTCAACTATCGAACTGTCTTGATCCCTCCGTCGCTCGGCGACGCGAGTGAGCAAGAAAGGGGTTCTCTACTAAGCGATCCAGTTATTGGGACATTCAAGACTTATCTTACAACTACTGGCTCTCTCATCATCAGTCTGTACTTTTCATACTGCAAAAGTATGGCATCAGTGGAAGACGCTGTTTCAACGGATCCGATTTCACCGAGCAGCGCTATCCTTGCAGCCCCATATGGAGTTCTGGCGACGAAACAGAGTTCAAGCAACGGCGATCACGTCTCAGCGGCTGATCATAGCTTATCTCAAACACCAAACACACAAGTATTGGCCGTTAGGACAGTTGCAGATGCCCAAGACTCCCTTTGGAAGCACTCATGTCTCAGAGCCCTCCAGCACTGTGGACTTAACCCTTCCAACTTCAAAGCAGGCTCCTGGATTAATCTGCTGGTTTCGAAGCCAGCTTCTCCAGAGGCGGAAAATGACCCAAAGCGGACACGCGCGACAGTGCCTTGGCCAGGGGCTCTTTGCTTTCGGAAGAAGCCACTGGAGGTTTCGACCACTTGCCGGATAGGAGATACGATGCTTAGCGGGCATGAGGAGTGTCATGACCCCTTGGGGAACGCTCGAGGATGGTTCAACTCGACGTCAGAAAGGGAAGAGAAGATCTCGAAACGAAAGGCAGAGCGAGTGCTTGCCATCCCAAGGGAAGTCAACAGTGGCGATGCCCAACCCCAAAGAATCAACGGGCAATCCCCCTTGACACTCCGACGACCCAGCACAGCGGCTGCTGGGGTCATGTACCCCACACCTCCTGATGCGATTCAGCAACACCTCGGCGTGACGCCCTCAATAGACGGGACAATATCAAGTCCCAGCAACCCACCTCCACCTGCTGCTGCTGTTGACATCGATACCGCAATGCCAACAGTGACGCCAATGGCCGACGCCGATAACGACGGGTGGGATGGGAATCACGAGGCGAAGAGGGATCGAAGTGACAGCAATCTCCTGGGCGAGTCTGAGAATATCTTGAGTGATATGGGCGAGGATGTCTTTGGCGACCACAACATTACAGAGGACGACTTCGACTTCTTTGATCAGCCTGACGGCAACGACTTGGACATCACAATGGGAGACTTGCAGCCAAATCCCATCCCGCCGCCACCTCAAACTTTGCCCCCTGTGGTAGTCAAGCAACCGGAGCCTCAAAAGGCCATCGAGGATCATGCTGGACCCAAACCGAAACCCGAGGTTGACGACTCTGTCTTCGCCAAGCCTGAATTGAAACATGCTCGAAGTTCACTAAACGATGATCATCGTGCTAAACCTGAGCGACCGAACTCTACCAAACGAGGATCAAGCCCTTTCGACCCAGCAACAGTGTTCAAGCGCGTGCGGGCGTCGTTAAGCAGCCCTGTGCAAGATTCTCGCAATCCTTCCCCGATCGCTCGCCGCAAGAGCAGTATCTTTGAAAAGGTCGAGTTTGATCCAAAGCTCCCTTTGATTAATAAAAAGTACGAGCAAGGTGGCGCCTTTGACTTTTCGAGAGATCAGGAGGCAGAGAGGCTGAAGCGCGACTCCAACACTCTTTCGGATGCCGAGTACCTGGAACGGCATGGGAAGCTGAAGCCGAGTATGAGGAAGCTGTCACTTCCTGCCAGCACTTTCATCAAGGGTTTTACAGGGATGGACGTTTCCAACAACACGAGCCCTACGAGGATAAACGGGAACATGTCGGGCTCTGAAGACAGCGATCTCGAGTCTGATCAAGAGGACTCGAGCTCCATGTCAGGGGGTCCTACTTCACCAGTCAAGTCAAGTGTGAAGCGGGCGGTTGTGGACGACGATGTTCTATCTCAGGCTACATCGACGAAAGAGGCGGAGCCGAGCGAAGAAACCACCGAGGAGCAACTCGCGATAGAGCTACCGAGACTGTCGAAGCCGGAATCTCCTGAGTTGTTGCTCTCTCGATTCTTTTCAGAGCCAGAGCCCCTGAATGTTGATGTCGGACTCTCAAACCAGGACTTTGTTGAGATTGCGCAAATCATTGCGGAGCAGGCGGCCACTGGGCGCTTAGAGATCGGTATTGACCACAAACCAGACGCAACGACTGGGCTGGCGACAATAAGGGGCCAGGAAGTCAATGTTGCTCGCACTTCCCTGCAGCTTCTGCACAGTGTTGTTCCCTCCAGCCTTGGAAGCGCATCACCAGTTCGGTTAAAGGGGCTCCTCGATATCCCAGACCTTCCACTTGTAGGACAGCCAAATCGTCTTCAGCCCAGACCAGCTCCAGGCAGAGATCCCAACTCGGAACAAATGCGGCCCAACAACTTGTACCAGATTCCCGTACCCCATCTGGAGGTTCGTAGGTCAGAGACGAAGCTATCCGTGCTTCCCTCGTCAGTATCTTTTTGGGAAAGTCTTGGACTGGCACCCTCGTGGGGCGCCAAAGACATTACCTCGCTCTGCATCTTTCCGGGCTGGAAGGGCATGGCGGATCATGTGGGAACGTTCCTCGACCGTCTGAAGAGCGTGTACGAATCTCTGAAACTGGGCACTTTCAACAAGCTGGTGCTGTCTGGGGAGATGAAAGATGGTGTCCTGCCGTACGAGGTTGATAGGATCTCGACCTCTCCGGATGCTACCATCACAGGCCATGGTTCCGCCCTTGTTGAAAGCATGGAGGTGCTTCGAGGTTCCTTGTCAGAGTGGAAGTCCAAGCAAAAGAACCTGGTGATTTACTTTGTCTACTCACCCGACAACCCGGCTTCTATCATCGAAGCATGCACGGCCTTCTACCGCTGCTTTGATGAGTATAGCGATTTATTGGCAACTCGTCGAGAGACTCCGCAGAATGAGTTGGTGTTGCAACTTGTGTCCTCGGACTTGATATCATCCACGACTTCTCTCGTCGTGCCTAGTCCCACAGAGATGATCAAACTCTGTATGGAAACGTACGATCGGTGTACTCTGTTCCTGGACCCCGAGTTTGGCGGCCCTACACCCGCTCCAGCTATCATGCTTGAGCAGCCTTTACCTCGCATCATCGATTTCAAACTTGGAAGCACACCCTCTCAGTCTCTCATGCATGAGAATTCGTGTCTGCATGTTGGATATGCTGAGAGCCTGGACGGACGGTGGATTACAGCAGCATGGACTGACAACCGTGGACAACAGCAGGCGACTGCTTCCTACTCCGTCACCAGGACAAGGACCCCTGACCGGTCCACGGCTCAACAGAAAGCGGCCATCTTGGTTGAGATATGGGCAACAACATTGGCCATGATGTCGATCTGGAAGGTCCACTGGCGAGTGATTGTGACCAAGTCGGGACCCATGGATCAGAGAGAGGTTGAGTGGTGGCAGACAGCTTCCAAGTTGGATGACAAGGCCTCCTTCACCATGGTGTTGATGACGGTCGACACCAACCCATCTCTTCAACTTATACCACCAACAGTCAAGATTCCTCACACAGCAACTTCAGCATTCTACTCGACACCTGTATCAACACCTCAAGCCAGTATCGTCTCGCCGGAGCAAACCACGACACCAGCAACTCCAATGCGTGATAACAATCCCCCAGGTGCTACGCCTGGTGCTGAGAGTGCTGGCGAGGCAGATGGCGACTCGTTCCTCATCGACGCCACAGATCAGACTTGGGGTGCTGTAGTCGGACACAGATTGGGCAACTCTACCACTCTACTCGAGGTTCGACCAGCACTGGTGAGCGGCTACCTAATCAAACGAACCGGAACGAGGATTGAAGATCCGCCGGTGGTAATGGAGGTCAACCTCGTGCATACCGAAGCCACGCCACGGGCGTACGAACCCCTACTTAGAGAGATGCTGTGCTACTTCAGGGGCCTGGGGACGTTGGCCAGGGCGCGAGGCGTTATCGACCGGGAGATGGATGTGAGACCCTGGCACATTGCAGCAGCCGAGAAAGGCGTGCGAGCGCTGCATCTATTATTATGATTCAATACAGATACAGTACAAGTACAGGCATTGGGAGGCGTCACTCGATCGATAGTAGGCGGGTTGGGGGGTGTTTTGTCGGTATATGGCGTTTCTAGCAAGTAGTTCTGGTGCATACATACAATTGGATAGGCGACTCATTATCATGCAAATAAACCCAGAATATGTCATTTCACTCAAGCTTCTTGTCTTGCTAGCAATTCCAGTGACCCAATTTGAAAGGAGTGTATAAGTGACTGCAACTATCATACTTCCAGATTCATATACCGTTCGCTTCCTGGTAGCTGAATGACCGTGATGTCCAGGATGAAAAAAACCCATCGGCTATATAAACAAAGCAATAGAATCCAAAAACAAAATCATGAAAGAACCTCCGCAAACACTTCGAGACTGTTGATCCGCGTGTCACTCCATCGTGAAGAGGTTCTGCAGTATGTATGAGCCATGGCATCCATCCATGAGCCTTGAATAATATGGTGTGATAGTAAGGAATAGAATGAGTGTTTGAGATCCTGACATCTTGGAACCGCAGAGTCAGCGGGGTTGCCGTGGAAGAGTAGTTCGGCAAGGTAGGGGGAATTGGTCATGTCCTTTGAGTAGGAAGACAGGCCGCCGTCTCTCAGAGGGTACCCCCCACTGCTCCTCGATATCAGATGCTGAAATCTCTCTCAAGGTATCCTTAGGAACGAAAAGAAGACGATAGCCCAGTCATCTTCCAGCGCACCTGAACCCTGGTGCTCCCAGGGATTGATCGATTCAAAAACGTATGTATAGTTGGGCTGATCGATCCAAAACGTATGTATAGTTGGTATTGTTGAGGCTCAGCGTCGACGTCTGGGCGCTTCAACGGTAGAGGCGGAGGCGTTTGCTCGCTGCCCATACAGCATTTGGTACAGGGTCCGGCCCACAATCAGCCTGGCGCTCGTCCACAAGGGCTGCGAGAACGGGTAGACGGGGATGTCGACATTCACTCGGGAGTGAAAAATGCTCTCTTCGACGTCAACTCTGACCGACTCCTCGGGGGTAATGAGCCCATCTTGGGTCCGGGCCTGGAGATGTCTTCCGGCAGGTAACGGTTCAAAATTGCTGCCGGAATCCTCAGCAGTACCTGGCATGAGGAAGCTATATCGGTTGTTGAGCATCCATAGAATTGGGACATCTATCCAGCGTTGGTTCGCTCCCCTGATTCTGAAGGACGAAGGCGGCAGGTCATGAGAGGGCTGGGGCTGCTGGCTCAAGGTTCCCTGGTTTAACGTACCCTGAGGGTGTTGACTCTGTGAAGGAAAGCCGCTCATGCCACGGTAATATTGTGTGGTCCCGGCTTCAACAGGCAGAGTGTTAGTGTAGGTCAACGTATCGGTTGTTCCAACGTGGGCGTCGGAGGCACTCCAGGTAGGACGAGATGGCTGGTGGCTGTAGCCTTGTGTATTGTCGGGATCCATGGTTGCTGAACTTTGAAGCCCAAGTCCGTTGGCATGATATCCAGCAGAGGGCCAAAGCTGGAGAGTGGTGTTAAGACCGAACAAGTTGGGATCGGGATAGGAGGAGGCCAGTTGGTCCCCCACCGTGGGAGGTTGAGGTGTGTTGGCCAGAGAGGTTTGAGGAACGACAACAGGTAAAGGACTTAAGTATGTAGGAGCAGAGGACGTACCAGGCCCCTGTGGGTGCTGTATTGATTGAGTGACTGGGACCTGGGGGATGACTGGGACCTGGGGGATGACAGGGCGCCTCGGCCTGCGCTGGCGAAAGGCTGCTTCAAGCTGCGCAACGAGCGCACTGCGAAGACCGTTCCTGGCTGTGTGGAATCTACCGGGTCTTCTTGGGCGGAAACTTCTCCGGGACCTCTTCATGTCCGCCGCCGTTAGGTTTGTTGTCGAGTTGTCAGGCAAGGCTCCGAATAGGAGGTATACATTCTCCTGGCGACCAAGTGCGAATGCTGATCATTCCCAGGTAGAAGCCCAAGAAGCAATGTCTTGAAAGAAGACTTTAGGGGGGCGAAATTTCTCAAGCTATAAGCACAACTGGGCAAACCTGCACGGTACGTGACGCGGGGGAGGAGAGCCAGCAGCCTTGAATTTATTGCTTTACATGTCCCTTCTGGGTCACCACAAGAGCCGCATTTTCTGCCTCGAGGGAAACGGGGGATGGAATTTACATAGAGGCCACCTGGGGGGTGAGCAGCAATACGGTATCGTTTGGTTGAGCCTGGGCCTGTTTGGGACAGGCCCGGCATATGAACCTCGCTGGAAACAACGTACATGGCCTGCCCCGGGGGGCTCCGGAGCGCACGTGTTGTACTTTGTGCTTGAGAAAAGCAACTTCTACGGCATCATACATACTCGCTTCCAAAACAACGGACAGGAGATGGGGGAAACGGTGAGGCTGGTGTCTGTGATAGGTTCACAACCCACGCCGGACCCGTTGTGATTTGTCCCAGTGTGTCTTGGGAGGTGACGTTGCCTGCAGGATGGGGGGGAAGATTGCACTTTGGAACTCGACTCGCATGACGCACCTTGTGTCGAAATTACAATCGTAATGAGGCCGATCGAAGGAGGGAACTGACGTGGTCCAGTCAAGAAATCTCTCAATTCCCGCGCTGAAAAAGATGTTGAGAAAAGCGTTGACGACAATCATCACGCGCTCAGCCTGATGGAGACGGGAAAATGAGGCGAGATCGGGCTTGGAGTCGGAGGAATGTGGCGGCCAAGGCTCAGGGGAGCCTTCCCGAGCGAGGGTTGAGGCCTCAATAAATAATTGACACGTCCTCGTCGTCGACCCGGTCAACCGCCTCCTACAGCTCCTTATCCTCTTCATACTCTATGCGTTTCTTCATGGACGACCGTATCCCTTCTTGCCGCCAGCCTGATCGCTCCGATTGCCCACAGACTTTGGTATGTCTTGTCGATTGTTCCTGACTCCGGGGAGTGGGGGGAGTTCCCGGTTGACACCACCAACTATAGCTTCAACCGCAATGCAATGTGTTGCGAAGCCAATCGTTGTCACGGATGTATCGTTCATATCCGCTATAGCTATCCCCTATACGCAACAGCAGGATGCCTCCCTTGGCAAGTACACCGCTACATACATCTCTGCCACAGCTCTATTCGGGAGCCAATGCAAAGGGTCCTACGTCTCTACTCATTTGGTAGAGAAAGCCCTCGGATCGCTGGTATCTCGCGAGTCTTGTGGCTCCAGCATCGGCTCTACCGCACAAGTCATTTGGTACTCGGCTGACGACAGTCAAACCACCGAGACTAGTTACCTGCTAGTCGTGGATAAACTGGAGCATGATGTCGTCTTTGGGCGCGAACCGGAGTATGATAGTTGGAAGGATTACCCAATCAACCCGCAACCACAATATTGGAACTCGTCCAACTGTAGTAACTTCCAGGAAGGATCGCGCAGGACGGATTACCTCGTCCAGTATCTCGCAGCGCTGGAAGATTCACAGCTCGACGAGAAGTGCGCAAACGCTGCTTTTGTTAAATCATGTGCTTCAAATGTTGGTATCGAGCTCGAGGGGGGGTTATCTATCGAGGCCTTCGCTACCCTGCTCCGTCAGCGTGTTGAAATCACCAGGCATGGCCATCAGTCATCAGGTAGCAATCCCCTCCTTCTCGCCAGGGCTACAGCTTCAGACATGTCTTCACTTGAAGGTGTGGAGAGCCTAGTTGGCTCTGGCGTCGACGAAGGTGATCTGGTATACGAGGAGTCTACAACGTCCAGCGTGATGCCCGGGGAAAGGGGATTGCGCCAGCCGCCAGCTTTCTTGTCTGGCATCGGACGAGCCTACACCGAAGGTACTTACAATACACCAATGCAAGCCGCTCAACTTACACGAGGTTCTTCGCCAGGTGACTCCCTCCACAGCTGGCAACTCATCGAAAATGCCTCTCAACAAGACTTGACAGAAGAGGATGACCCTTTTCAGACCTACTGGGCAGAGGTAGAAGATCAGGAAGAAATGCCGTCTGACCAAGGCCAGATATCCGACTTTGAAATGCATCCCGGCCACAAGATATGGGAGTGGGATCAAGATAGACAGCAATGGAAGCGACGAGGACGGAGCGGGCTGGAGGAAACGGACTGGTTCCCTGGGTCTTTTGCATAACGCTCTCTTGATAAGTTATTTGTTATGTTTCTCTGGCGGGATGCCCGAGTTATTACCACAAGAAAAAAATGGCGAGTTTGGGGGGTTGATCCATCACTATCGTTAAGTTGCCATGTGGCAACTCCAATTTTCTATCCAGACTAATTGATATCGTAACTATGGAACTATAGATATGACAGGCGTATTTACTTCGACTCAAATTAATTTAGTTCATTTCATTTTATCCCACCTTGACAAAAGCATTTCAATGTTTGTATCCATCAGGACGGAGGGTTGCCGGAATCAAGCAACACAGTCTATTCATATGCATCTATCGGAACGTGATACCCAAGTAGGCTAGACCCGCTATGACGCCCTCTGTTTTTAGCAACATTGCCTTGCCTCCCGCTTATGTTGTCCATCTAACAAACCAATATTTTATGACTCACATCTAGAGTCATCCTTATTAAGAATCGTTGGAGCCTACGAGGCTGAACGAGGCCTAGGTCTAGGACTGGTGGTTGATAAAAGGTTGCCTCAGTCAGAAAAAAAAAAGTTCATCCACAACCAACTACTACACCGACCATTTTTCACGAAAAAATGCTCCTCAAGCAATACAACAACTCAACAAAGATACAACCATGGAAAAGAAATCTTTAATAAGCCTCCCAGATGATCTCATCCTCGACATTGTCGAATACCTCGACACGGCCCGCGACGTCGCCCACGTCGGGGCCCTGAGCCGACGCACGAAGGGTCTCATCCACCAGGACGGATGGCGAACCTTTGTCAAGACCCGGTTCCCTTCTCTCGATGTGCCTACTGGTCTGGGTACCTCGTGGGGAAATCTTGCGGATCGCGCTACGTACCTGGACAAGTGCTGGGAGAAGCGTGGCTTTTGGATGAATGTGCTGTATGAGAAGAAGCAGCAGCCGGGGAGGTTTCAGCGGAGGGTCAGTGGAAGCCAGTCTGTGCTTTTTCACTCGGTACTTGATGCTCGTCTTTCATCGTCACATGAGGAGGAGATTGTTGCTGCGGGTGTGGGTGAGAACCTCTTGGTACGGGTGAAGCCGGTGGATAAGCGACAGCCAGATGTGTGGCACCAACTTCAGGGGCAGGCCCTTGACTACCGAGCTGGAACCGGCGATGTGACGGCAGTTTCGGTGATAGAAGATGAAGGAACTGCAGGTGTCGTGGTTGGGAGGGCCAACGGAGATATCCAAGTCCTCTCCGCAAAGGACAACTTTACAACTCCCTTGAGAAACCTCAAGCCAGCGGACGACACCTTACTCAACCATGCTTCTGATCCTATGAGGAAATCCCCAGGACAACTCGCAGTATCTTCTGTACAGTGGCACCCTCAAAGCAACTTCCTAGCGAGTGGCAAAGGCTCTGTTCTCACCCTTCACGACCTCAACACCTCGGAAACAAGCCCCATGGCTTACTACGATTTTTCTCAAGCAAGTCCCAACGACGAGGCGTCACTCCTACGCAGCGCCAAATTCATGAGCAAGGACGTTGTAGCCTGTGCCCTAGGTGGTAGTCGAAATCCTCTCCGCTGGGGACAACTCACACCGACGGGGATACAGTTTAGCAACGCTGCCAGTAACCCAAGGCCGCTTGATGACGCTGCTTCTCTCACAGAAGTGAGATTAGGTGAAAAGACGACTATCCGGGCCATTGAACCTGTTAGGGGTGGAGGCAACGAGAATCTGCTGTTGAGTGCGTGGGATGACGGGACATATAGGTGAGGATATTCTCTGATATACACCTCGAATCGAGTTGCTAACCCCTGGTCAGACTCTTTGATATCCGCACACCCTCTGCCCAGGACGCTGTGTACCGGGACCGTTTCCAGCCCTACGAGGCCGGCAGTTCCCTCCTCGTCTACGGCACAGAGCGTTTCGTCGCAGGCAGCAACACGGCCCCAGACATTCGACTCTTTGACTTTCGATACCCCAAGCCTTATCACCACACAACGGCTCTCCCGTGCTCAGCTCAGTGGCCTTTTCCAAGCCCAAAGGATGATCACAAGATGTGGAGATCGGGTTGGGCCCCAGAATGCGAGCAATGCCGTCCTGCAGATGGGACGGCTTGTCCGTGGCATGGTCTATGTAGGCGAAACTACTGGAGACCTGATGCCACGCTACACATTGGGAGTCCGACATTAGACAGGATCTACTGCCTAGCCAAGGCGTCAGATCTATCAGAGACGGTCTACTGCGGTCTCCGCGGTGCCATCCTCGAGATGAACCTACACCTCACCTCAGACGCAGCCTACGAAGAAGGTCCTCGTACGACACCAGCAGGATGGCGAATGGGAAGACCCGGCGGCAAGATTTCCCTGATTGAAACAGGCGTGAGTCTCTGCCAGGCAAAGGAATGGTCCCTCGACAGCCGCGGCGTCCCAGAGCTGATCGTCCAGCGGCCACAACCCCAGGCACAACAGACGGGATCGCCGGATCAGATGAAGCGGCATAGACTTGACTCGGCGTTTCATAGACTACAGGATTTCCAACAAGCACAAGGATGATACACGAAGTGAAAGGGGATAAATAGGGGAACTGGTTTCTTGCTTTTTATGGAAAGGAACGGAGTTGGGTGGCTTTTTCATGCATAATAGATTCTTAGATCAAAAAGAGTTGCGGCAAACTCTATAACGCGCTTATAGATGCGTCTAAAACAGCATCAACAGTTTCTAAAAACAAATCATACAGTGAACCATCTCTCTAGCTTCTAGCTCTATAGCTTCGACTCTGGCACAATCAGCGAGAGTTTCTCTTTCAGTGCAGTCTCCGCCTCCTTCTCGATCCTGGTAACGAGCTCATCGCAGGTAGGAATGTCATGAATGAGTCCAATGACTTGTCCTGTGGTCCAAACCTATAAATCTAGTCAGTAATTGCTCCTTTATCTTCAAAAGAACAAAACTTACTCCGTGCTCTGTGTCTCCGTTGATAAACACCTCCTTGCCTCTCTTACCGCTCACATACGGCGCAACCTCTGAAAACTCTCCCGTGGTGCTCTCCCGCTCAATCTTGAGCGCATCCTCAGCGACCTTGTTCTTGTACAGACGGCTCGTATTCTTCCACCGACGCAGCAACAGAGTCGTATCAGTCTCTTGCGCACGCACAATCTCCTCCTTGACTTTAATATGAATAGGCGCTTCCTGGGTACACATGAAGCGCGTTCCCATGTTGACGCCGCTCGCGCCGAGGACAAGCGCAGCAGCAAGACCTTGGCCATCCGCGAAGCCACCACTAGCAATGAAGGGCACCTTGAGGGTCTGACGCGCTTTGCTCAGGAGGATAAAGTTTGTAATGTCGCTCTCGCCGACGTGGCCGGCGCACTCGAAACCGTCAATGCTCAAAAAGTCGACGCCGAGCTTTACGGCGCTCTGGGCGTGGCGGATGGTGGTGCACTTGTGCAGCACGGTGACCCCGGCCTTTTTCAGCTGAGAGATGACGGGTCCGGGAGAGTTGCCGGCAGTCTCGACAATGTTGACGCCCTCGTCGATGATGGCCTGGGCGTAGGCGCCGTAGTTCGGAGGAACCATGGAGGGGAGGAGTGTGATGTTGACGCCAAAGGGCTTGCTGGTGAGGGTGCGGCAGCGACGGATCTCGTCGCGGAGGGCGGCCGGCGTGGGAAAGATGAGGGCCGTGATGATGCCCAGGCCGCCGGCGTTGGACACGGCAGATGCCAGGTCTGCCGTGCCTACGTGCATCATGCCGCCCTGGACGACGGGCACTGATGATGGTTAATAACAGATGTCATGGTGTTTCACGATGATACGAACCTCTGATGCCCAGGCGGCGGGTAAGTTCAGTAGCAAACGGCATGGCGGAAATGTCTAGGATAACGTTGAAATACAAAAAGACAAGAGATAAAAATCGCAGAAAGAGAGATCTACAAATTGAATCTATAAGCAGGAGGACATGTATGATTAATACAGAAAAAGACCGAGGCTGACGTTCCTGGAAAACAACCTCGACACCTCGGGATGCCGAGGCACAGGAACACAAGTCTCCGCTTTATCACCACCTTGTCACTTGTCAAGTCCACCCTCCACTCTCGGCTCTTGTTCCCCCTTCCCCTCCCCACACTCGCTCACATGCTTCTCCATCTTGCTTTGCATCTCCGTGCGTATTTCTTTGTGGGGAGATGGAGACGGGGATCCATCTCCCCGGCGTGCACGTACCAACACCATCAACCTCATCACATGATGACTCTGACAACATCTCCTCTCCTATTGTCATCACCCCCATAGTACTCTCCTATACCGACTTGGCAGTGTCTTGCCAAACAAAACTACGTCAACTGACACCATATTCAGGTCGTGTCACGAGTACAAGTCTTACACACGTACACTCACACTTGGTCTCACGTCAACCATCGAGTCTAGTTTAAACATAAATATCAACTGTTTCTTGTTGTCTCCCAACTACCCTACCCATCTCATCCTCAAAGCACCCAAGTACCTAAACCATACCTAGCCTCATCATATTGATTCGTCATCAAGATGACCCGAACCATGTCCGTCCGTCCAAAACGCCTAGTGTACACGATAATCCCATGTCGTAAACCATCATGACCTCAAATCACAAACAATCCCGCCCAATTTTTGCTGTGAGCCTCGACAGGTGTCTGCACCGCACCTGTCATCATTGCTCCCTTCAAGCCAGACGCCAAGAAATTCCAAGGGTATTCATCCCAGTAGCCCTGCTGTCCTCAACGAAACCGCATCAACATTGCTTGGTTCGGCCGCCGTCAAACCGGAGGAGTTCTCTCTCGCGGCTTGTCAATCAAGTCCGCGTAAGCATCAAGGCTGGATCCCATCACCTTCACAATCTCAAAGATGTGCGTTCCTTTAAACGTCTCAGCCCAGAGCCGAACCACCGCGCTGGCCAGCTGTCGGAGTTTGGCGCTATCGCTCGTTGCCGACTCGTTCGGTCCGTGTCCCGAGTTGGGTCCCGCTAGCGACGGGTCGATCGGAACCGCAAATTCCGTCTCATCCAGCATCCGCCGTACCATCTCCAGAAGGTTCTTCTCCTCTGGTGAAGCTGTAGCGTCGTTGGGCCCAATCGCCGCGATGGTCAAAAGCCACTTGGCTACCAGAATAGCACATTCAAAGTTGCACACTGTCAAACAATAGTTAGCAGGCTGATGAAACAAGAGGCGCATTGATGTCATGACTCACGTGAGTGTTGAATGCTCCATTCGGCCGACTTTGTCCTGGCCACATAGTTGACGCCCGCCTTCACCAACATGGACAGCGCATGGATCGCTTGGAACACTGCCCGGTGCAGTCTTAGACTTCGGACTAGCAAGGGGGTCCTGCTCAGGGCCGACGCCACCAAAAGCGGATCCCGGGTCTCGAGCGCGGTAGACGGAGTCACATCAGTATACAGTCGGATGTATGCTTGTCGAAGTAGTGCAGTCGCCGTGAAATCCAGTGTTCCGCCCTCGATCGAGTCCGACACGCTGTAGTGACCCGACTCGGCTGCTCTGAGCTGATGCTGGTCCTCAAAGCTGGTCTGCCATACTCGGAGAGCCTGCGACACTTCTTCCACATCTTGGGGCTTCATCGTTCGGTGAATGTTGTACGGAAGACCAGTCGCAAACGATGTCTGCTTCAATAGATAGATGTGCTGGATCAGTGCATGAATGAGAACGTAGCTTCCGAAAGACGACAAATGCTGTGGGAGTCCTTGGTTCGTCCGTCCAAAGAGTCGTGAAAAGGCGTCGTGCAAAGTGAGCTCGATCATAGGCGTCGACTGGCGCATTTCTTGCCATTGCCAAGCAGATTCCGCCCTCCAGAGTTTACCCCGTTGTGGCAATAGGAGGTTCAACTCTGATGTCAGTAACAGAGGCGGCATGTTGTAAGCGATACTGCAAAGGTTGAAGAAACAGTAAGCAACAAGCTTTGTCCGCGTGGCAGTTTCAAGTCGAATCCAAGTCTCCCAGTCATTGACAGCACTCTGATTTACTTCGGCCACAAGTCCTTCTTCCCGAATCAAGATGGCCAGGTTGCTCTGCAACGACAATGCTTCGTGAAGAATCGTCGGTACGCCCCAAAGGCCGACAGCGAAGAGGAGCAGGACTGCTTGAATTGTCTCGATTCTTGCCTGGGGGGTGTTGGGAGAACTGCACATAATGGTTAGGTTAAATCTCTTGCTCGACACACAAATCACTTACTAAGGCTCTCGATGCGTATCCTGGGTTGCCGGACGCTCCGACTGGGCAGATGCAAACGAATGGCGGTATGTGGCACTAGGCGAGGGTCTAGTAGAATGAGGACTGTAAGCCGCTGCAGTTGGCAACAAGGCATGAACCTCGGAGATGCGCCTCCGTCGAATCTGCTCCATGGCTACCGCCTTGGCGGCATACCACAGGGCATAGCCTCGGTTCTTCTCAAAGCGGTATTGTGCTCCCACGGCTAAAATAGCAAGCAGTAACTCGGGAGCAGCTTCGGCTGGCGAGAACGTAGGAAGATGCAAAAAGGGCAAGTGTTCATGAAGACCACTGATATAACCCTCAAGGAATCTCGTCAAAGTATGCCGAGACGGGAACACAAAGTCATTCGGAAGCACGGCAGAAAACTCATCCAGTCTGTTTTTAATCACGGTATGATCGGCGACGGAGATGCGTAGCGCTGATGCCCGGGCTGAATCATCAAGTCCTCGGCTTGCAGGGTCCGCCGAGTCTCGCGCGTCGGCCGGCATGTTCGGAAAGCGTCCTGGGAACAGTGCCGACTTGGACGATCGACGCTGAGCTGCGCCTCCTTGACTTCGGGACCACATCATCTGCTGCTCGGCTTCGAAATTGGGAGGGAGGAAATGCGAAGAAGAGGCGAACTCGTCCAGGAAAGGGTTATAGTCGTCATAGGAGCCATTGGGAGGCTGTTGGGGTACATAACCAGATCCTAGAGGCTGGTCTTCTCGAGGTCGATCAGTCGTATATGCCACGATAGTGTCGCCATAGCTGCTTTTTCTTCGAGCATCTGGGGAATGTGGTGGAGGTGCTCCATTGGTCGGTCCCTGAACGGCGTTGCCTGAGCTGGCGAGGGCGGCGTCGGACAAAAGATCGAGATTGCATGCTCCGGGTCTAGCCTGTGCGCGCGGATCTTGGGGACCCTGAGGAGGCCCCTGAGGAGGAACTGGTCCATGGTGGAATTGCTGTGGTTGAGGCAACGGCTGTTGAGGTGGTGCGGGTCGCGCTGCGTTGTGATGCTGCAAGGCTATGGCCTCGGCGCTGAGCTGACCTTCAGATACAGAGCTCTTGTGAGAGGCAGTGGAAGTATTAGATGACAACTTCCTGGGGCGGTTATTATCCTTGCTACCTTCATTGAGGTGCACGAGCTTCTCGTGTCTGACGAGAAGGTCCCTGATGTCCATGTAAGCATGTATGTAGAAGACTTGGGCGATGATTAGGAGTGAAGCGTGGTTAGGATGAGACATGAACGACAACAGAAAGAGAAAGAGAATGAGCAGGGGGACAATGTTAGGTAATTGTGTGATAAGTGATGAGTGAGTGGCCAGGTGGGACGGGCTGAGGAACAGTGGGATATAGCGGAACTAGAGCATAGTATAACGTACCTTCGTCCGAAGGTCTTTCCGCAGCGATCCCAACCACATGAAAATGGCTTCTCCTTGGTATGAGTACGTTCATGTCGCTGGACATGCTCAACGCGTCTGCATCCCGAGACATGGTCAGCATATCCAACACTCAGAAAAGAACCTAGTTCACATGGTAACTGACCTGAACCGCTTGCTGCAGTACTTGCAGGGCAGCGTCTTGGGCTTTGGCTGGCGAACTTCGGTGGGCTCTGGGGCGACGAGAGGCGCCGGGGGACCAGGAAGGGCACGAGGAGGAGGAGGTCCCTCCATAGACTGAATGGCAAGCATGGTGAACGCGGTTGCTGAGAAGGCAAGGCCTCAGAGCAGTCGGGTCGTTCACGTAATTCAAGATATCAAATTGTGGGGAGAAGAGTTGAGGAGAAATGGAAGAGATGGAAGAGAGGGAAAAGGCGAGACAGATTTGGAGCTGGGGAGATGCAGGCAAAGATGGCGGATTGCGGGGTGCGTTAAGGGCAGAGCATGGCATGTGGAGAGAAATAGACGGTGGCCCGTGAACGCGAGAAGGAGGGATAGGGATGGGAAGGTAGGCAATGAAGGATGGGATGTCTTCCGCGGACGGGGGACCGTCGGATCGGGGGTTACGGGGGGGCAGACAGAGTGAGAGGGAGGAGGGCACGGCCGCCAGGGTACAAGACTGGAGGTACTGTGAAGATAATGGATGGGCACAGGCAAGCCTCAAAACACCCCTTAGCGCTTCCCCTCTCCTGTGCTATTTCGGCTGTTCCCCCTCTTGGGCCGCGAGGTACAGGAGGTGTGTACCCCCAGACGTGTTGACTCTGGTGGTGACGGAGGTGGAGGAACTGAATCTAGCGGGCGAGAGCTCGGCTGATGACTCCGAGTCGCCAGGGCTTTATCGGTGTTTTTTCCGAACTATGAGATGCTCCTATGGCTGTTTCGTATCTTGACGATAAAAGGCCACGGTGTTTCTGACGCCGTCGAGGTCGATATAGGTCGTGTGCCGAGCGTTGGGAGGCGGTAGGCTCAGAAATGTGTGGATGTAGATGTGGATGAAAGAGGGGAGAGACCCAGAGGAACAGAAAAGATTTGAGAGGGACACAAGGCGAATGCAGGGCCAGCAGGGGACCCTCTCTCCACGGAGGAAATGGAGAAAGCAAGCGAAGTGGATGGCCGTGTCAAGGTTTGCAATCCAGGTCTCGGTTTAGCACCCGACGAACTGGCTCAGGATCGGGCTAGATGGAGAGGAGGTGGATGTATGATGAGATGGATGGGATGGAACCCGGGGAAAAGAACCTGGGGATTCGTGAAAACCTGGGGCGAGCAAGGAGGCTTCTGGGAACTGGAACTGGAATCTCGGGGTGGCAGAAGCCGAGTGAGAGTTGACGAGAGCCAGAGCCGGGTCAACGACTGGCTACCTAGGTGCTGGTGCTAGGAGGAGGGATGAATGTCTCTCCTCGCCAAGCCAAGTTCACGGCAAAGGGAGTGGGCGGTGGTGTATACCGAGCGAGCTGAGTGACGAGTGAGATGGCTTGCCACGTCGGTGCGCCCAGCGTCTGGAGGGACCGAGTTCCTTTCCGCTTCACGGGGGCGTCTGCAGAGCAAGGCCGTGACAAGACCAGGTCAAAGAGGGGAAGAGAGGAGGCAAGATGGGAGCTCGAGATAAGTTCCTAAGCAGGAATGGTGTGGCAAGGTACAAGAGTCGTACCGTCAGAACTGTGCACAGTAAGAGAGGTGTCGAGGATGGAGTTTGCTGCCGAGTTAGGCAAGGTATGACGGCGTAGCGCGGGCGCAAGGGCCAGGGCGGGGAAATTGGAGGTGGAAGGAGGGACGAGACCCCCAAGGTACTTCCGCCTTCTCCGGGGGGGAATTGGGCGGCGTAGCGGTATCTAGCGGTTCAAGTATGCGTAGGGCGAGATTGAGTCGGCAGACAGGCGGTTACTCGAGGTGGACGTGATAGTACGTAAATGAACGCATCAGCTGTGGGCACGCACGAGATAATTATTAATTCCCGTCGTAAAAAGAAAGTGTGGAGAGGGAATAAACCAAAGAGTGTGAGTGGGCGAATGCATCAATCTGGGGGAATGCGTCTCCAAGGAGCCACTGGATCTGCGTGAAAGACAGCCACAAAAGGTGTGGAGGGGACAAAGGGACAGGAGGAAAAAGAAACGTGAGCATGAAGGATTCCCCAGTGGACGGCAATCATTGCTCCATAGGCGCGGCAAGCAGACGAGATATCAGATCAGCTATCAAAAAGTAAAGAAGCAGCCTGTGCAAATCTGACAGAGCCGCCGGCCTCGTTCCGTCGCGGAGATGACGGAGTGCAGAAGAGTTGGCCGGAGACTGCGCCCTACGCCAGCAAAGTTGACAACCTACCTACGTCCTGTACCTTGGCTACCTGAACCTCGAGGCAACGTAAGTAAAACGGCAGAGCCAAGCTTGTGGCGGAGTCAAGGGCTGGTCTCTGGGTCTAGGCCGCCCGGGGGGGGTTTGGGGGTGTGCTCACACTGGAAAAGAATCCCGGGGCGAAAGCCGCAGAGCGGAGGCGGAGGCACATGCAACGACAAGAAAATCTGGGCAGTCCTGGGCAGACCTGGGCATGTGTCGATTCGTGCATTCTCTGGCAGCCACAGCACGCAGGGGGATGGTACGAAGTCGAAGTTTCCAAGGCAAAGAAGCAAAGATGGATGGTAAAACAGCTGATGATTCGTGGCAGCCATTCCAGCTGCAGAGCTGTAAGCTGTTGCTGTTGCTGTTGCTGTTGCTGTTGCTGTTTGTTATCGGAACAGTAACGGCGGGATTTGTAACAGTTGCCGGCCCGACGTCCGTTCCTTGGTGTTGTCTAGGGCCGCTCTTGCCGTTTTACCCTTCCCCAGCGTGTGTTCCCCCCCCCCCCATCTAGCACAGGCACAGCGAGCGCTGCAGGAAGGTCAAGCAAGGTGAGGGAGGGAGGTACCTCTATTGTACCGAAAATGCCCCCATGGGGCAAATGCATCTGGGGTTGAATCTCCGCATTCTGGTTTGGAGACTTTGTCCAAAATGTCCCACTTGGCCTTCTGGGTCCCCCCATGCAAGCAGGATTTTTTTACGTGTCCCTGTCTCGACCCCGGCCAATGAGACACTTGGCAATAGGCCCATCGTCAGGCTACCTGGTTACGGCAGGTAAGGTACTTACCACTTACCGACAATGGCAGTCGCCTTACCCTGCCTCTTCTGGAGTACAGGCGAAGAAGCTCAGAGGTCAGGGCTGGACTCGCTGGAGAGACCGCTGGTTTCCCCTGGACGCCATGACGATGTTCCCAGCTCTTTCCTAAGCTTAGTCTTCCCGCCCAACCGCGCTCACCTTCCGTTTCCACTTTTTCTTTTTCGCTCTTGTCAGAGAGCCATCGGTCTTGTCACCACACCATGGCGAATCCCTTCATCTTGGCTTTTCCTCTCCTCAACTTCTAGTTCAGCCTATCTACTTCAAATCATCCAATCTCGTTCAATTCCGATCCATCATCCAGCCCTAGGCCAAACCCCAGATTCTGCATGCATCAGCCATCTGTTACAGTACCTAGTTGGATGGACCCCTTTGATTGCTTCTCCTGACCAAGATGCTGCATCGTTTCGTCCAACCTGATGATCCCAGGTATGCACTTGATGACTGGCGTCAAGCCATGGCATCTTCGTTTCCTGATCGTCGTTGTCTTCCTTGCATTATCGTCTCTCTTATTCAACCCCCTGCTTCACATACACTTACACAAGTGAAACTGTTTGCAACCTCATCCTCCCGTGCAGCTTAAACATCAACGACTTTCACAACTTTCCTGCCCAATCACGCCAAGTTCCATTCCCTCCCCACAGCCGCTCTTTGCGCCGTTACCTCGAGACTTTGCCGCCATGTGGATGCCCGGAAGATGGGAATGCAAGCCGCTTTTCGTTGAGGGTGGAAAGCGGGGGTGAGTCCGATGCGGAGCAAAGGAGCATGAGCAAAGCAACGCCATGGACATGGACTAGCCCCGTCAACGATGCAGTATGAAAAGACACAAGGGTCAAGGGAAACGAAGACGGTCTGAGGGCAAGACACTCTTGTTGGCACTTTCGTCAACACATTGAGGATCATCGTCGGGTCAAGAAGGGGCGAGAAGGACTCAAGGCAGACACTCCACAGCGTCAACTCCCCATGTTCCCCCTTTCAGCGGTCAGAACTCAGGAGGATATCTGAGGCAGCTGGGGTATCAAGGGATGGGTCAAGATCTCTCATCCCCCCAAGATGATGACAATTTGCTTCTGGTGGACTTGCAGGTGTCCGATACAGGCCATGCTCGCATCCGGCCAGAAGGCAAACACCTTGAGCGACAAGTACAAGACTCCAGCTCCTCCATATGCTCGCCTCTGTCTCTGCCTCCACCTGCACCCTCCCTCGCCTCCACGCAACTGCAACACCACCACTAGAAACGGCGGCAGTCAGCCTCCACGCCAAGGTCCAGGGTCCCTGTCAACGGCCGCCTTCTGATGCTTGCCTTTATGTTGGGGGCCTCTTGTAGCGACTTTGTTGAATCAACGACGTAGTCCAGACAAAGGTTGCCGGGCTCCAGACAGCCTCGTTTAGCTGGGAACGGCTACAGACTCGGTGTGGACGGCTCTTGTCTGGGGTCGACTGTTTACCCATCTCAATCTGGTCTCAGTTCGGCGAGCCTATGGAGTTTTAGGTTCGTCCAGGGTTCGCTTAAGACATCTCATGGAGGCAAAAACTTCCGGATTCAACAGAGGTGGGAAATAAAAGTGTTCGCTGATGGACAAGCCAGGCGAGCCCAGTGACCCTTGTCAAGCGGTTGTCCATGGTTGTGGAGGTGCGGAGACCCCCATGGCCGGTGCGTGTGGGGTAGATTTTGGATCTGGCCCCCGGACTGGTCTTGCAGGCATCTCGGGCTCAACCATGAGTCTCTGCATCGTATGAGCTCATCGTCTCCTCGCGCGCCATGCCATGCCCGCCGGCCAAGATGCAGCGAGGGTGCCAGCGTGTGTGTGTTCTGTTCTCTTGGGGCCCTAATGCTGTCCTGACCTGCACCAGAGATGGCCGCTGAAGATGGGTGACAAGGGGTGAACCATTATCCACGGCACCACTAGCACGGCTGAAGCTCTACTAGATGTACCTGCCCCGCGTTCCAGGTGCAAGGCTTCATCTCCCCATGGGGTCGTCCTGAGTGTAAGCCGAGCCCACCCTCTCTCTCATGCCGGAATGGAGCCGACGGATAGGCACTGTTCTCGGGGCAATTCTTCTGGTCAAGAACACACGGATTGCCAGAATGACTCGCTTATCCCGCAACAAACACCCGCCGTGTAACGAATCTCCCCAACGACTTCCGAGCGTCCAACCACCGGCTCGTCTCCGGTCCGTTATTATCACGTCAATGCATGTGTGCTGCGATCAAGAGGCTGCCGGCTTGCTCAAGGTTTCAAGCTCCACGTCTTCAAATCTGGGGTCCCCAGATGATTCCGACGAGATGACATCCGATCCCGGGGTAATTGTGATGTGGGGGGGTTGAGTTGGCATCCCCAGATTGCCCCGGATGTCGAATCGTCTCACCGTTGTTGAGGTCGTTGTGCCGGAGGGGTTGTTCGTCAAAGGCTCGGGATCTCGGTTTGTTGTCCGGGACATGATAGACTCTCTACCTCGGCCACTATGCCACTTGTGCCGCATTCAGCCAGGGCCACAGCACAGGACGGAATCAACTCGATGGTCAGTCAGATCTTTTCGGCTGCTGACCTATCATGGCAATCCGACGGGGAGACCTGGCGGCTAAGAGGGGGCAGGGCTACTGTATAGGCCAGCTTGATCTCACATTGACGGTACATGTGTATTACCTATCGCTGAAGCACATGCGGGCTCTCAAGGGCCAGCAGCAGGAGCAGCAGGGGGAATCAGCATCGAGGTCGCGAATCAGATCCCCTCGAGCATTCTCGGCTGCCTCATTCGCCCGAGACGAGACCCGTTGCGGGAGTTGTACCGCACCCCTCTCGGCACCAATCTTTATGCCCAGACCCGCCATCTTGTTCAGGCACCAAGCCAGATATGACATCAAAACGTTTCCCTCTTGCTCTCCTGGGCCTTGGGCTTTGGGGGTCTCAACCCTGAAGCGAGAAACCGACCTGACCGCTCTCGCTGCCCAGGCGGACAAGGCGTTGTCTCATCCCCTCTGCCCTCCTCCTCTGGGCGTCCTCGAGTGGCCCAAAGGCGCACTTGTCGACCCAGCTGCCTACCCCATGCTGCAAGACGTTCCTCGCCCGCAGAGTGCTGCCCTGTACATGGCCCACGGAACCGTGCAGTGTCATGCGTTCTTTACTGCTGCTATATACGCCACGGTGCAGGATGTTGTTGTTGTAAAAGACAATGTCGCCGGGCTGTAATTTGACGATAAGCTGGCCTGGAAGTGACTTGGCAAAGGGATCGGCGTCTCGCTCGACGTCTGTCCTGGCGCGCCTGTGAGAGCCGGGCACGACGATCAGGGAATCATCCTCCCACAAGGCAAAGTTGTACTGGGCGTGGAACGCGTGCTTCCCGAGCCGCTCCATCTCCTCTTGGGGCATAGCCTCGGCCGGGATGTCATCGCGATGCCACCTCAACTCAAAGTCCTTGTCGGGTCTCACCAGCATGTTGAAGAGCTCCATGATGAGCTGGTCGTCCTCACACTGGAGCAGCTGCCTGACGATTCCGATGACGGCGTCTGAAAAGTACAGCTCGGTGAAGAGCTCGTGACCTGGTAGGTCGGGCTTCATAAGGTGCTGGACGCCCCAGATTCCGTGCTCGCGAGCCTGGCTGGCATCCCACGGGGGGAACTGCTTGCCCACGGTCCGGACGTGCGGCCATCCCCCGCCGCGCGCCAAGTCGGCGGCCTTGGTGCTGGCCTCGCGCAGAGCGTCAAGCTTGTCCTTGTCGACAATGGACTTGATGACGACGAAGCCATCCTGGTTCAGTTGGTCAAGATATGGCGAGGCTGGCATGATGGATTACGCGCCGGGCACCAATGTGGGGTTGGTTTCGTACGTTGGAGGTGTCTGTCTGAGACCCGCGGGCCGATGATATAGGGCAAATCTCTGAGCCTTGTGGCTTGCAGGAGGATGAGCAGCAGCAGCAGCAGCAGTAGCTCGGTCCAAGGGGGAGAGCTATGACCAGAATGATGAGATCTGGGGTTTATCGGACGACGAGGACCCTTGCTCCGTGGGTATTTGCAGATGCGGTGTCGACTGTTTCTCAAGCTCGGGGACACGGCTTTTTTTGTGCTGTCTTGTGTATGCAAGAACCCATGAGATGTGGGGAAGACTACCGTCATATTCGCTCACGACTTGCTGCATCTCACTCGCCTGCCTCGCGTCGCACACTGTAGAGCAGAGTGGAGGAGATAAGTGCTGTAACGTAGCAGCTGGGGAGACAGTAACCAACGGTTTGAATCGGTAAAGACTTGAGTGTCGGATCTCAACTTTCA
Organism: Ascodesmis sphaerospora; assembly: GCA_027569015.1. NCBI lineage: Eukaryota > Fungi > Ascomycota > Pezizomycetes > Pezizales > Ascodesmidaceae > Ascodesmis > Ascodesmis sphaerospora. The sequence goes on along the minus strand of JAPPUR010000029.1, from coordinate 373,119 downwards.
AGTTGGCTAACCTAGATAGTCATCATCATCGTCACTCATTATCAAAAGTGCCCGAGCTCTAGTGGCCCATTGCTTGTTTTAACCTCGTCTGATTCTGAATCTTTCAACTACACGCCTCGGCAGACCACTTGACAGCAAATCCCCTCACCGTCTTCTGCACCTCCAGGTCACCAGGGTCGTTCTCGAACAGCGGCTTATCCAGGCGGCGCTCGGCAATCTGCTCCACCTCGAAGCCCTGCTCACGCGCGATGTCGAAGAAGCGCTCATCGGCCTCCTTCTTCCACGGCCGGTACGATGTGAAAAAGACATAGGCAACGCTATCGCGCGAAACCCGCATTGTCTCTCGGATCGTCTTGATCAGAGCACCATGTTCGCTATGTCGAAAGAGAAGATCTGCCAGGATGAGAATGTCGAACCGTTCTTTGGGTTCTTCTGGCTGGGTTGGGTTGAGGTGAGCGAGGAGAGGAAGGGGATCAGCGCCCCAGACGAACCCAACAGCATCGACGACATCGGCGATGTGTCCCTTGGGCTCGACCGTCTCATCACACTCGTCGATATTCTTCTGCATGATCTTGATGATGTCCGGGTCCGGGAAATCTGTCACGACGACCTTGCGAGCACCGAGGATGGCAGCAACGAGACTGGGCAAGCCAGCAGCGGCTCCTAGCTCGAGGACCGTCTTGTTGCGGACGCGAGAAGGGTCATCCTCGAAGAAGTCGGCAATCATCTTTGCACCGTTCCAGAGATGGTGAGCCTCTGTTGGGCTGGCACCGACGAGGTGCAGCGTTATGGGCTTGCCATTCTGCATTGTGAAAACCTGGGACGTAGGCGGCGGCGTAGGAGGATAGTAGTCCTCGGGATCGTCCATGAGGCCGTCAAAGCCATAGTCCACCTCGTTTGCCATTGTGATGTGAGGTTTCGACTGTATCCGAGTGATGAAAGCCCAGATGTGAGAGTGTAGTGAGCCTTTTTGGCGGCGCGAGACAAGGTATAGCTGATGTGACTGGAGCGTTGCAACAACCGTTTATCGTCGATGGCTGCGTCTTCTAGCTTGAATCTGCCCAAGGAACCCCTGTATCATGGACTGAATATGAGTCTCTCTGCTTTTGGTGTTTGATGTCGTGAAAGAGTTTTGACCAGAGTGGGCCGAATGTGCGCTCCCACAGTGCGTGCGCCATGAAAATGTAAAAAATCCACCGCCGACGCCAGATAGTATCGATAATACCAAACACCTACGATACCACCCATAAAATGTATCATAAACCACCAAGCAACACTCCTATAATCCCATCTGAAAAAGAGTCACTTCTTCTCCCCTACCCAAAACGCTGCCGCGCCAACTCCTTGAGCATCCCAATCGTCCCCTCCTCCCTCTCCCTCCAAGCCCTCCTCTTCTCCTCAATCTCCTCCCTCTTTGCACGCTCAATCTCCTCCCTCCGAATCTCCCTCTCCGTCTTGCGCCGCTGCTCCCGCTGCTTGGCCTGCTTGTACTCCTCTAGCGAGTCCCCTCCCCCCATTAGCTCTCGCTCGCTGCTCGCCTCCATGGCCCCGGGGCTCTTGTCGCGGAACGAGCGCATCTTTTCGTTGACGGCTGCGCGCTTCTCGAGCTTTCGCTCACGTGTTCCTGGCTCGGCGCGGGGGACGAGCTCGTCGAGGCGTTCGCGCTGGACGGCTCTGTCGGCTTTGCGTGCGGCGCGGAGGTCTGCAATGGAGGCTTGTTTGTCTTCCTCTGCGAGTTCGGCGCGGAGCGAGAGGTCCTGCAGCGTGGGTATTCCTGGTCCAGAGCGGCGTGTGGGATCCGATGTTGGGAGGGTAGGACCATAGTCGTCGTCTTCTTCTTCTTCGCTGTTATCATCCCTTTCCTTGACATTTTCATCCACCCTCTCCTCTCTTCTCGCAGTCGAGTGACCAGCGCGGGAAGCGACTGGATTCTGAGCAGTGATCCGAGCAAACATGTCAGGATCATACCATCCTTCAGCCAGCTCCCCACGATTCCACTTCCCGATGAAGCTCTTCCACCTCCCCCTGATCTCGCGGTCATCCATCTCCTCGATATCCTTTTGCTTCTGAAGATCAAGATAGTCGGCGAATAGCGGCCTAAACGCGTTCAGATCCCCCTTGGACAGCTGTCTGGCGTCAAAAGGGAGCGTCACCGGTGCGCGGGGAACATGCTCCCGATGTCGATGTCTGGATGATGAGTGGTGGCCACTTGGCTCGGTCGAGTGTCTTTCATGACGCGAGGACGACGTCTTTGTGCGCTTATGAGCTGGTGACCGAGAGCGCGAGCGTGAGTCTCGACTTGTCCTGTCTCGTCTGTCGCGAGAGCCATGTTCGCGACGCGGCGACCTTTCGCGGATTCGACTCCGATGATCCATTCCAAGTTCTTTCCAGAGTAACGGTGATGTTTTTTTTTTTTTCTCCTTTTCGCACTCCCAGAGGTTGATGATACCTATATATGGGGCTCTTGAGAGTAATTTGTCAAGAGTTTAGAGTGTTGATAAAGAGGCTCCAAGTTTGTCAAGCACGAGATTTTGGAGTCTAGAACATGGCGGGCACAGTGCGCTCCACTTTTCTTCAATTTGGCTTCATTCTTGCCATGAGAACTCAAGGGACAAACACCAATGACAATCGTAAAGAGGAGTTTCTGAATATTTTCTCTATCGGCCTCTGCTACCAAGGTCTGTCTCTTCTCTTCCGTCCTTTTTCATCGCTCAGCGACATTCTTTCTTCGTCATCCCAAAAGTCTAGGGGTATCATTGAATCACGGGCTTCCAAACCAATAGCTCCTATAACATGTCTTGATTCTCCTTCATCTTTTTGCAACTTGGCCTTTCTCCCAGCAGATTCGACTCGTATATCCTTCATTTCAGTGGCCCAGATCAAAATAGGCGCCGCTCCTATGCTTCAGCAACCCCTTCTGCCACCACCTCGGAATTGTTATGTATCACGCAGCCGAGGCATTGGCAATCATCTCCGCAAGGGCAACTCGCTTGCTCGCCGGCACACGAGTCTCCAAAAGGATAACTGACGAAAAAGAAGTCGTTGGCCGACAGAGCCTGTTCTTCGCTGACCCCTGAAGCCGCCTCGGATGGTGTTTGTGGTGCAACTGGCGATACCGTCCCTTCAGCAGGCCCGACAACAGGCACCGTTGTTGCGCCCGAACCGTTCGTTGTCGGCATCTCACCATTTCCGTGTCCGTTAACATGGGTATAGCCGGCGCTGCTGTGGGTCTGTGTTCGTTGAGGATCGTCCATCATGCTCTGCCATGCAGATCGAACGTAGTTCTGTGTTGCTTCGTTGTATGGATGGGCCGCACATCCAATACACTGGCAAGACGCGCCGCAACTGCACTGATGAGAAGTACCCGCGGCCGAATGAGGCGTTCCTGGAGGAGGGTATGGCATGCCGTAGGGAGACGGCATACCACCTTGACCAGCAAACGTCATCGATGCCATGACCTGTCTCCATTGCTCAGGTTGCAAAGGCTGCAAGTAGGAGCCGTACTGTGGGGGATATGTGAATACAGTGGGTTGGGGATAATAGGCATACATGCCGTTCGGCATCATAATAGGCGTCGGTGGGAAAGGCGACATGACCATGCCATTCGGTGTGGAAACATCAGATGTAGGCACCGTGTCTGACTTTTGGTCCGGTTTGGGAGAGTTGATGCTGGACGAACAACAACTCTTGGGTTTCGTCTTGGTCGGAGGACTTGGCATCGAAGGAAGGGTGCTAGGGGCAGCAGGATCATCATCAGCGTTACCACCGCCGCAACATGAGCCGCCCTTGACCGTAGGTTCCCTCGTTTCTTCCGGTATATGTGGAGTCGCCATGGAAACGCCAAGGACCGGTTTAGAGCCATCCGAGCTCATCATGGGAGGCGGCATATGCGGTTGAAACATGGGATACATGACCGGCCCAAATGGGCTTTCCGCCGGCGTCATACCCATGGCTCCATAGGGAGACATCTCGGGAAGTGGTGCAGCGGGCTTCTGAGATATGCCGTCATAGGCAGGCATGATATTAAGCATGCCAGGGTCCATCCTCTGGAGTGCAGCTGGGTCAACAGACGGTCGCCGACTGGAGGCGCTGCTCCTAGAGCTCGTCTTCTGCACTCGGTAACTTGAACTTGTTGTCTTGCTGGAAGGACTTTGAGATGTCGATTCGCTTGCCGAGTCGCCATTCTCGGGCTTCCCAGTGGGGGATTCGGCGCTTTTGTTGGAACCGCAGCGACACGGCTGCTTCTTGGGGATGGCGGCTGTGACTCTGCCACAGGAGCATGGACGAGATGCCGGGTGAGGACAAGTACTCAGGGGACGGCCTGGTTTGCGAACAGGCACCATCAATCGCTCGTTTGCGTGAGTACATTTGGTCGAGCGATGGCCGCGGATGCATGGCTCGCTAGAACAGTCAGTCAATTGCGCAGAGGTACGTTTACATGGACAGGGACCAATCGAGGTATGTCGGGCAGTGCGAGAGACTTACCAGGCCATCTTCTGACCGTTGATGAGAGGCATGGCGAGTTTGTGGTCGGGAGACCTGTGCAACGGGTGACGAGAGGTAGAGCAAGACGGTCGGCTTCGACTACTGTGACGGGCTCAGAGCCGCACCTCGAGGCCTAAGAGAAGAGCGCAAATCCCGCCCGAATCGACATCAAGGCAGAGGGACACAAGGCGAGGAGTCGTCGGTATCTCGGCGGTACTCGAGGGCGAGACGAGGGGGTTCGGGAGGTTGCGCGACGAGCGGGAGACCGGGACTCGAGTTCTGCGGCGGATGGGTGAGTCGTAGCGGCAGGAGCGACGAGGGTCGGGGGTCGGAAATCGAAGCAACGAGGCAATTCAAGGAGCGCAAGCGCAGAGAATTGAAGGAGGACCAAGAAAACAATGAAACAGGGGTGTCTAAATGAGAAATCTCTCTCTTTTGCCTCCCTTTCAAGATGTCGGTTGTTGGATGGAAGCGAAGCGGAAAGGTAAAGCAAGTAGGTGCGATCCAGGCCCACGACCCAGTCTCCAGGGACCCCAAGTCAGCAGCAGGCGCCGTCCGCGCGCGCGCCGTGAACGAGAGGGAAGGAACGACAAGCCTCCAAAAGTCCAAAGGGTTGCTGGCACAAGCCATCCATCCCCCCCACTATGCGGGGGGCTACAGCAAGCAAGCGCGCCCCAAGACTCGCCTAAACCCAGCTAGGCACTTGGCTCGCACATTCACCATGGTTCACACACACCTTCAGCGGCAGGGCCCTTAAAGTGTCTGCTTCATGACCCGGGGGAAAAAAGGTATCAGGGCCGAGTCATGATGGGCAAAGTGTTTATCGTCGTACGATGGAAACAGTCTTTTCTTGACTCGGGCAATATTTCACCATACGGTTGAGCGCTACCGAACAACCTGGGGAGAATCCAGTGGGAGATGGCTAAACCATGGGGTGTCACAGCACTCAGCTCGGCCCCGTCCCCTCCAAGAAGGTGGCCCAACCTCCGGCCGCCGAGACGGAGGCGGTACGGCCGGGGCATCGGGATCGACCTCGGCGGGCCGGCGTGCTCTATCTCACCTCATCATCAAGCACGGGCAGCGTCAGAGACAATAAAGGGATCCAAAATCTCACATTAACCTCAATAAAAGACCAAAGCCATCTTTTCCTCGAGCCGTTGCGCCTTGTTTTCTCGCTTCTCTTGCTTTCTCTCTCCTCTCCACTCATGGAACCGCACTTTCTCCAGCACAACCCGGCCGAGTGAGCAAGTTTCCATTGGCCGAACGCCGTGGGCGCATCAACACCACCACCCGCCATCCAAGGATGGATCCGAAGCAGCTCCTCCTCCATTACTAGAGCCTCCCCAAACAGTACCGATTGCTCCTCTTGCTTTCCTCATCCATGTCTTCTCGACGGTGTTCGTCTCCATGGTTGGCTTGGCTCATTACACGAGTAGATATTTCCGTGCCCAACTGCAAAGAGAGGCACGGTCCGAGGGCTAGTCCAGTACGATGAGATCCACTAGATCCGTGGGACGCCTTGTCCGTCCCGTGCAACTTCGCCAACTCTGGATGGACCAACGGCGTTGCTTCCTCTTGTAAGCACGGTTCTCCGAGATGTGTAATGCTTGCCTGTGCTCTTCCATCTCCGTCACATTTCCTCTTCCATCCCATCCATGTCAGTCTCCCGTAAGATCCCAGTGCATGTCATCTCATCCCATCCCATCCATGCCTCCGGCTGCTTTGACTGCCGATCTACTGCATATCACATGTCTCAATAGACCTGCTTCCTCCGGCATAGCCTCGTCTCTCAGTGTGGCAAAGAGATCACCGAACATGTCTTTGCTCGAGGAATAAAGCATTGTCCTGTGAAGAAGCCATGTCGAGATATCCGTGGAGACACCACGCCATATGCACTAAGCTTTATCAGCCACTGGGAACTATTACCTCGTTGGGTCATAGAACCCGCCACATAGAACCATGTCTATCATGCTATCCACTGTTGCAACTGGCACAGTTACTGCATGTAACAAGCATATTGTGAATAGTTGTGCCCTCCGACAAGCTTACACCAGCTGCCTGAGCTTCCCGAATAGGTGCGATAAGAGAGAACATCTTCCCTTCAAGTCCATAATCTCCTTGCGAACACTTTCCCCAGCTGCTTCTGACGTCAAGCGCCAACCAAGTTAAGCTCTAAAACCACTCGGCCTCGCTAAGGGCTCAGACCGTTGAATTGCGCCATCTCACGATGGCATCAACCAGCCCAGACATTATTGGTCAATAGATGAACGCCGTCTTGGAGTCGAAAGTCTATGATAGGACACACGGGGCTTTCATTTTCCCATCTGAAAAATCGGTATCTCGTGTTTTGGAGGAGCCAGGATAGGCCATCTTGATCTTTCTCTTTCTCATCGCCCAAGCCTCCGAGGCCAGGTAATGTGACATTTTTTGGCCAAATATCATGAAGCGAAAACAGAAATAATAAAAAGAGATATTCATAGGTGGGCGGTTTTTTAGGTAGCGCCTAATCAGAGGTGGATTTAGGTATGCGGATAGAAGAAGGTTTATAGGAGCGGAATTAAAGAAGAGAGCACTTGACCAGGACGCACGCTGAGCACCAGCATGTGCTTTTAGGGTGGAAGGGAAAGGAGTAACCTTACTTATAAACCTCCCAACTAAGCTTGTGAAATCTGAAAAAGAGTGGTTTTTAGGTTTGCGGGAAGAAGAGAGAGTTTATAGGAGCGAAAGTGAGGAAGAGATAACCACTCGACTAGGACGCTAGCACTCGTGTGTGCTTTTAGGGTGGGAGAGAAAAGGGTAACCTTTGTTATATTAATACCACGTAAGTCCCATGTTGACACCTTCTTGAGCTGCTTGACTCTCGTCGGTAACATCATCCCCCTCATCCTTCAAGAGGCCTTGTCCGAGTCGTCAGAGTCCGCAAACATATCCACGGCCCTCATCCGCTTCCTAGGCTGCCCTCCAACGCGCGGTGGCTCTTCTTTTGGTTTTGGTTCCTCGACAGCAGGCGGAGGAGGTGCTGGCGGCAGTGCTGTTCCCCCAGCCTCATCCTCTTCCATCGGCTCCCCTATCACATCGTCCTCCTCGATAGGCTCGCCTTCAATGTCGTCCTCGTTAATAGGCTCCCCATCGATATCGTCCTCTTGGATCGGTTCTCCCTCGACGTCATCCTCTTCCACTGGCTCTCCAGCAACGTCGTCCTCGTCAATTGGCTCGCCAGGAACATCTACCTCCTCAGCAGAAATGGGCAATGCTCGTTCCTTTTCGCCTTGCTGGGCCTCCACTGCTTTCCACTTGCCCTTCTTCTCCTCCTCGGTTTCATCCTTGTCAACGGTGTTCAACGATGGAGGATCCTCAAAACTGCGCACAAACAACTCCTGACTTTCCGCCGGGAATACGCACCAACCCTCCCAGAGATTAAGGACCAGGTTGATGCTTCGCTTCCACTTCTCGGCGCGTAGGCGACCCCATTTGAGCCGCTCAGCCATAAGTCCCAGCGTCTCAAAGATCTTGCGGTCTTTGAGAGCCGTCTCGAAAAGTTGCCGGAACCGCCAGGCGTGACGCACCCCGCTTGTCGAGGACGACGACAAGATGTCGCTGACGACATATAAGCCTACCAGACTGGCAGCGCTAATGTCGGGACCTTCGTTGCTAGGCGCCTCTTCAGAACCTGTGACTTGCTGGGTCTCTTTAGTATCTGGCTTCCTCTCCGGATTTGCCCCTGTCAAGGCGAACGGCTTCTCGACGTTGGACACGATCAGGTCCACAACCTCATCAACTCCGCGGCTGGCATGTGTTATCGCAAAGGTCGTCACTCTTGCAACGTCGCCCTTCCTCAACCTGCCTATTGTCGTCGGTAATCGCGCGAGAAGGTGAGTGAGTTTGGCCTTCTCAAGTGGGTTGAGAAATGTGTTCTCCGACTCCCCCTCTGGGTTTTCTCGCTTGTTCTCGTCATCAAAGTCTTCTTCGTCTGATGAGTTGTACTCCGAGTCAGAAACAAACTCGTCAAGTTTCGTCGTGTACTCGTAACTCAGGTTCTTCTCCGGGGCCTTCCATGCGTGGGCACCATCGAAGAGGGGCACATATCTCGCCTTTTTCTGCGACTGCTGAGATCCTGTGATGACTTCCCATAACCTCCACCGGTACCAAATACCCCCCTGACTCCTGGCATCCCAAATCCATGCCCACTTCTCTTCCCGCTGAACCTGGGGTCGTGACATTAGCAGAGCCTCATACTCCGGTCCGTGCTCGAGGACTCCCTCTATGACCTTGCTTATAAGCTGAATGGTTCTCACATCCTGCGGTGGCTTCACCGGAACGTGTAAAAGGTTGGCCCGGTTCACACCCGCTCCAGGAGCGCCGTATGATGTAGGAGGCGCAAAGCCCCGGTGGAAGCCATGCTGCGCCGGTGCGCTGTGTGGCCCTGGAGCCTGCTCCACGGGTTTTGCGCCAAACGGTTGTGAAGCAGAAGACGATGATCCAAGAGCGGGTAGGGCAGCTGAGGTTGCTACGGCTGAGGAGAGATGGCGATGAAGGGAGAGGTAGTATCCGTAGCCAAGGTAGCGGTTTTGCAGGGTATTGACGGCGGCATCGATCTCGTTCGCGGGTGTATCCTGTGATAAAGTCACGATAGAGACAGTATGTTTCCGCTCCGAAATCCCAGATCCAGCCGGAGGCACAATCTTAACATGCTCAACCGTCAGGTTCTCCGGGATTAGCGCCTTGATCATCGCTGGTGAGGTTCCAGGTGGCATATTGGACAGTCGTAGCGTAGGCTTCGCAACAGCTCTCTCTTCCGCCCGATTCGTCGCGTCGCCCATGTCTTCATCGTCGCTCGTGTTAAAAGCCCTCGATGCGGATAGCGCGCTGCTCCCAGTAGGAGGACCTTCCTCGTAGCCCAAGATCCCCTTCTCACGCGGCGCTCGCGCAAAATCCTGAAACGATCGCTTCTTCCCGAATGAAGATGGAGGCGGACCTAGACTCCCCGGTCCGCTCTTCAACCCTGACGTCCCAAAATGTCGCCTTCCAGCGCCAGATCCGGGAGGAGGCGGTCCTCCAAAGCCAGGTCGCGGGCGCGAGGGCCCCGAGGAGCTGTGGGGGCCGTGGCCATCGTAATCGTCATCGCGGTCGAAGCTTTTTACAAATTCATCGTATACGGCGGCGGTTTCGGCTGCCTCTCGTTGTCGTTTGGCTTCGGCCTCGGCTTTCTGTCTCTCGAAGGCGGACTGCTTGGCTGGTTTCTGGAGCTTGGCCTCCAGATCGGGGAACTCGGATAGGCCTTTTCCGGCGGACATGATTGATCCCGCGACGCGTGTAACTGGTTTATTTCATCATTTGGGTTCAAGTGTGTATAATCGGCGTAAGATGAGAAAAGCGCAGAGCCCCAAGCTCATGCGCCCAAACTGTCGCGATTGCGGCGTCTCAAGTAGCTGGTTATTGCATAAACCCCGCTACAATCATACTCGTCTGGATCAAGCCCGATGCTCACCCTAGACCGCGGATCAGCAGAAATGGATGAGACACCTGAACAATGAGGAGGTTGATTAATCCTTCACAGACATTGCAGCTAAATTCCGATAAAATATATCAAACCATTAAACAGATGTTTTAATAAGAAAATCAATCCTTTAGACGTCTTGTGCCTCCTGCTCTTTAGACTTCATAGCTGCTTTGAGGAGAGTGTGTGTCCACACCTGTGTACTGGTGTCTCGTTTTTTCCCGCATGCACCCATCATGACCAGGCTGTCCAGCAATACAACAAGTTTATTCTTGACTATTAACGCTTCATCTGTACACTATCCAATCTAAACGATCTAGGCCATCTAATGTTCTATCATAGCTTAGCCTTTGGCTCTCCAATCGGAGCCCGCCCCTTGGCCAGCTCGTCGCACAAGACAAGGGGGCGACCACCTCGACTTCCGTCCTCGGTGATCAGACCCTTATAAACGCCGTCCGTCTCCCTTCCCACGCCATCGTTCTCAATCTCCCTCCATCGCCACTTGTCTCCGAGCTTTCCGCCCTGACCCTGCAGGACGTCCACGATCTTGTCGCCCAGGTTGGGCAGGAACTTGAATCCGTGTCCGCTGTCGCCCGTCGCCACAAAGAGACCCTTCCAGCCTGGGTGGTAGTCGATGAGCCACTCGCCGTCGCGTGTATCCGAATACCAGCAGATGCGAGCCTCCTTCCATGGCCTGTTCTCCAGACCACGGACGGGGGTCAGATCCTTCAGCGCTCGGCGAAGATCTCGGCCGGCCTCGGCAGGCAGAGGGTTCGAAGAGTCGTTGCGGGCAGTATATGGCTGCGATGCGATAAAGGGCTCTCGCTTGTCCGTGGGCGATGGAGGCAGAGCCTTGTTGATCTTGACGGGGTTGATGTATCCAAAGGTATGGCGGGCAATCTTGAGGACCTGGTTCCGCGGCGGGATCACGAACAGACCAGTGCTCAGGTTCAACACCACCGGGTAGTTGTCCAAAGCCTTCTGCTCCTCCGCTGTGATGTCCATGTACGCAACGGCATGCCCAGTGGCTTCCGTCCTGCCTCGCAGATCGACGAGGGAACCAGACCAGGCGCCCGCAGCCACCATCACCACCTCGGCATTGAAAACCCTCGAATCGCTTAGCTTGGCGCCGATGACCCGATCGCCCTCTGTCACAAGCTCTGTCACCTTGCCGTCAACGAACTGGATACGTCCAGTGGCATTGGCTCTCTTGTAAAGCCACTGCATGCCCTTTCCGGCATCGGCCCAGCCAGAGTTACCGTTGAGGTAGCCCCAATCGCCGGGGTAACCGTCTGTTCCGAGCTTCTCCTGCAAGGCCTTTGTGCTCTCCAGCCTCTCAATCTTATCAGTGGGCAGACCCGTGGCTTGGGCGATGGACTCGACGTTCTTCCAGCTCTCCTTGGTATAGTCCATGCCGGACTTCTTGAGGTTAAAGTCCTTGGGCGGGTGGCTTGCGCAGAGGACGAAGCCCGACTCGGAATACCTTCCCTGGCCACCGACCTCGTCGTCACCCTGCTGTCGCCATTGTTCCTGGGCCTCGGCGGCAAGCGCGGCGTAGTGAGGGTCTGAGTAGTCGGCTCGCACGATGCGAGAAGAGTCTACGCTGGCAGCATCCTCCGGGGGGAATTGGCCTGCGCAGTCGTCCACAACGGTGATAGAGGTGTTTGAGTAGAAGGGACGCTGGGTGAGGGCGTAGGCGGTGCCGAGGCCGAAGACGCCAGAGCCAACGATAAGGATGGAGGAGGGAGCGCGAGCCATTGCGACGGACGAGGGCGATCTACGTGTCAATGGGAAGACGACAAGCTTTCTCTAGAAGTCTAGAAGAACAATCCCTTATTACCTACGTGGACGTTCCCGAGGAGGCGGTCGAAGTGTGCCGATAAAAGGCGAAGACTTTTCCTGTTCCCACCTCCCGATCACGGCGGTGGCCGACGGGGAGGCGTGAGCATGGCGCTAGAACCACACAATATCTGCGGCTGGGGAAAGTTAGCTCTGCCGAGGATCGGGGCTAGACTCCGGGAGCCTGGCCGGCATGACCATCAAAGATAGGGCGATTGGCCGGGCACGTGAGCTGGGGATCACGCACGCGATGTTTTCTTTTGGAGGACACACACAAAACGCGAGGCACACAAAACTTGGTAAGACACACATCACATCACCAGGCATGTTGATTCACTTGGGAGAACTCGGGTTTGATTCCTATCTGAATACAGAACAGAGCTGCTCGCACTCTTCAGGCTTCGCCTCGAAGTCTTGTTCAGTCCATCTTGGTCTGCGACACGACGGACATCTCAGCCAACGACCAAGGCCGTTGGCTTTGCTCTCCTTGTGTTTCACGCGTCCTGTCACCAGTTCGCTTTGTTTCTTCAGCCTCTTCAGGCTCGCTCCAGCAACGCTTCACGACTTTGCTGCCTCCTCCCCTCCACTCAGCGTGTCCCTTTGATAATTAATGGCGCTCAAGTCAACTGAGCGCATGCGCCGCAGGACCGGCGCGAGCAATCTATGATGTGTCGCGGGATGAGTAGTCTTATCTTTTTCCCCTTGAACCGGAATCCCTCGCAAAAATGCCCTTTCCGGCCTTCCTCGCCAACGCCGATGCAATGCAGGAAAACAATTCAAAAATGATACAAACGCAACTCGACCGCTCTGCTCGGTTGTCGAAACCAAACAGAACGGCGAGTAATAGAAAAAAGCAATCGTGGTATCGTGACGGGTTGTCTATCATACACGTCGGTAATGTGGTATAGTGGTGATCCGAGACTGTGACATCTCGAAGAGTAGATGTTGCTTTAGACCTTGCGGAAATCTGAAATGAAAGTCAGCCAATGTCTTGTCCAAGAGCAAAACATGGTACGAACCTTGCAACACAGGATAGATCATCTCGAAGGCCTGGTAGATCTCCTCTCGGACCTTGGCACCTGTCAAGACGATCTTGCCGCTGACGAAGATGAGCAGCACAATCTTGGGCTTAATCATACGGTAGATAAGACCAGGGAACAACTCGGGCTCGTAAGAACTGAAATTGTGATGGCGCGAAGCCAGACCCTCGAGACGGATGGGGAACTTGATGTCGCAGGAGCCGACAATGTTCTGGATCTTGAAGTCGGTGAACTTGGCGTTGAAGCCGAGCTTCTGGATAATACGGGCGTATTTCCGTGACGCGAGCTTCGAGTCATCTTCCGACTTGGCACCGGTGACGACCATCTTGCCAGAGGCAAAGATCAGGGCCGTGGTCTTGGGCTCACGGATTCGCATGATGACAGCGGCGAAACGCTGGCCAGGTTAGCGACATGTCGCAAAACAATGCAAACACAGAACCTATTGTACCTTAGGGTTGTACTCTGCATTTCGCGCATGCAGGGCGATGGTCTTGAGGTCAAGGCGGCAGTCAAGGTTGACGGTGGCCACGATGTTCCTTGAAGTTTGCGAGATAAGCCTCACTGAGCAGGAAAAGGTCACTCAGGAGGATACATACTGAAGAGTGGGAGTGATTCCACTAGGTCCTTGAGTGGCAGCAGGCGTAGCGGCAGGCGTCGCGGGAGTCACCCCGTTGCCATTTGCCGCCTGCTGGCCGTTGGGGGCAGGGAGCTGAGCTGCATTCCCGTTGCCAGCGGGTGGTGTCAACTCGTTGGTCGCCCCGGGAAACGACAGCGACCCAGGCGCAGTGAAGGCCTTGGCTTGCGCCGCGTTCGAGGGGTGTGTCTGGATGCCTTCCATGATTGGAGTCGGTATCGAGAGAGGTGTCAACGGTTCGTGAAAATCGCTGAACAGATCTGACAGACAATCCAGTTAGCATCGCACGCCGAAATGAGCAAGAAAACAGGCGCGCTACCCACAGAGGTAGAACGGTGCGCGATGTGGTTGTTGGCGAACACGAGAGCGATCGCCAGAATGATGAAGGAGGGAAGTTTGAAAATGGGAGAAGAAGCAGGGTATTTATAGGTGGGGTAGGAGGCGGTGCAGTGAGTCAGAGAGGGGCAACCTACCAATCGGCGCGGGAGAGAAACAAGTGAATGTGTCCCCTACAAGAAAGCTGTCCAAGCGACTATGATTGTCCTCAAAAAGCGCCAAAGGCAGAGGATCAACGCAGAACGATGTGGAAGGTGATGGAGTGAAGTCGGTTGACTTGATTTTGACGTGTGGTGATGTTCTCGTGAGAGTAACCGACCAACAACCAGGACTTCTTTCACTTCACAGCAACTTCTTTTTATTGTTGTCTACAACAGCGCAAACCGATTCGGCGACGTCGACGGTGGCGGCGGGGGATCGCTTTCTTCCGGTCTTGGTCGGGATCAACGAAATCGATTGCGCGCAAGGAGCGATAGAGGGCAAGGAACGTGTTCCAGTTCTTTGTGCCTGGTCGCAGATGTGGGTGTCGGCCGGCACCAGGTCCTTTCTTTCCCAAACTAGAGAGCGATCACGTTCGCCAGAGGCTGAACGCGACGGTGAGATAACGTAAAGAAGAGAGAAATAGGGACAAGGGAGTGAGCCTTGACTTGATGATGGTCAAAGGCTGAGATGGACAGGTGTAAAAAATGTCCGATGACTTTTTGGTGGTGGTGTGGTGTGGTGTGTGGGGTGTGACGTCGTGGGGTAGCAGGTATTAGGTAGGAGAGCCAAACGTAAGTGGTAGGTACGTAAGGCCGTCGGTCGGGACTTCCGCGCAGGTCTTTCGAAACAGGCGGGCGAGGGGAGGCCCGGCTTCTTATAATTTTGGTCAAAGGCCGCTCAGGCAGGACACCCCAGGCAACAACGCTACCTGTGGCGTCGCCGCTGGCAGGCTTGGCAGACGCTAGCGCACGCGCTAAAGTCAATGCGGCCAATCAAACACTATCGCGACGCTGATTTTATCTCCTTTTTTCCCACCCACGCACCCCAGTCTGAGCATTGAGCCCCTGAAGTGACGCTGTAACACAATCAGAGGAGAGGTACCTAGGACCTCAAGAGGCGAGCCTCGGTTCTTCTCCATCGCATCGCATCCAATCCTGTCCATGGATCCTATCCCTGCTGCGCGCGCTCGAACCTGAAGTGCTGCAGGCTGAGATGCACAGTGAAGGAGAGCCCCCAAGAGGCCTGCGATCGCCACTGCCAGGGGGTCCCGCTGCCCAATCCATGGTGGCCAGTGCCCGCTGAGCAGCGAGATCACAAGCAGCCTGGGAGCAAACAGTCCAGCCGTGGTCAGCCAGCACCTCCTCGTCATCTCTCCCCCCTGGACTTTCTTCTGTCCCTCCCGTCCCTCTCTCTCTCCCCTCCTCTTCTCCCCCAACCAACTTACTTACCGCCAACCCTCGCACCAATCTGCACGTTGGGCACAGAGGGCGAGACGACCTCGACGACGCAGCAAAACAAGAGACGGACGACGGCGCGACGGAAGCGATAAAGGACGATGACCGAGCAGCGATGAGACGAGACGACAAAAACGAACGAGAATAAGAACCGGACATCGGCAACGACTCGTGACGGACGAAAACGACGATAAGCAACGACGGGAGCGATCACGACGGCGGAAAAGGCGGGCACAGCGGGCGGGCACCAAGACCACAGCGGCGAAAAAGCCTGACTTGACCTGGCTTGGCCTGGACTGGCTTGACTCGTCTCGGACTTTGGGACGGGCAGCACGCAATCCGGCCGCCAGAGAGAGCGTCACAGCGCTTATCCATGGAGCCTCAATGCTCTGTGGGCCACGGGGACGGGCTGGAAATTATGGACCAGGGCCTGACCGACGGACCATGGTTGGTTGCTTTTTTGGCTTTTTTTCACTCATTCATCTCAGGCTTTCTTGGGCTCGCCCCTCTCATGCTGTCGCTCCTTGCGCTGGCGCCCACCCAGAGTCGCCCCCGTTGCCCCAATCGCGTACCCCCGTCGTCGGAGCGCGCATCCACTCTTTTCAAGTTCCAGCCACCCTCGGCCCTGTCAAACCCTTTCATCGCCCCCCGTGGGACTCTCTTTTCTCATCCAACCACCCACCGACTGTCGCCAACCACCAACAGGACACCGACACCCTGAAACACGCTCTGCCCCTTTACTGATATTTCTCTCCGTCCTAGTGCCCCCTTGGACGCGTCGTCGTTCTCGTTCACAAAAGTCGTTGCTCTGCGCCCGCGTGAGTGAGTGCTTGTTTGCGTTCTGCGACGTTCGTCTCGCAAACGTCTCATGTCAGGTCACGCCATGAGAAAGCAGCAGACAGATGGCTCGGCGTATCACTTCATCTAATCTGCGCAAGGCGCTCGGCCATACCGCGCAGAGTTTTCCCTGCTCAAGCGGGAACCAGCAGGCTGTGGGTTTTTCCATTTTTTCGTGCCCTTGGTGCCCTTGTGGCCCCAGCCGCCGGCCGACTTTGTGAGTCATTCAACTGCAACCAACCAGAGACGGGCTGGCATGAGTCCTGTCGCGACACCAGGGAGGCTGGTCCTGTGCGGCCCTTGACTGGCTGTTTGCATCACGTACCCAGTACAAGGGCTTCGTGAATGACTGTCAGCAAGCTTTGCACCAGGCTCCGTGACGTTGATGCCTTCTCTCGTCTTGCTCATGTGTTTTGGTTTTTTATCATCTCCTTCACCGCAAGAGAAGCCATGCGGCGACTTGCATCCCCCGTACAGGCGATGGGGTCGAGGCTCCAGCAGCTGTGTGAATGTTGGGCCAGGCTGCATTGAGGCCACGTTTCCCTCGGGGTGACCAGACGCCCGAGAGTGGTGACGCGAAAATTTCGATTGTCCAAGGATCGCCCAGTACCGTTACCTCTTACGAGAACGCGTCCGTGATGGGGGGGTTGCTGACAGAAGTACCTCACTAACAATTTCTGGATTCTGCGACCTTGGGCTTGTGCCCACCTTTGTTTGAATCTCCACCCCGTCTCCGCTCAACGCCCTGACCTGGTTTTATCAAGCAAAGATCCCTTGCGAACCAGCCTCACTTGAAATTCCCCAGGGTTTTCTACCGGGGTCGCCCTGTCGTGCTAGCTTATTCTCCCATTGCAATCTTGATGGATGGGGCCCCAAACGACTCCGCACACGAGGGAAAAGGTTGATCGAGAGGATGACCTCTGGGGCCAGTCCTCGCTTGGGAAAAACTTGTCCGGCCCTTGGCATCCATTCGGAGGGACCACTGTTGTTGAAGCTCTTCACGAACTCCCTGGGCATGCATGCTGACGGCCAAGTCAAGCACGAACCGAATGCGACTGTGCAGAACAGCTCTTCTTCCCTTGCTCACCTGCAACACTAACTGTCGCACAAGCAAACAGGCACAGGCAAGACGCACGAGAGACAGCCTGCAGCGCTGTTTGCTGTTGGCCGTGGAATGTCGCCGCGAATGCATCCCATCTGCTCAGCCTCGATGTAGGTTTCTCTCTGATTCTGTGCCACGGTTGCCGCGCTCCCTCATGAGCAAGGGCCACCTATCATGGCCGCTCTCCACATGTTCGAGGTTCTAGATCTCAACCCATCTCCATCTGCTCGCATTGAACGCCGGAATCCATGCGGCTCCGATACCTTATTTTCTGCCTGCCGGCTAAAAGGAACTCATCAACAACATGGGAGGTGCCGCATGTCACTTGCTGCCGCATTTCAATCACGTCCAGTGCATTCTCGAAAGTTCTCTTCATGTCTGAGATCATGTTGTTTTTCGCCGACTCCGATGCCCAACCAAATCAGATTCCCCCTCCTCTGGCTCTAGCCATGTTTCCCTCTCATCCTCACGCGCCGAGTATGCATCCAGGTATACAAAATCAGGTATCATACACAAAATAAAGAAACAAAAACAAAACATCAGGGCTTGTTTCGGCCCTTAGGTCATATAGTACTTGGGACCCTCGCCTCCCTGCGGCACCTGCCAGTTGATGTCTTGGTTAGGAGCCTTGATGTCGCACGTCTTGCAGTGAATACAGCTGTCGCAGAGATGTTAGCAATGAGGTCATCATGATGATGAGCGTTCTCTCCCCCATGTCTCACGAGGAAAAAGTGAGGCTTCAAGGGGGCGGTGGGGAGGTTTGACTCACTTTTGGGCGTTGATCTGGAACCGCACGCCGTGAGGCTTGGACTCATCCTCGACGTACTCGTAGACGCCGGCCGGGCAGAAGCGGTTCTCGACGCCCTTGAAGGGCGGGTATGTCTCTTCGGTGTGGGCGTCCCAGTCCTTGACCTGCAGGTGGACAGGCTGGTCCTCTTCGTGGTTCGTACCGGTGCGGGAGACGCTCGTGAGGATGTCAAAGGTGATCTTGCCATCGGGCTTCTCGTACTCGATCTTGGGGAACTTTTCGGCGGGCTGGGTGGCGGCATAGTCGGGGGCCTTGTGCTTGAGGGTCCAGGGAACACGGCCCTTCAAGAGGTAGGCCTCGAGGCCGGAGTACATGACGCCGCCGTAGAGGCCAAGCGGGGTGTGGAAGGACGGTCGCATGTTGCGCACCTCCTTGAGCTCCTTCCAGATGGACGACTTTCGCAGGTTGTTCTCGTAGTCATAAAGGAAGACTGTGCCGTCATCCTTCTGCTCGCTGAGGGCGGTCCAGGCGGCCTCGGCGGCGAGCATACCAGACTTCATGGCGTTGTGAGTGCCCTTGACCTTGGGAACGTTGACGAAGCCAGCTGAGTCTCCGATGAGAGCACCACCGGGGAAAGCGACCTTGGGAATGGACTGGAAACCACCCTCGACGAGGGCACGCGCACCGTATGAGATACACTTGCCGCCCTCGAGGACATTGCGGAAGAGGGGGTGAAGCTTGAGCTTCTGGAACTCCTGGTAGGGCGAAAGCCAAGGGTTCTGGTAGTCGAGCGCCACGACAAGACCCAGCTGGACGAGGTTGTCGCCAAAATGGTACATAAAGGACCCTCCGTACACATCCTTGGGCAGAGGGTAGCCCAGCGAGTGCACAACCAGACCCTTCTCGAACTTGGCCGGGTCAATCTCCCAGACCTCCTTGATACCCAGGCCGTAGGTCTGGTGCTGGCTGTCTCGGCGCAAGTCAAACTTGTTGATGACCTGCTTGCTCAAGCTGCCGTGGCAACCCTCGCCAAACATTGTGACTCTGGCGTGGAACTCCATACCGCGCTCAAACGTCTCCTTGGGCTTGCCGTCGCGGCCAATGCCAAGGTCGTTGGTAGCAACGCCCTTGACAGCACCGCCGGGGCCATAGACGACCTCGGAGGCGGCAAAGCCCGGGTAGACCTCGACGCCGACCTCCTCGGCGCGCTCGCCCAACCACTTGATGAATTGGTTCAAGCTGACAATGTAGTTTCCGTGGTTGCTCATCTGCGGAGGTGCGGGGATGGGAATCGCGGCCGTCTTGGTGAGGAAGCGCATGCGGTCGTCGCCGGCCGGGGTCGCATGCTCGAAGCGGTTGGGGTTGTCCTCGTCGAGCCAGTCGGGGATAAGCTCGTTGATGGCGGTAGGCTGGATCACGGCGCCGGAGAGGATGTGGGCACCGATATCACCGGCCTTTTCGAGTACGAGGACACGGAAGTCCTCGTTACCGGCCTCGTTGGCAAGCTGCTTGAGACGGATAGCAGCGCTGAGCCCCGCGGGGCCGGCACCAACGATACAGACGTCGACCTCGTCGGCCTCACGCTCGATGCTCGCGGGATCAAAGTCTTCTTCGGAATCACGGAGACGAGAGGTAGTGCTAAAGGTCCGGGATGCCATTGGCACCCTCATGACAGGCCATGCGGTGGTACTCCTCCTCGAAAGGCAGGATCTGGCCGTCGCGGGACAGAAGCTGGACCTTGCAGGCCGCCATTGGGAACGTGAGAGCACCCGCGAGCTGCGCTGGACGCAGCGCGATACAGGTCTGGGAGCCGCCGACATGATGGAGGGAGACTGAGAGGGATTGAAGACGCTGCGAAGCCTAGGATGAGAGGGATGGAGGGAAGCTTTTCAAGTCCTGAGGGGCAACCGGCGAGTCGAGCAGCTTTTCGCCGTTTTCCCTTGTGCCCTGCCCTGCCAGCCCAGCTGCAAGCCCGAGCAAAAAAGAGCCGGTAGTGGGGAACGTGCCGGTGCCGGGGGTGTGTGATGCCGGTCTCTGGTTGCTGGCTCTGGTGGGAATTGACCATTAAGTGACTGTCAATTGGCTGGTCGGTGGGTGTCTGGTTAGCAGAGGGGACGCTGGACTCTTGGATGAGTTGCGTCACTTGGTCACGACTGTCTCTTCAATACTCGAGAGATAACAGGGTCCCGGTGTGATTTTCCTGTTAAGGCAAGATATTTATTCGCCTGCTCAGTATTATCCCCATCCCTGGGGGGGCAGAAAACAAGGGATTCTTGCATCTGAGGGCGTTCCTCGTTCGGCGCTCGGGATTTCATAGCCGAAGAGGGACGAGGTTAGGACGGACCTACAAGAGACCGGAACCGAGGAGGCAGAATGAGCTCCAGCGGCACCGGGTGAGGAGCTAGAGCTCGGCTCCGGAGGGAGGTAGAGGCCAGGTATTGGTCGGGTACTCGATTTGCAAGAATGGGGGTGGATGGACGTTTGACTTTCACGTTTCAATCTGGGGTAGAACCGCTAGCATGTGGAAATGTCATCATCCATTGAGGCACGTGCTTGGAGCATATCTACGCATTTTGCGCTGTGTCCAACATGAGGCTTCACGTACAAGACGATGCATTTCTCTTGGAGTTTCTGCTCTCTGTAACAATAAAGCATGGAATGTCCGGAATTGTCAATTCAATATTCCGTCGACCAGGATGATGCTCTAGTACTTACGTCAATACGATTACCCCCAAGCTTCTCCTCCTCGGGATCCTTGTGCTCTTTGGCCGATGCTCAGACTCGGCTTCTTCCGGCTTCTCACCGCGGCTTTGGCTACCGGCGCATTGCTTCGGCCCAGTAGCCTATTTCCCCGACTATTGCCTTGCAATGCCTTGCTACGGGTAAACAGAAAAAGACGTCAAAGAAAAAAAAGCCACGGCTTCTTGATCTGCATGCCACAACGTGTAAGGTGATGGTGACAGCGACCGGGAGGGGCTGGCCGATTCTGCGCGTCCCTGGCAGGTGGTTTGATCCGTGAGGGTGTGGGAGATCTGTGCTTTGAGAGTGGCTTGATGTGGTGCGAGATCCTGGTCGGGATTCACTAACCGATAAGGATGCTATTGACAGCTATTCGCGACCTCGAATCCTGACTCTGAAACATGAAAGGCTGTTGAATTATTGGAATTTTTTAGGCAACTTGTCTCTCTACTACTGATTCCTCTCTTACAGCACAGTATCTCAGCATGCCCAGCTGTATAAGTCAACGCCGGATAACCACGGTCAGCCGCGGTTCTCACCGTCTCTTGGACGTCGTATGTATCGTCGAGCCACTTCAACGTTTGTGCGTGATATAATCCACAGATGAGGGAAATTCGAAGAACTCGGGCTTATGGCGGTGATTTGGGTTATCGAATGATGTGGTCTTGCATCTGCGAGATATCAAAACTCGTGATAGTCAAGTCGCCGGTCGGTCATTTTGGGGCTGGGGGTGTAAGTGATGTGTAGTCTTTACACCCCATCAACAACGCTTCTAATGTATGTTATCATAGTAGAAATGGCGGAGCCTCGATTAGCATCCATACACATTTGATCATTTATTTATCACATCGTATTCATCACCATGGGCGTGATTACACACCTCTGAAAATGAGAAAAGAGAATGGCAGTCAGTTACCCTACACACGAAGGAGAAGCCAGGGGTCAACGTCATACGCAGACAGTGATCCATGTCCTTGCACAGGCTCAATAAATATGGTCAAAGCTTGCTTCATATCCCGGCATTGTGCATCAACTGACTCTGCTTGACTGATGAATATTCACCTACCTTGTCGACACTGAAAAGACAGGGCACGGACAGCTTGTAAAGGCGCGGGAAATGAGTCCAAGATTCAGAGCCTAGACATCTACCTACTCAACATGTGCCGGATGAAGAATCATGCTCTCGGATTATGACACCTAAACAATCAACATATGAAGGCGTGAACGAGGGTCTAATTAGCCACGGGCAAGGCAATCACTGTTGTCATGTGAATCACTGAACACCACTGAAGGATTCAGCGTGAATAAGATATACCAATTCACCTGCATGCTCCAATGAATGTGACGATTTTAGCAGTATAAATCCATCTGCCAGATATGAACCGACCGGATACATCTCTCATTGGACATCCTCAAGTTGACTAGGTCACCCGCCCTCATCCCAGCAACCCTCTCCCATCGTCCAGCCGACTTCTACCATCTCATCCAGAATGAACCCAATCAACAACGGCATCGACATCATCGGGGACTGTGTGAGACTGATCAACGAGGCTCTGCCGATGATGAACCAGACCCATTTCGGCTACCCGTACGTCCAAGTGTCCACCGGACATCCCTGCGTCATCCTCAAACACGATGCCCTACCCCATCTCAACCTATGGGCCCAAAGCTTGGCGGACTTCGCAGTATGCGTCAACATGAGCCTGCCAGGTATTCAACGGACCCTCAAGGAACTGGCCGAGAGCGGAGCTCCCTGGACCGACTTCCAGGCAGTCAGATATTATTTCGGGCCGCCAGGTATGATTCATCTGATTCTGACGACTTGAATCAACTGTGATCGAGTGCTGACTTTTGTTTAGCCTGCAACTCGACCGTTGTCGACTCGAACATCATCAACTCAGGTGTTGTCAATTTGGCCATCGGCAACTCGGACGTCGTTAACTCGACCACCGTCAGCTCAGGCGTTGTTGAACCGGCCGTTTTCGAACCGATCAATCTTGACAACTTTTTGTTCGATCAGGGATGGTTAGAAGAACTCCCACAAAAGTAAAGGATGTACAGAACGACGATGAACGATAGACATAGACGTGGACGGCATAGAGAGATAGACTATAGACGGCCTTGGTAATAAAACTCTTTTGGTGTCTTTGAGCAATAACATGGGATTGGTCACGGACTTGGACCCTTGCTAATTTGATCTATTCGAGATCTAACCGTTGAACACTGTGACTGTCTAGTCTCCCCTGGGTAATGTTGATCTCCAACATGTGGCCGGAAAAGGCAATTTCGTAGGGCTGTCGGAGATGGACCTAAAAATATCCCGAGGGACGTGCCGAGGTTGAGCTTCTCTGCATTAACCTTCTTTACCCCAGTAGTGAAAAGCTACAGCTCATGATTTGAGAATCCCTTCTATTGAGGCAAAGATGGGAAAGATCTTGATACCTAGAGGGAATGACCTGGTTGCAAAACTGAACCACTGTAATACCAAGAAAGCTGTCAACAACCAGAAATCACGGACAAACTGCTGCTGTAAAGAATCCGGCAGATCTGCCCCTGAAAGTCTTGGCCCAAGCCTCCAACACGAGACCCGGCCTCCGTTTCCCCAGATTAAGTGCCAGGGGTCAGCAGCTGCCATTGGTCACAGCTCGAATCCCCAAACCGCCCATCATGGATCTCAGATCCATGCTTTTTCCCCTTTCGCTGACTTCACTCAGCAGAAACATCCATCTCACAATGCTTCCAGAGTAAATTGATCGTCAGCAGATGACGACTCCATTGTCGCCATGTCTAGACCTGTATCTCTTCTGCTGCTGGCCGCCGTAGCTGTCTCGGCTGGGTGTCCCAACTATGAGCAGTATGCCCGTCAAGGCCATGAGCCCTCGTCTGGGGGCCGCTTTCATTTTCCCTTTCAGCGTCCGAGTCAGGAGTGTCGGACTTACTCTGTCCCCGCTGTTGAGCACCTCATCTATGAGGAGATGACGGAGCTCATCACCGATCCGGATCTCTTTCACTTGTTCCAGAATACGTGGCCTAACACGGTCGATACTACGATTAAATGGCGGGGTGTCGCGGCTGATAACCCGGACGAGGAGGTTAGTCGCTGTATCAATTAGTCCTTCTTGAATGTGCTGACACTATGTATAGCTGGCCTTCATCACGACCGGCGATATCAATGCCATGTGGCTACGCGACAGCGCCAACCAGCTCCAGTCCTACAAGTCCATCCTCTCCCCCGCCAAACCCCCCAAGGACGAGAACGACATCGCCTCCCTCTTCCGCGGCGCAATCAACCTCCAGGCCAGGTACATTCGAAACGCGCCCTTCTGCAACGCCTTCCACCCTCCACCCGAGGCCAAGCTCCGCCGCGCGAAGCGATCGCTCGAAGCCCGCGACACAGTCAACCCCAAGTACGATGGGGAGGTTGTGTTTGAGTGCAAGTATGAGCTCGACTCTCTTGCTGCTTTTCTTCAGATGTCGTGGGACTACTACGAAAAGACGGATGATGGTGCGTTCTTTGGAAAGTTTGGTTGGGTAGAGGCTGTTAAGAAGCTGCTTAAAGTCGCTGAGCACATGCAAGAGGGCACTTACGACAAGGATGGCAGAGTTCAGGATTCAGTCTACAAGTGGCTACGAAACTCGGACAGCGCCTCCGAGACCGTATCCAACCACGGCCGCGGCGCACCCGTCAAGGGCCACATCGGTCTTGTGCGTAGCTTCTTCCGGCCGTCAGACGACGCGTGCATATACCAATACTTTATCCCCGCCAACATGATGTTTGCGCGGTACCTCGCCTCGTGCGCAAAGATCATGTCGCCCCTGGATTTCGAGGTGGCTCAGCAGATGGAGGAGCTTGCTGGAGGGATCGAGGCTGGTATTAACGAGTATGGCATTGTGAAGCACCCCAAGTTCGGTGAGATGTATGCCTATGAGGTGGACGGCTTTGGATCTTATAACCTCATGGTACATCACACACACAATCCCAAACTAATAGAGGATATGCTAACTGGACCCAGGACGACGCAAACTTGCCCTCTCTGTTGAGTATTCCACATATTGGCTACAAGCCCGCCTCACCACATCTCTATAACAACACACGCGCCTTTGTCCTTAGCTCATCCAACCCCTACTACGCAAGGGGTCCTATCCTCAACGCCACAGGCGGACCACATCTCGGCCCGGGCATGGCGTGGCCAATGGGTCTCATCGTCCAGCTCATGACGAGCGACGACGACGACGAGATTGTCAATGGTATATGGCAGTTGATGAACTCGACGGCTGGACTCGGCCTGATCCACGAGACGGTCAACAGCTGGGATGAGAATCAATGGACGAGATCATGGTGAGTTTCTTGAGAATATATTGGTTACTGACGAGCTAACGTGTGAGAATAGGTTCTCGTGGGCGAATGGGCTGTTTGGACAGATGATTTTGGATCTCTGGAGGCGGAAACCGATGCTGGTAGCTAGGAACTATCAGGAGTTATAACACGACTTACACTATATATATACGGCCGAATTAATGATTATTTCTAATACAAAAGTGCAATCTGTTCATGTGACAATATCTGATATGATGTGTCTGTCCGTCCTTGTGTTCGTCTCTCAGATAGTTTCTGCAAGTTCATCAGGGAACCGCCAAGTTATGCTCACTCTGGCAAAATCGAAGCTAATTATGAATTACGGCATTCTGACCTGGTCTGATGTGAAGTAATGGAATCACTTAGGTAGGACCTTGACGTTATATACCCTCACGATTCTGGCTCTACTACTCTGGCTCAGTAGACATCCATATAGCGAAAAGTCATCAACACAGACATTGCGGAAATTACTTCCATTCCTATGTATTCTAAGATGCTCGGTCCTGAATCAATTCACTCCAATCCATGTACATTCCAGTCGCTAATGCAAATCATTCTGCCACTCCATAACTACCTATCCCCCAAAGTAATAACTAACTGAGATCAAAACCAGCACCCGACGTAACAGCATAAAGCAGTTTCTCCCGAAGCACCGCCTCGGTCTTGTATCTCGGCAGCTTCAGGAGGTTGACACAAGTGCTCGTGCTCGGAAGTCTGTCCTCGTCTGTGCCGCCGTCGCGGATGCTGAACTTGGGATTCAGCTGTGAAAAGCCCAACAGCGGCGCCCTCGGCGTCGAGCTGACATACTTGAGCACGCTGCGGCGTTGTGAATCTGTGAACCCACGCATCACCTTCCAGAACAACTTGATCGTGTCGTGCTCTTGACCATCATCACCAATCTCGTACAGACCGCTGTAGACAGTGTTGCGGCGGAGATCATCGATATCAATCTCGGACGAGTCACCACCGACGAGGCGCTGCAACTCAGATTGGTTGAACATGGAGAGCCACGAAGGGCGGATGATGCCTCTAAGTCCACGGAGGAAAGCTGCTGTCTGCAGAGAGGGCTGCACCACCAGACGATGTCGGGCAACGTACGAAATGTACAGTAGTCTGTTGTCGTTGGTAACATGTACCTGATCACCGTTGGCAATCAGCTTCTTGGTGATGGTCTTGACAGGTTGGCCTGGTTGAGAGACCTGGTCTTCGATGGTAAAGTCGATCCCAAGCTCCGAGATGTCCCCTGAGTAGTTCTTGAGACGCAGCATTCCGTTGTACAGGTCCTCGTCCATGTCTCGAAGGTCGTTTACACTGCCCTTGTAGTTGTTCTCGTCGTTGGGGCCAGTCGATGCCCACTTGAGAAGAAAGAAGCCGGCAAAGGCGAGGTCGACGAGAATGCCCTCGTACATACACTTGCCCACGATTCTTCCCAGAAACTCGAACCGTCTCAGCTGACTTGTCACGAACTCCCTGAACTCGGGATCCTCTTCGGATAGTCCACTTTCCCGCAACGACTCTCGGAGAACGTCCATGGCGGTAGGATCAGGGAACAATAGCCCCTTCTCGTTCGAGGCAAACATGCCGGCTCCTTCGTGGTTCCCAAAAGCCTCTGATGTGACGCTGATGAGAAACTCTTTGGTGACGCCACCTCCATCTATGCCTGCCTCAGCGGTACCGAACTGGTCTACAAAGGTGATCTGTATTGGGTCTTTGAAACCCTCACCAAGCTCGTAGAACTGCTTGTAAGCATCTTCGAAGAGTCTCTTTCGTCGGATTTGGGCGTGGTGCTTGTTGAACGGGTTGAAGTGGCGAGGCATATTGCCTTCCCGATGGCCTCGATCGAGCTGGATGAACTGACGGAATATCATGACGCGGGTTTCGAAGGGCACGACAAACGGCATGTGCTTGAGAATCTCCAGCTTAGGTCCCATCTCTGCCAACCGTCGCTCCCTCATCGCCCGGGTTTGCTGGGCTTTCAGTTGTTCGAGTCTTACACGCCGTGAAAGACTCTGCCCGCCGAATGTGGAAAAGACTCTGAGAGGATCCTCCTCTTCCTCATCATCGCTGTCTCCAGAATCTTCCTCATTCTGTCGTTTCTCTTCTGCAATTACGGCGCTGATAAAGTCTTCCTTGTCAAGCTTGTCCGTCATGAGCCAATGGTTGGTTGGCAGGAACTGCTTTCTGGAGTCTCTCTCGTAAAGCATCTTCATCGCTACAGTGACGATGCTTCGTAGACTGTCCAAACCTAATCTAGCTGGGCCTTTTAGTGAAGAAAGTGCGGTGGCATCTTGCACCGGCCGAGAAATCGAGGCGCCCAAGTACGAGTTCACGCGAGACTTGGCAGCTGCTTCGAGTGCTTCTCGAGACTTGGAGAGTTCCTGGGCCTTGTAATGAAGGGTAAAAGCTGTGTTTTTGAGGAACATGGTAAGCAGCCTGACGTCTTCCAGTGACAAGCTGCAGGATCGAATTCGAGATGTCGACGAGTTGCTCTGCAAAAGCTGCGGATAGATCCCACTGAAGAAGTCTTCATCGTCGCTTAGTCGCAGGATAAAGATATACAGCTCAAGGAACAAAAGAATAATCCGCCAATCCTGCTCCTCGGCTGAGCTGCTCGAGGCGCCTGATGTACTCGGCGTCACGCCTAAATACCTGCGTAGCACGTCGATAGGCTGTTCTGACCCTGTCATTAGTTTATTGAACACCGAGGTTTTTCTCATGATACCCCACAGAAACTTGACTGTTGGGACATCGCCGGAGGGTGTAGGAATCTCCTCGAGAAATAGACGCATTCGAATGTCGTCACTGCTGGCCGGAAAGCATTGAAGCAAGGTTAGTATGTAACCCGCCAAGAGGCTTACACCCTGAAACTCGTGATGTGAAGATCCTGCTAGGTTGACAGAAAAGTCCCGTAGTGTCTGCGAGATACCATTGCTTTCCACCAAGGATGTCAACTTGGTCGCGATATACGGATCCAATACGAGATGCTCATCCGCAGCGTCTTCATCACCTGACCCTTCATTTGGCGACTTTGTTGACAATCGAACGCTGATAGCGGAAGAAAGAGCAGCCAGCTGAGTGTACAGAGTTTCTAGAATTGCAGAGCCCGTGGTGTTATTGGTGCTGGATCGGCCCAAGTCGATGAAGTGAGCCAACTGCCAGAGGAGAGCATCCTCCGAATTTTGGGCATTAGACACAGAAGGCTGTCCTTCTATTATCGCTCTTGATAAATCGGGGAGAGAGATATTCTTGGACAAGACAGCAATGTTGGCCTCGAAAAAGGACAGGTTGCTGCTCGTGAGGAAAGAAAAGGCGTATGCATGGTAGACTCTCGAAACTCCTCCAAATGAGTTAGTATTACATTCCTTAATGATAACCTGGTGCAACCTACCACTTGCAGAATCAACTCCTAGTGGTGCAGATAGAGCTTGTAGCACAATATCTGGCCACTGACCAGGCAACTGTTGGGCCTGGCACAATTTCGCGATTACCGTGTAGTATCTATCGACCGAAGGAAGAACCAGGTTCGGAGAACTGGCTATTATTCGTATCGCGAGCTTGCCAAGAAGCTGTGCATCTTCCGATAACTGTCTGTACGACGTGGTTAGATAGTTTTCACATGATGCCAAGCCCCGGCTTCTGTGCACATACCCTGCTGAAACGGACGCATCTAGAGCCTCAACAAGAAGCCGAACAAGTCGTTCTAGGCGCGCTGGATGGGTTCTGGATGGGACAATCGCTTCAAGAGGGACAGATTCGGTATCACGTGCATAACGGATTGCTCGTCGAATGTCGTCATCTCGTCGTGGTGAGAAAACGAGGAGGAGTAGAGGAAAAGCCCGAGGAAGTCTGTCTCCAGGGCTGCCAGCAGCATCTGAGGCGTAGAGCTTATCGAATGCAGCTCGCTGAGATTCACGCAACGCTGCCCTTGTTCTGTGACCCCTCCAGACCCGCTGGATCTTTACGGCCGACTTGATCTTTTGGCGCTCAGCTTGTCGTTTCTCGCGTTCGGCCTGTGCGTTGGAGACTGTCTTGCTGGCGTTGGAGACGGCGGATGGACTCCATGAAGTGTTGGCAAAGGGGTTGCCCGCGGAACCGCTGAGGTTGACGTTTCGAGGGCGTCTCGAATTGCCCGTGAAGGTGGAAAACATGGCTGCGGCGAGCGGCACGAGGAGGGGGCGGGACGATGATGACTGTCGGTTGTAGAGGTATCAGAGTCAGTCGTACGAACGAAACATGGTCAACCGTTGTCGTCGGGCGTATCGATACGATCGTGATGCTCCTTCTAGAAGATTCAGCTTCTAGGCTCAGTCAGCGACGGGTGCGTGCCGTCTTCGGCGTTTGGAGATGGCAGTGGGGAATTGGAGAGGTGAGGTCACCATTCTGGGGGGGGGGCTAGCTCCCTGATAAGATAAGCAGAGCAGCCTAGAACCAGGGGCGGAACATTGACCTTGCGCAACGCGAGCAGCTGCGCAGAACGCAAATGCGGACGGGACAGGCCAGGAAACAGACCACCTGGTTGCGCCAACCAGGACGATTTTAAGTGCTGATTTAGCAAAAGCGATGTCCGTCCTTCAAGTAGAATTTACTTGCCTTCTTTGGTTCCAAGCCGTGCTCTGACAGGTGGTTGAGAGAGCGAGTGCGATAAGGCTCATCCATTGGTCAATGTCGCCCAACGCAACGTCCGTCCAGCATTGGATATTGTACTGTCACCAATTCATCGATATCCGTCCAAGTTTACAAAACGATTAACGGCCTCGATTTTATTTTGTGGTAAACCTCTCTAACCTCGTCCAATGTTTGGCTTTGTAGTCAACTGGAATGCAGCTATTCAAGCTTATCCAGCAGCAGTACGAAGTACGGATACGGATACTCGCTTGAAAGATTAGAAAGCCCATGTCCTTCCATGTCATGCGACTCATGAACTGCCGATAACTCCTTGACTATCCCCTAGTTAATGCGCGAAACCGCGAGAAAAGTCATGATTGGTCTGGAACTGTGCCATTCAACACTGTAGCAAAGGATCGTCATCCCGAACAGTCGAGCACAGTTGTTGGGGAGCTTGAATTCTCCGACTGAAGCACCAAGTATCTTTGGCGGTGGACATAGCGGTGAAGATACCCAAGCACTTCTAAGTGCCTTCGTCACATGCGACGTTGCTTTTTCTTTCGGGCCCCAGCAGAGACGAGACAAGACAGACAGATGAGCCAAGAGTTTCCCTTCCCTTTGTACAGTTGTCATCCATCTGATGAGACACGGTGCAAGCGCAACTGCAAAGACGAGCGTCGCAATCGCAAACCCAACGTTTCCGTCGTCCTTGTTTTCCTCGCACAGTTCTGCCTGTTTGAGTCGAGGCGAACCGACAAAAAACAGCATGGGCCCGTTTATTAGCTTCAATGCACCATGGCGTGGTCGCTGAGAGGTGTGCTTGACAGAAAATTTCAACGTCGATTTGCCCTTTCCCACCGGAGGCGCCGCATGTACCTTGGCCACTGGCGAGATGGTGCGAGTAGGGCACATGCCCGCGCCTCCTAACGCCAAATCACGTCGCCGCTAAGCGAAAAGTGTTAGTGATGGCCCGCCGCACTACCACGCCGTTTATCAGGATCAGCGGGTAAATACCGCTACCACCCTTCTGGCAGGTGCGAGTCTGGAAGGTTGGCACCCAGAGAGGGGAGAACAGGCGGCGTTGGGTGGCAGGTTCACTCCACCAATCCTCCCCCTCCACCCACCTTCTGCGCTTCACAGCAAGGCCAAATTAGTACGTACATGTTACCTTAGGTTTTGGCACTGCGGCGTGCGACGGCGGTAGGTACGAACAAAAAAAAATATCCATCACCACCGACGAAATTTCTCCCTCTTCCCTCCTCAACCGCAACACCAACCTTATCAAACTCAACCCCCAAAACCCATAAAGTCGAGTCAGTCCAGAGGTACGGTCTTCGTACTAGTTCTCTGTTTCTGCTCACTTCATTTCCACCCGGAAAAAAAACACAAAAAAAAACTTGAAAAAACCCCCAAAAAACACAACCCACCACCAAACCCACCCCTCTTCTCTCTCACCCTCTCTTTGTCTCTCTCGCGACACCGCCCGAGTGACTCTCCTCCCCGACGACGACATCATCCCTTTGAGTTGGCCTCTCCCTGCTGCTCAAATCCTCAGACCTTTGTCGCGGTCGCATCGCTTTGTTCGTTGCCCCGTCCCTTTGTTCGCTTACGTCGAGTACCACGCGAACTTGACCCGCTGTCGGCTCTTTAAACAGGTGCGTTTGGACCCTCATTCCCCTCCCCCTCCTGCTCGTCAACTTTTTCTTCATTTTTTTCTTCCTGTTCCCCTCTCTACTCCATTCGCTCCTCTCTTTGGCGCTTCACCCGTCGCTGACTCTGCTGCGCATTGCAGGTTCATACCAGACCTCAGATCCCGACTTGAACAATGGCCTCCAACGCTGCTCCCGGCGCTGTTGATCAGCTTGCCAACGACCTCAGCAACACCTCCCTCAACGGCGGTGATGCCAAGGCCCCTGCCATCGACACTGCTGTCGCTGGCGCTGCCGACGATGGTGCCGCTCCTACCCCAAGCTCGGCTGCTCCTCACCCCCAGAACTCGGCTTCTCTGTACGTCGGCGAGCTCGACCCCGCCGTCACCGAGGCCATGCTCTTCGAGCTCTTCTCTCAGATCGGTGCTGTCGCTTCCATCCGTGTCTGCCGTGATGCTGTCACCCGCCGCTCTCTCGGCTATGCCTACGTCAACTACAACTCGACTGCCGACGGCGAGAAGGCTCTCGAGGAGCTTAACTACACCATCATCAAGGGCCGACCCTGCCGAATCATGTGGTCTCAGCGTGACCCTGCTCTGCGCAAGACTGGCCAGGGTAACGTGTTCATCAAGAACCTCGATGTCGCTATTGACAACAAGGCTCTTCACGACACCTTTGCCGCCTTTGGCAACATTCTGAGCTGCAAGGTCGCTCAGGACGAGAACGGTAACTCCAAGGGCTACGGTTTCGTTCACTACGAGACCGATGAGGCTGCTTCTCAGGCTATCAAGCACGTCAACGGTATGCTCCTCAACGAGAAGAAGGTCTATGTCGGCCACCACATTCCCAAGAAGGACCGCCAGAGCAAGTTCGAGGAGATGAAGGCCAACTTCACCAACGTCTACGTCAAGAACATCAGCCCGGAGGCTACCGAGGATGACTTCCGACAGCTGTTCGAGCAGTACGGTGACGTCACTTCCTCTTCTCTGGCCCGTGATCAGGAGGGCAAGAGCCGCGGTTTCGGCTTCGTCAACTTCACCACCCACGAGAGCGCCGCCAAGGCTGTTGATGAGCTCAACGGCAAGGACTTCCGTGGCCAGGACCTGTACGTTGGCCGCGCCCAGAAGAAGCACGAGCGCGAGGAGGAGTTGCGCAAGTCTTATGAGGCTGCTCGCCTGGAGAAGGCCAACAAGTACCAAGGCGTCAACCTGTACATCAAGAACCTCGATGATGATGTCGACGACGATAAGCTCCGTCAGATGTTCTCCGAGTTCGGCCCTATCACCTCGGCCAAGGTGATGCGCGACACTCCTGTCGAGAACGAGGAGGAGAAGCCCACCGAGGAGAAGAAGGAGGAGCAGGAGGACAAGGACAAGGAGAACAAGAAGGAGGAGGCCAAGGAGGGTGAGGAGGGCGCTGAGAAGAAGGCTGAGAAGAAGTCTGACAAGAAGCTCGGTAAGAGCAAGGGCTTCGGTTTCGTCTGCTTCAGCAACCCCGATGATGCCACCAAGGCTGTCGCCGAGATGAACCAGCGCATGGTTAGCAACAAGCCCCTCTACGTCGCTCTGGCCCAGCGCAAGGATGTTCGCAAGAGCCAGCTTGAGGCTAGTATCCAGGCTCGCAACCAGCTTCGCATGCAGCAGGCCGCCGCCGCCGCTGGCATGCCCCAGCAGTACATGCAGCCCCCTGTCTACTTTGCTCCTGGCCAACAGCCCGGATTCATCCCCCAGGGTGGTCGCGGCATGCCCTTCCCCCAGCCCGGCATGGGAATGCCCGGTGTCCAGGGAGGCCGTCCCGGCCAGTTCCCCGGCTACCCTCAGCAGGGCGGTCGCGGAGGTGTACCTCAGCAGATCCCCCCCAACATGTACGGTATGCCCGGCCAGTTCCCTCCTCAGTACGGCCAGCCCGGTACTCCTCAGTTCATGGCGGCCATGCAGCAGGCTCAGCAGGCTGCTCTCTCTGGTGGTCGCGGTGCTCCTCAGG
This sequence comes from Ascodesmis sphaerospora, assembly GCA_027569015.1. Classification (NCBI taxonomy): domain Eukaryota; kingdom Fungi; phylum Ascomycota; class Pezizomycetes; order Pezizales; family Ascodesmidaceae; genus Ascodesmis; species Ascodesmis sphaerospora. The sequence continues at coordinate 339,832 of JAPPUR010000029.1, read as the reverse complement.
GTGGCCGTGGTGGCCCTCAGGGTATGCCTGGCGCTCCTCCCATGGGCGGTGCCATGCCTGGCTTCCCTCCCAACAACCGCCAGCAGGGTGCTGGTCGTGGTGGACCCAACGCTGGCCGCAACGGAAACGGTCCCCAGGCTCAGGCTGGCCGTGGTGCCGAGGGCGCCAACCCCGCCAGCGTGCTCCAGCAGCAGCTTCAGGCCGCTCAACCTGCTCAGCAGAAGCAGATTCTGGGTGAGCTGATCTTCCCCAAGATCCAGGCCATCAACTCGGAACTCGCCGGCAAGATCACTGGTATGCTTTTGGAGATGGACAACTCGGAGCTTGTCAACCTGTAAGTCAAGCCATTCTTGAGATGTTTACGCACGTTACTAACATATGATAGTATTGAGGATGACGCTTCGCTGAAGGCCAAGGTCGACGAGGCTCTCGCCGTCTACGACGAGTACGTCAAGGCCCAGGGCGGCGAGGGCGGTGAGGCCAAGAAGGAGGAGGAGACCAAGGCTTAAGCCTGGACCTACCTACCTTCTCACCGACGCCTCTGGCTTCTATCATTTCCTTTGTCATGGTTATCTGACTGGGCAACCCCCTCAACTGGAACGACGTATGCCTGGACGAGGCAATTTTATGAACGATCAGGCAACAAACAACATGCTTTACGACCTTGTGTTACCCAATTTGAGGGGGCGCATTATGTACAGATAGACTTGGTTGCTATTTCTTCTCAGGAAGGGAAACTCAAAAGTTTGGGGACTCTGAGGTGGCTGGCTCTCGAGGCGAACTGCTGATTGCTTTCTTGCTCATGGCAAGGCAAAGGCGGCGGCGCTCTGTCGGGAGAACCCACCAGGACGGCGTTGACGGTTTTCTGACACTCTGCCTGTTGACCTATACCCCCCACCGATGGTGCTCGTTTGCAGGCATGATCAACGCAGAGGTTTTATGCGGATAGGGTTTCTAATGAAAGAAATGTCTTGTTACTTTTTGTGAATATGATGTGACTGTGAGTTGAGAGGTTGACCAGTTGTGCTCTTGAGTGTACTTTGGACGACAAGTGATGCCAATCAATGATGTACACGCCCATGACTTCATGATACTTGTGTAAAGGATGACAGATGACTGCTTAACTAAAATATATTCATAGACTAGTGCTATTCCTGAATGTGTAAATACACATGTACATGCATGCAAACACCAAGGAGAATGTGTACCTACCTACTCCAATAGTGCAACCAAACGCCTATTCCAGAGTGAACATGAGACTGTTTCGTTTCCAACCGACCTCGCTTGACCAACAGTAAGCAAATGACCTTGTCCTGCCTGCCTGACCGTTGGTGACCCTATCCTGATTGCATGCAATAAACCAATTCGCCAACCAATGTTGTTGTACTCCAATGCACCGCACCTTACAAGGTATTTACCACGACTGTGTCAGGCCCTTCTTCAATCATGTACTTCTTGCCAGGAACGCTGCCAAAGAGGGTCTCCATGACCTTGCCCTTCTGCTGCTTCCTAACCTCGCCGAGGTACTCGCTCACGTCGCTTAGGCCTTGGATCTGGTCCTCGAGCGTGAGGGTGGTTGAGTTGACGCCGCGGACGAGAGGAGACACGAGCTTGCTGCGGAGGGTCTCGAGGGAGGCCTTGAGGGTCAGGAGTTTGCCGTTGTGCTCGACGAGGATACCCTTGTTGCGGACCGTCTTCTCACGGACATTGCGCAACAGCTGACGGTTCTGCTCAAACTTGCGGAGCTCGGCGGCGCGGGTGCCAAGAAGGCGTGTCCAGAGACTGGAGAGCATGTCGGCGTGGAGCTCCTCCTGGGCTGACGACTCGCGTACGACGGTGCGGGCAAGGTTGAGGAAGTGAAAGTCGACGGCCTCGAATAGGGCGAAGAGGGTTACGCTATGTTGCAGTTCGGCCTGAATAGAGTCCTCGAGAACGGCGATAAACTCGGTGAAGAGGAGCTGTACCATGCGCTGCTCTCGCTGCGGGTTAGAGAGGCCGAAGATGTGTGTGGTGAGGCGGCCGAGCGGTGTCGGTGAGCCGGCACCGTCTTCGAGGACGTGGGCTTGGGAGAGGATGTTGTGGATATTGTCGTAGGCGGAGGAGAGAGTTGAAGGCGAGGGAGACGAGTTGAGGCGGTTGAGGTGCATCTTTGCCCAGTCCATAACGTTGAGGATGCTAACAAGGGGTGAGATTGTGGTGTTGAGAGTTTGTACATGTTTGCGACAACTTACCCATCGATATCACCATCGACTCTAGCGAAAAACTTGGTCATTTCAATGGCCAGAGTCTTCATGGTCTCACTGAGAGCATCCAGGTCAGACACAATGCTGTTGGCATCACGCATGTCGCTTGTGCGCACGCTCTCGCCAAGATCCCAGACAGCGACACTCGTGGCTTGTAGATCATGAACCTGGGATACGGCGTGCTCTGAGTAGTAGATCAGAGGCTCAAAGGAGCGGGCGAGCCCTGCAACTTTGACGAGATCGCCCACAGGCCGCGGTGAGGCGGGCTGGAGCAGAGACTTGAAAAGGGAGAGAGAGAAGAAGGCGACGAGGACAGTGGTGAAGGTGGTGGACCATGTCCGTGTCAGGGTCTTGTAGCGATCACGGATGAAGTTGATGGCAGCCTCGATAGGCTCAGTGCGGTGTTGTACTTCAGCGCGGACGGCGAAGCGAATGTCTATTCCATGTCAGAGAAGTGGTGAGAGCTGAGGCTGCCCACTCACAATTGTCCGGCGGTGAGTGTTGTAGAGCTAGCTCCCTCGCGGGGGTTGCTCTATCTTCAACCTTGACCTGAATCGTCCTATCGTCATGCCTCTCGGGACTTGGACTCCGACCCTTGTCCGGGCTCTGACTTCCCTTGGGCAACTTTGTCCTGATGGCCCTCTCCAGGACCATCTCATCCTCACTATCATCGTCAAACTCTGGAGAACTTTCTCTCAGAGTGCTCAGACCGCCACGCTGCATACCGGCGGCGAGGAAGTCATGAGGACCCCTCCAGAAGCCGCTACTCCGGTCTCCGTTGCCGAGTCTCCGCCACGCTGGAGGTGAGTATCCACCGGCGGACGCGACCTCCGAGTCCTCGAGGTCCTCTTCCGTCGCCGCCTCGCTGCGGAGGACTGAGTGGCGGGGCGACAGCGTGCTTGCTGGGAGATCGAAGTCCCGTAGTGATGCGTCGAGATTTTCTAGGTGATCCGTCATGGCTGCTGCGTTTTGGAGAGTCGTCGTCGCGGGGACGGCGTGACTCACGGCGACGGTGGTACTCTATCTCCTGAATCTGTTTCTGTCGCTGCTTCTCCAGAAGGAGGTCCTGCTCTTGCTGCAGCCGGAGCTGCTGCTGAAGCTGATGACGGCGCTGGGCGAGGACTATATCCTGGCCAGAGATGACAAGCTGCTGCTGGTCCTCGAGCACAAGCTGGCTCCTCACAAAGGGGGGTTCGGGTAGAGGCTTCTCGCCTCCGACTGTCTGCAGAGTGTTGCTGCTCGGAGGCTCGGCAAACAGAGGCTGAACCAGCGACGACAACGACGGCAAGGGTATGCCAAGGTTTGGGAAGCGAAAAGCGACGAGGCGGGGGATGTAGATGACGGCACAGATGAGGAGGAGAAAGACGGTGATGAAGTATGTGCTTGGGGCGATGGTGATGCTGACGAGCGAGACGTTGTTGTTTACCGTCAGGAATGGAGTCATGGAGATGGTGGAAGGGATGATTGATTGATGTGAATGTATGCTCGGAAGTGATTGTCTTCTTTCTCAACGTTTCAGCTGTCTCTGCTTGTAGACTCCCGTGCTTTTTGGGTTGATTGACTGATTTTGGGGCAATAGTTGAAGAGGTAGAGAACAAATAGAGGCTTAGAAAGAAGGTTGGCAACTATGCAATGCAAGGTTGGATGGATGATGGGACGGAATGGATTGGATGGACGTCTGTTGCTGGGCTAGAGTCGGGCAGGGCTTGCATAGACATGTAAGATTACAATGCGATGCGAAGCCCGCTCGAGTACCGTAGGTAGGTACCTAGATCTGTCGGCCGGGAAGTAGGTCAAGCAAGGCAGATGCAAGTTAGAGACCCCGTCAACTCGACCGGGGCAGCTCAAGATGGAAAAGGAGGGAGGGGAGGGAAGGGAAAGATCGAGAAAGGAAAGAGGAGGGAAGAAGATGAAACATACCCAGAGTGAATGGAAATGCTCACTCATTCATCATCCATGGCCCGGCTTTTCTCAACAGCCGATAAACCTCTCCCTTCCCGTCCCTCCCTCTTTCCCTTCTAACAGCAGCACAGCACGCACTTGCCCACGAAATCAAAGAGGTTGGGGTCCTTGCGTCACAACCAATCACCACCCGCCAACCGTGCAGAACGAGACCGTTTCAGCGACCCCGCGCTAAACCTATCTCAGAGGGGACCACTTTACGCGACACGTCTTTTCGGTGGGAGTGGCCTGACGCGCAAGGCATCTCTTGGTCACATGAGCTGCATTTGTTTACAGTTCGTTGTCATGGAAGAGGGGGCGTCTGAGAATGGGGAGGGGGGAGGGGGGCGGCCTGGGTGATTCACCACGGGAAATGGTCATGGTGAATACCGCGGTTGACGCGCGAAGATTCCACGAAAAGGATGCGCTTTTTTTATATTTTTAGGCAGCACCCGCCTCGCGAAACCGTGTCTCTAGTTTATTGTTTTTTGTTGTTGTTCTCTTGTTCGTGCTCTTATCGACCCGTTGATACGCTGGCGTCCATCGCCCTCCCAAGCGGTGGCGGGGCATGTCTTGGATTGGTTGTGATGCCCCTCGGTGGAAAAAGGTGGAGATCTCCCGGACCCGAGCCGGCTCGCCCCGTCCCAGCATTCATTCATCCAAACATCAGTGCATTCTTCAACAGATGACAATGATTTATAAAATATCGTGATTTCTTTCTGTAGTCGATTTAGCCTGATGACTATGACTCGGCTTTGATACATTGAATCCGCTACATGATTAACATTCATTTTGTGCTCGGCTTTTCAAAACAGCCATATGTGACTCCCACCTCCATCCAAAGACGTCCCATTCCATCTCATGCCACACACCCTTCTCTCCCTCCAATGCATATAACAAGCAACATGATATCCAGAAATCAAGTCGTCTAAAATAGGTAGGCAAACAACACCCTCAACTCCGTGTAATGCCAGCATCACATCCACATCCACATCACATCACCTCGACGTTTGGATTCTTCTCCTCAATGTCCATCTCGCAGCACATCCTCCCCAGGAACTCGACGCTCCTCATCGACGCCTTCAGCCGCATGCCCCAGCCGATACACTCTATCACGGGCTGCGCGCACTGAGTAAACAGCTCGATGACCGTCTCCGCCGCCATGGGCTTGCTGTCGTTGAGCGCGCTCTGCAGGTTCAGCCCGTCCTCCACCTCCACCACCGACGGCCGCTCCGTCCCTGACCACGGCAGCGGGAACTCCTCGCACAGCATGTTGACCGCCAGCGACTCGGCCAGGCTCGCGTCAAACTCCTCCGAGCCCGTGAGGTTCTTCCACGACTGCGCAAAGCACACGGGGATGCTGTTGCTCCAGAGTCGGGGCCCGTTGACCCGGCTGTGTACGTGGTACATGGCCGTCCCCTCCTCTATCAAGCCCCACCACACCACCAGCTCCGTGCCCGTGTCATCATCACCAAAGAACAAGACTCCGTAAATGGGGTTCTGCGTCGGCTTCTCTGCCAACTGTCCGGACACCACGTATCGCTGGGACCCCGTGTACGCCGCTCGTTGCTTGAGCTCGCGGTCCTTGAGCATCAGGTTGACCTTGAACGGGAAGCTCCCTCTAAGGCGAAGCTCTGGCTCTGCTGACTCTGACTCGAGCAGAATCGTCTCCATCTTGAACTCGGGCTTGTACTCTATGGAATGTATTACTGCCGAAAAGAGTCAGTCTCGCCATCATTAACCGGGGATGCATCTGGACAGCCACCTACAATCTCCTGTATCCAGATACCCCGACTTTTTACGGTCGTGCTCTATCACCATGATGACGCTCATGGGGTCTCTCCGATAGACATTCTCAGCGTATGGGCTCTCACGCAGCACAATGGCCGGCCGCGACAGCGTATCAGGCGATAAACTGCAGTCGAGGACGGCTAACCACCTCTCACCGACGTCTCTGAGCTCCTTCTTGTTCCAGTTCCATCGCGTCACCTTGCACGGGCACTTCCAGATGCGCAGCACGAGCCCTTGATCCGTCAGTCTTATTCCAAAGCGCTCCGAGTCCTCCTGTCCTGCGTACGTGCGGAGGTTGAAGTTGGCCGGGCTATCTGCCAAAAAGTGCATCCGGTGCAGCGTCTCCTCTGGCTTCTGCGACAGGGGCCATCTCCACACCAGGATGGACTGGTCGCCCGACTTCTTGAGCACCTCTTCCTGCAGCCGGAGGAAGGCCTTGTTGCCTTCTCCATACAGGATAGGCATGTTGATGCCAAAGATGCCCATCAGTGAATACGCCATGTCCTCGGGTCTGGTCGTCTCCCTATGCGCCATCCAGCCCATCCTTGTGGCCACGTTTTCGCGCTGCAGTAGTGTCGTTATTTTGCGATCCTTCTTTGGGTCCGGCTGTAATAGAAATGACTCCTCGATTCCTGTGACCTCGCTGATTGTGGCGGCCAGAGAATGTCTCTCGCCAATAGGGGACCAGTTCTGGTCGACAAACTCTACCTCGCCTGGCGCAAGTAGCTCCTGGAGCGTCCAGCCGCGTGTGAACCAGCGGCTCTGTTTGAGGGACGCGATCGTCCCTGAGGGTTGAGGAGAAACATCCGAGAGGTAGGCGAAGCACAGTGAAGCCTCCTTGTACCAGCGAAACATGGAGTTGAGGGCCTCTGAGAGCTCAGCGCTGCTGGACTTGTCGATGCAGCATGTGTCGATCCAGATGTGATCATAGCCGCGGTCGAGAGCCTTCTCGCAGGCCTGGGAGATCTTGCGGTATCCTTGGCCATTCTTCTGGCGAATCTCGTCCATGCGCGCCTGGCTCTGGATGTCGTCGAACAGCACCTCGTCGCTACCCCACGTATGCGACAGGATGGCGTACTTTTCAGGGCCGGCGCCAAACGTCTCAAGCTGCAAGGTCCTGGTATTGAGGAGTCTCATGCTGGCGACTCGAAGAGGACAGATTGATCAATCGCATGAGGTCCAGGAGATGCGCGCAGTTGTCGTCGTGAGGGTGCGGTTTCATGGTCTTGGGTTTCAGCCTCGCGGTGGTCCAGGCGAGGCGAGGTCAAAGCCGCACCGCAAGCGAGTCAGGCCTGGCCGTGACCGCAATAGGCCTTTGAGCCTGGGAGACGGGGACGGGGACCAATGAGATGCCTCAGACGCCCTGTGGCAAAACCCTGCCCGCAGCAATGTGGCCTCTACTGTACAGTACAGGTCACTCTCTATCCAGTTCATCCAGTCTCGCTCACAAATCCTTCCGTTCATGAACCCCATCGCAAGTCATAAGCGTAGGTCGTCGAAATAAGGTAGACGTGCGTCCGAGAAACGAGGCACGTGATGCAACCTGAGACAGGCGAATCCAGCGCCATGCAGTCGTAGCTCTTGATGCCATACATTTCACTCATCCTCACTATCAAATCAAGCCGCCACGGCATTAAACTTGAAACAACCAACGTGCCCTGGTCCCCGCCATGTTGCACCTGCATACACGTACAGTACTAGCAGCCAAAGCCATAGTCGTTGTCATAGTCATAGTCGTAATACCTAGTACCTAGTCGTCTGTCCATCCATACTAAAAACTCCATCCGTTCGTTGAATTCTAGTGAGTGACCACGCTACCCAGAGACTCATCCGCTCAACCACCCTCAACCACCAACTGACCCAACATCAAGCCCTTTCATCCTCAACCCAAAAGAATCGTACTCCAAGTCAAAACCCTTTGATGTGCAGCTCGCATGATGCTGAAAAGAGAACCACAGCTCGCACAACACCCGCCCTATCATGCATGTGCATCATCCCGTCTATCCCCGACATGTTGCCTCAACCTGAGAACTCCGCTGGCTCATGGCCTATTGAAACAGGCCCTCTAATCGATCCTAGCGCTTGATAGACTTTTCGCTGCAGGGTTGCTGAGAATATTGACCTGCTTCACGCCCCTGTACTTGCCCTGCTTACGGAGCCGCTTCCTCGCCACCATGACAGGAACCGAGCTCTTGGTCACCAGATAGTTGGAAAATGATCCCAGAATGACACTGCCCGTTGTTAGCTATGCACTTATCTTGTCACCATGAGAGCCACTTACCCCTTCAGCGCACTTCTTCCTCGGCTTCCTATCACGACCAATGTCGGGCTGACAAGGTCGATTACCTCGGTAATCAGATGCTTTGGGTTCTTGCAATGCAGCACCTCCACAATGACTCGCACCTGAAGGCTCGTCTTTCGTAGCAGTTTAACGACCCTGTCAGAGATATCCTTGACCGCTCGGCGGCGGTCCTCCTCTGTTCTACTGCGCTCTCCTCGGCTCGACGGCGCAGGGGAGGTGTTGGGCGTGTTATTCTTCGAGTCTCGAATGGATGCTCGCACAAATTCCGGCACTGCTGTCATTGCTGGGGCCTGCGTCTTGCTGTTGGCGACGGTGTTGATCGCAGCCGCCTGCTCCCTCATGGCCTTTGGATCATCCGGTACTTGGTTTGCATCACCAATGCCTTGCTCCTCATCAACGCAATAGATGGCCATGAGCGTGTCGCCGTCTCGTAGTACCGTGCCGATTGCCCACTCGAGCGCATGTGTGGATTCCTCGCTCATATCTGTAGCCACCAGGTACTTTCTGAGCCGATGATGCTCATCCTCCGCTTGCTGGACAATCTTTTGGTACTCTCCACGGTAAATCATGCGAATCGCACGATGGGACTCTGGCGTAGAAATTATTGTAGACATAGATACGGTGAGGGCCTGTGCCGTTTTGATGTCGTCTCTGTCAGCTTCCTCATCAGAGTCAATGATGGAAGCAGCCGTTGATACTGTTCCCGTATTGTAGCTCGTGTTGGGGTGTACAGCAGCCCTGCTAGTACTCTTCACATTGTCGCCAAAGGGACTGGTGACTTTGATCTCTGGCTCTGACAGCAGGGAGCGATACGTATATGGCTGCCCTGAAGCAACTTTGGTTCCTAGTTATGATGTTAGCACCCATCTGAGTATACAGTGAGCTCGCAGACGTACTCTCTTCATCTGCAGCAGCAAGAAGGCTCTGAGACTTTCGACCATCACCAGAGGAACCCTCACTGGTCTCGCCCTTAGCGTCGGGGTTGAGTGTCCGAGGGGCCTTCTTACGGCCTCGGTCCTCGTCGTCAGAGGAAAACGTGTCGTCGTCTTCACTAGATTCCAGGTGTTCACCATCAGGACCCAAGTAATCCTTGACTAATCTGCCACTCTGGCCATCATCTTGAGGACGCAGCGGGAGAGTAGACAGGGTGCCCCCCGAGCTCGCCAGGTTTGCGTCTGTCAACCGGCGATAGGCGTTGTTGAGATTGAAAATTTGGCCATCATCAAGCATAGCTGTGCCCGGAGCAAGTACCGTGCCGGGCGACCTCGACCTCGAACCTAGGCGGTTGTGAGGGGACATGGATTTCTGGCCACCGATGGCGCCTCCAAGGGAGCGCCTGTGTTCACGATCGACACCACGGAGTGTGTCACCAAGAGAAGTCCCTTGAGTGTTTCTCTTGGGAAGCTGCTGACCCGTGTTGCGTGTAATGATGTCGGAAAATTGGTATCCAGAGACAGGATCATTACGCCCTCCAGCTGCTCGAGGCCCAAAGTCGACAGGATTCGATGCGGCATCACTGAAGCTGCGAGTGTGTCCAATGGTGCTGGGCGCGAGGCTGGCGGGTTTAGAAACGGGAGAGCTTGGAGTTGTGCTGGTGCCGGAGAGCTTTGAGGGGCCGGATGGGGGAGTATCCAGATCCAGCATGCTTCGAATCTTGGGTGGGGGAGGGGACGTGGTGTCAAGCATACTTCGCACGGCTTGGCGAGGAGAGCTCGGAGCAGGCTGCTCATCGATATCCAGCATGCTTCGAACGGGCGATCGCGGGGTAGTATAAGGAGAAGCGGATCGCATTCGGTCATGAGAAGTCTGAGACGGTTGCGGATTTCCGAGCAGCGCAAGAACCTCCTGCCGCTCCATGTCGAGCATGGCCTCTATGCTCATGGGTTGTTGGTTCCGCGACATGATGGCGGTTGGTCGGTAGTACCGCAGTTGGGTTTAAGACTGGTCTGGTAGATTGATGGAGTTGGGGGCAGATGCGCAAGCACAAAAAGGCCGAATCGTAGTATCGATTGACGACAGAAACCAGACGTGTAGCAACAAGGAGAAGCTACGAAAGCTGTACCGAAAAGATTTGGGAATGCGCACACACCGCGACAGTTTAGCGGGGGAATTTGTGCAAGGAGCGCTGGGGTGTTGATGTAGGCCAAGAGAGCATTGCGCGGTGGCTGAGAAAGATGGACGATTCGCGTGGCCTGGAGCCTTTCAAAACATGCTGCAGCAGCTCAGCAGCGTTGACAATTCTCGGTCAAAGTAGATATTGGGACGCGGTGAAAGATGTTGTCGGGTTTCGGGGGCCGTACGTCAGAGCGACTCGGTGAAGTAGCCCGGCTGGTGGAGGTGGGAGGTAGGGTTTCCCTTTCTCGGATTCAGCAAGGTCGCGGGGGTTGGATCGAGCGATGGGGGAGAGGAAAAAAACCAGAGCTGAAAGAGAAATAGCCGGGTTGACGTGGCGAGAAGATCGTGTGACTGACTACTGACTTGCTTGCTTGCTTGGGTGACAGATGAAGAATATGAAGAGGAGAGAGTTGGCGTGGAGGGATCCAGGCTCCGGGGAAAGAATGCAGAGACGAGACGTGCTGCGTAGGTAAGTTGGACGGACGTGGAGTCAAGAACGGTTTGAGGCAAGAGTGACTGGAAAGGCTGTCCTGCCCGGTGGCTGTGGCCGCCCAAACCGCCTAAAACCGCCCACACGCACAGGGAGGGAAGTGTGGGAGGTGACACTGGACTGACCGAGTTTACGGGCTGGGCTGCGATGCCGAGCGGAGAACGGAGCGGAGTGCAGTCAGTGGCAGTGGGGAAGGAGGGGCAGGCATTTGGTTTGATGGTAATGTCTTGTCTTTCTGGCCTTGACTCGCCCTTCTCCTCAGGAGCTGGGATTGCTCTTTACGGTAATGATGCGCGTAAGCATCGGTTAAGGTGTTTTGGAGTGGCACACCGTCATTACTTTGCGGAGTGAGTTTAATTCTAGGGAGATGCGAACCGAGATTATAGACGCCCAAAGGTGTTTGCTCAGAAACCCAACTTGATAGCATTTTTAGTACAGCTCTGTTATTTTCTTTTCCTTGTCAGTCCAAGGAAAAAAGTCTTTTCATCATCTGTTGGTGGCCTCCGACTCCGTCTTCAGCCCTGGCCCGAGCTCATCGAGTGATTGTGTCGTCATGTGAAAGCATCGTCTGCGCCGCTTGTAGATTATCGGTTTCGTCATTGGACAATGGCTTCTCGTTTGTCTTTGCCCCGACACCTTCGGTAGTTTTTGAATCTAGGGCTTTTTAGCATTAGATAGCTTTTTTTCATGTCATGGATGGACTTCAAGGTCGTTCACTTACATCCTGCATCTCGGCAAACAAGACTCTTCAACCCCGTGCTCGAACGCCGTTTGAACAAGATCGTTTGACAAGCCCGAAACCTTCCGTCCCATGATCTAATTCCGAAACCTTTTACACAAGGGCTCACCCCATTGCTGAAACATAGATCAGATCAGAACATCCATCTTGTTTAATTCCGACCGTCACGAGACCTGCATAGCTCTCCACATCATTGCTCCCAAAAGAAAATGCCGTCTCGCTCATGAGTCAGCCATTGTCGTTGTCGTATCCGCCTCCGCAACCGTAGCCGCAGCCGCAACCTCGGAAGCATTTAATGCTCCCCCCTCTTAGGGAGTTACTTTGGGTATCATTAGGATGATAGAAGTACAACGATAGCATGCCAGAATTCTGTCTCGTTCTTCCCCTCATTACTGCACACTGTGCTCGCATTCCCACCAGCATAGCCGTGCCAAGTGCATGAACGCATCCTTTCGGCTCTTTGCATGGAACAGTGCTATGATGCGGCCCGGATAAGGGTTTCTCTAAGGTAAAGGTCAGTTGGACATCCATCCCATCCCTCTCTTATAATATGTATAATAGGCATATAAAAGTTTTAATAATTTTCTTAAAATAAATACTTGTAAAAAAAAAGTTCATAAGCCTAATAATAATAAAATCTAACTTTTAAATTATTTATATAATAACTTTTTACTATTCTAGTAATTTTTTAAATATTTATTTTTATATAGCTTTAAAATATATCTTTTCGCCGCTTATTTAGTAAGGTTTGGGAAAATTATCAGAGCTTTTGCACGGCATTGTAGCATCAAGTGGTATAAGTGGATAGGTATGCACCGCGCAAGCCTCTCACATGGTCTGCCAGCGCAGAAAGACGAGTCTTTGCGTCAAAGGCTGGAATATGTTACATATTTGGCACATCTACTGTACAACCTAAATAGGGCGGTTACTCCAAAACACTGTGCCCGCTCTACATTTTCTTCTTCGTCTTGAGTTTGTTGGACCCAATGTTGGCTCGGGCTGCCGTGCCCAGCTTGTGCACCACCTTTCGCTTCTCCCACACGCTCGACCGTCCCTCCACGACAGCAATGATCTCCTCTGCTATCCGGTGGGGGAACTGCTTGCGTCCGCTGCCCTTGGAGGGCTTCTTGTTGATCACATCCAGGATCCAGTTGAAGGCGACACGTCGTCGTTGTCGCACGCTGAGGGGCACTGGAAGCTCCAGAGCTCGGCCACCACCGCCGGCACCCGCCACGTTGCGGATCTTGAGGAGAGGTGCCACCGAGTCGATGGCCACAGTAATGTACAGGATCGGGTTGAGGGGGAGGTGTTCAGCCGGAGGGGTTCCGGGTAGGAGGGGATATTTCGGGCTGTAGATCGGAGGTGGTGCGGTTCGGAGGTTGTTCATGACCGTGGCCATGTTCTAGTTTGATTGTTAGCCGTGTCGCCGACCAAGCCCTTTCATCGATTGGGGGTAAACCTACCCGCTGTGCAACGCTCAGCTTGCCATCCCGCATCAACAGCCGGGTGATCTGCTCAAGCACAGGATGGTATCGCTTCTTCAAGTTGAAGCCTTGTGGCCACGGCCGCTGGGGCATGCCGAACTTGTGTCCCGGATTCTCAACCTCAGTGTCGGGTTGGGCCAAATGGGCATTCTCAGCTGCAGCAACGAGAGCTTCCGCCTTCTCGGCTGAGGGGATGGTGCCCTCCTGGTAGAGAATATGCTCCTGGGCCGGGGTCAATCCACCCTCAACTGGGCTCGATACCGTACGGCCGCCGTAGAATAGCTGTTCGAGAGTCGCATCGTCCAAGACTTCCTCAGAGCTGGTAAAACCAGTAGCCTACAATGTCCCGCCATCAGTTGCCAAGACCGGTACATCGTCTCAATTCAATTCCTACCTCGGCGTCTTCCTTCCCTGTCGAAGCTTCGGAGGCACCAACTTCCGTCGAAATAGGCTCGGATTGGGGCTCGTCGGGTTTCGGGGCGTTGTCAATCGCTTTCGGAGGCTTGTCGTTCCCCTCGTTCGAGTACCACCGGTTCCGGGGAAGAGTGTTGGCGAACGGCCCAGGCCGGGGGGCGGCAGGCCTCGATCGAATTGCGAGAGCTCTGCATGCGCCCCAAACCCTTGATCTTGGAGACATGGCTGAGCTCCGCGTTGCTAGCAACGAATTCGTGGAGCAAGGTACTATACAGGCTCGTGGCTCTTGTGATCAATGGGCAAATTCGCGATGCAAAATTCCCCGTCGAGTTGTGCGGAAAATCAATAATCCGGGCACTGTCGTTGGTAGCTTACATAACTCTCGTGGACCACCACTCCCCCCAAGCATTGACGGCAAGGAGGATGAAAGCTTGGATATTTACGGGTATTTAAGAGGAAAGACTGGGGCAATGCGATAAATAGTCGGGTATAGTATATATTCGGAGAGTTAAAGTCTTGGCTAGAGCATTAACCCATGCGAACTTTGTCTATATTCCTTCTAGTAGCTCCCAGTTGTCGCTCACAACCACCAAATTCCACAACACCCACATCAATAAGATCCAGTAAAGTCAACCCAGTACCTAGAAATTCCCGAGTTCTTCTCATTCGCCTAGTCTCATATGTAATACTAGAGGTTTTCTCAACGTCGCCAAGACTTACTTATCTTCTGTACACGCCTGTCTCACCGACACTCTACTACACAACGCCCCTTCTGCATCCAGGTGTCAGAATCAGTGCTTTTTCTTCGGACGATCGTCGTCAAGTACCGAATCGCCGTAACCGGAGACCGTGGCAGTTGGAGGTGTCGTCACCTAATCGCTTCAACTGCAGCTTCATGTGATCAACTGTGCTCACTTCCACCCCAATCAACCGTGGCTGCGCCGAGGGTGGGGGTTCAACAACGTCCTGATAGTAACCATACACTCCTCTTGAGTTACCTACCCAGGTCCTTGTCATTACGCTGACAATGGAGACTGGCCATGATAAGAGGCTGATGGAGGTGTTTCCCCGCTCAACAAGAGTAGCTTCGATTCGACTTCTCACACCACTGATGCAACCTTGCGTCCGTCTCAATGCCAAACCATCCTTGTTTCCATGTCTGTCTGTCACCATGTTTCCTCAAACAATGCAAGCCTCTGTTCAAATTCCCGGTATCGTACGGTCGATTTTGCCCAACTCCTTGGAGACCTGCGTTCAGCAGGCCTCGAATTTCGAACCATAAGCAACTAACCCTCCCGAGTAAAAGAAAACCAAATGCCGCCGACTAAATCCAACACGCCCATATCGCACCAAGTGCTGCAAGAAATGCCGTTGCATCCATGTACACCAGGCCATATTCGAGCAGCATCCGTAAAATACAACTCGCAGCCGTCGTCAAGGTCCGCCTCCTAGATCTGGCGGCTGCGTAGTACCCATCCCTTTTCGTTCTGCTTGGTTCCAGTTCCAAACTCCTGTTACATACCTCGCCAGAGCAGCAAACATGATTCAGCAAAATATCGCGAAACCCCAGGCCCAAGCACAAAAGATAACTCCCCCAGTTGTGAATAGAGAAGGGCCCAACCATCCTGGTTTGCAGGTCGGATTGCTGCACAGTCGGTTGAGCTTGTGAGCAGTGCCCTCATGAAGTGTCTACCAGCTCCAGGATTGAGTAGGAGAATTGGTATTCGACCCAGTCAACCACTTGACAGCACACTCGGCGGCATCCTCTCTTGCGTTGTTGAGGTTCTTGCCATCATACCAGTACCGAGCATTGAGTGTCTTGCCGTGAACCGTGACCCTGCTTGACCACGCGGTACGACCACCTTCAGATTCAAGTTAGTGACCTTGGTCGGGACAAGTCAGTTACAGGGAACCTACCTCGACGATCTGACACAATCTGGAAAACGGGGGGACGCAACTGGGCATCGCGGCAGAAATCTAGAAGAGTTTAGTTCAGAAAGCCCATGAATTGAAGGTTTGGGGAAAGACGAACGGTCGAGCTGGTCCTGCCAGGGGCCGGTGGGGTTGATGGATTGAACTTCCATTGTTGCTAGATGGAGAACAGGAAGGTAGGTACGAGAAACCAGGTGAGAAACTTGGCTATTATGTCAAGGTCTTTGTAGGGTGGGGGTTCAGATGTGTGGATGCTAGGGTAGATGGCAAGAAGCCAGCAGTGGAAATGGAAGACCCTCAGTGTCGAGTGTTGGGAGATAGAGTTGAAGCTGTTGATGGAATTTGAAGATGATAATGGGTGCGGGTGGTGGGTTATATATCCAGTCAAGTTGAACTTGATTGTAGCAAGGTGTTTGGGAGACGCCGGGCGTGTGGGGTCCTGGGATATGACAACGACGATAGAAATCCTGGTAGAGACAGCCAAGATCTGGCAGCCAGCAGGGCGTGGTATATCCGAGGAAGCCTCAAAGGTAAGACGAAGGCAAGCAAATAGGGCGGGCCCAGGTTGTCGGGCGGATGATGTGGCAGAAGAGGATTAGATGCCGTCAAACGGGGAGGGGGCGAAGCGGTGATGTGGACTTGACGCAGATGTTTGTGTGAAGTTGCAGCACAGCTAGAAGTTTGAAGCGTCTAGCGGTAGACTGCATCAAGGAAACAGGAAACCCAATCAATCTGAGAAGTTTACGAGAAGAGGACAGGAGAGAAGGTGAAGAGAGAAGGGAGGACGAGGTGAAATAGGACGAGGAAATAGGAGAATGTGAGCCACAACTAAGTGAGCCCAAGTCTCGACGGAGGCGTGGGAGGGATTGGCAAGCGAATCCTCACAGAAGGAACGAAGTTTCTGCTGGCAAGCAAACTACGGCACAAGCCTACGTCGGTATCGGTACGGCCTGCGGCCCTGCAACTTGGTAAACGGGGGGGGCTCCTCAACATTGCTTTTTCTGCCCCTTGAGGAGAGAGAGTGGGATCTGGCGCATCGGGTTAAGCTCACCAGCAGGGAAGCAAATCGACTCGGGAGTGACAGACAAGAGAAGGGCGGGTGTGAGCCGAGTTGCTTGGACCTCAGCGTGGGCCGTGCCGGGGCCGGTCAATACCTAGCAAGGCGGCAACGGGTACGGGGACGGGGACGGAGACGGGAGCGGGTGACGAGAGGCGATGTGCTGTTTGTGTTTGCGCAAGGATTCGGACATGGCCATCATGATGAGGCTCGACGCGACAAGGACAGGCGAGCGTTTGTGAATCTGCGATTGAGTCCAGGACAGGCAGCAAGAGGGCCACGGCGTCGAGGTGCAGCAGCAGCAAGCAGAAGCAATGCAGAGGGAAAACCATGGGGGGGCGTGTGCTCCAAGGCATCCCCAAGGGCGTCTGTGGATGTTGCTCGTGGCCGTGGAGCACTGCCAAGTACAAGCGTGCAAGGGGACGGTTGATGGATGGAACCTAGATCACGAGGGCGCATGCGGCAACAGACCTGCTAGAGGTTTGATTTGGAGAAGGCTGGACGACTCTGGCACGCTGGTGCAGCTCCGTCAGATGCGAAAAAGCAATGCCGGGGAGATGGTGCTCGATGGTGGATGCCCAGCCCAACTCGATCCGAGCAGGGTTTGGGGGGCTACCAGCACATGAGGAGTGGCAGTAGGTACTGTAATTGAGGAGAGAAGAGAGAAAAAAACAAAGTGAGGCTGACCACAAAAGAATGAACGAGAAGCAAAAAGGAGCATGGGCACGAGGGATGAGGACAACGTGGGAGATGAACGATTCGTAATGTCCAAGAGAGGCGCCCCTTGGCTGCGACTCGAGGTGAAAAGAGAAGACAAGACAGACAACTGACGGATGGATGCCCATCTCCCAGTCCATTGTAGCGGGTTCTGGGCAATGATGTGCAGGATGATGATGTGTCGTGCTTGGGACGATGCGATGTCGTACACGAACATCCATCGACTGCAGACGTCTGCAGGCACAGGATCAGGATTAGAATCAGGATCAGGTACGGCCGAGGGAGAAATGAGGTTATTCGTGAGGCGTAGCGCAGCAGCAGCCCTGGATTTCAGGTCGAGATTACCATGGCCACGTCAAGCGAGCAGCTGAGGCGATGCCAGCTCAGGGCAGGCATTGACACCCATGGAGCCCTGACCAGACCAGGGAGCACTCGGTCCCGTCCAGTTAGCACATGGCCGATTAGCCCAAAAGGCCATGATAGAAACCCTTGCCCTCAAACATGAACAAATGGGAACAGGGGGGAAATCGCTTGAAGATGTGGAGAGACAGAGCAGCGCCGCAGAGGAGAGCAAGTTGGCCGACAAGGAGGCGAGAACTTGCAAGGGGCTCCCTGTCCTCGAGACACGATTGGCCCTGTCGTCTCTCTTTTCTTCTTCTGCTCTCTCCTCGATGTTGTCTCCTCCGCTACGCATTTCTGGGATTGGGGGATCGCAAAATTTGGTGTCGTTTTTCTTTTTGATGTGGAGTCGACAAGATCATCTCGACTGGGATTTGGCGGCGAATCCTAGAAGACCATCCACTCACGAATGCCGGGAAGGAGCCCGGATCTGTGCGTGTGGGGGAGAGGGGAGAGCTCAGCGTGCACCGACCACCCGCTATCATGGGTTGGAAGGTGCTGGCTGGGTGTCTGCCCTGCTACTACGTGCCTGCTGTAACCCTTGGTGCTTGTCCGCCCTGGGCTAAGCCTTTCAGGCGCTAAGGCAGGCCTGGTCCTGGTGATGGCCGGCCTCTTCTTCTGATTAACTAACCTCCACCAGCTCCGTGCTGTCGGCTTCAGACAAAGCAAAGCATCCTCAACACCTCGAATCTTCCCCAATACCGGTAACAGGGTGGCGTTCCTAGGTGCGTCGCTACTGCCACTACCTAGGCCCGGGCCTTGAGCGTTCTGTCGATACCAAGATCCTGCGCTGCAGCCAACATCGGACCCAGAGGTGATGGGACGGATGCTGGGGTTCGGGGACCAGGGGTTAAGCTCGGGAGTCCCAACCAACTAAATGTCGACCTCTCCAGTATCAAAGATGGGCGTGAATGGGGAGCGGACCCTAGCCAGGCCTCGGTATGATGGAGAGCTATGCGCGGTAGTTCAGGTGAGCTAGCCAGCCCTCGCTGTCATATACCCAGAGTTGCTGACTGGTGTTAAGCGCGCTTTGCGACTGATAATACGACCCTGACAGAATGATACCCTACGCAATCCCGTACCCATATCGCCGATGGATGAGCTCCAGGGTCCGCCTTACACAGAGCATGCTTTCATCAAGCCTGGTTGCCGAATAGAGTGGATCTGGACCTCAACTTGGGGACTTCTTGAACAGGGCTGGCTGGCCTGAATCTGCATTGAATCTGCTGGCGTCTGTCATGTACGGAGGCCTTGCCGCGGCAATCCGTTAGGCTGAACTGGACCCAATACACCGCATGCCCCGGCTCGTGGTCGCTATTATCGCCGATGCTGGGCCTCGTTGCTTTTTCCCGGCCGGCGTCGAGAAGATTTTTTTCTCTTCCCCTTCTGTCCTCGCTCTTCTCTCGTTCGCTCTCCCGGCTGGCTGCTCAGGTCTGCCGGTCTGCCTTGCCGATCATGATCAAGATCCCGGCTCGACACACATGTCCAGTTTGACTGAGAGCGTCACAGGCGCTTGATCCGCCGCTGTCAGAGCAAGCAACGTTGATCTTGCTTGCATCCAAGTCTGACATGACATAGTATTTGCATCCAATGTCCCAGTGTGTCGGGAGATGACAGAGAGACCCGCAGCACCAAGGCACCGCCCAAGTCAATAACTGCCGAACCCACTACTTCCGCCTGCTCGGGATGCTGGGCCTCTTCCAGGTTTGGGGTCGAAGACAGGTCGGGCCCCTGCATGTGGCAGCCTGCTAGTCCTGTGCGTGCGGGTTGAAAAGTAGAGGCCGCTTGGTCGAAGGATGTCAGACGAATATATTGACTACAGATGCGGGCGTCTTTTGCACGCCGAGGTAAAGGCTCTTTGGATGGGCCATGCATCCAGTCTCGGTTTGCTCGGCACATCACAGCATCAGTCGGTTCCCACGAGCAAACTGGAAGCACAGTCTGTCATCTTACGCATCGAGCGTGCGTGAATGCACCTGCGACAGACTGAAAAGTTCACGCCATCCTGGGTCGCCTTGGATATGCAAGACGACGAGTTTTTACTATACACACCACGGTAGCCTTCTTTTCTCATCCTCTTGTCTCCTGGACGTGAAAACAAGGCCAAAACGTTTCTGGAAACCGACAGATTGGTTATCAATCAACAGGACGAGCCGACCCGATTCAGGGTTACAGTTACATGAGCCCATTCCCGCTTGGGCTTAGAATCAAACTCCAAGGCGAGCCATCGTCAGCCTTGGGCCCTGACCGGTCCGTCAACTCCCACCTCGAAGAGACGACGTGGGAGGCAGACCGGCCAAGGGGCTTCGTCATATTTCACCGTGGACGTCTCAGTGCAGCTTGGATCAGGGCACTCCGATCCACCGTGGACGCGCGCCAGATCAGCCATGCAGGACAAGGGATCCCCAAGCATCGCTGTCCATGCCCTGACCAAACAGCAACTCCTTGGGACGTGCTGTTCCCGCGGAAGGGGTCGAGATGATGAAACCTAGTTTCCCAATCTGACCGCTGGAGATTGGCCGCACCTATCACGGGCTTTCTTTTTCTGGAACTCAACTTATAGCCCCCAAGACATTTCATCCGCCACTTAACCGTTTGCTCAGCTGGCCTCGTGGACCTCCGAGACAGGCCCAGCCTTTTTTCACCGGTCTGGAGAATGGCGTAGATCCCCACGTCAGGCCTTGCATCGTGACCCTCCGATTCTTCGCCCTCCTTGCGTACCGTGCCCTGCGCCTCGCCTTTTTCGACCACGACATGAGGGTTGGCAAAGAGGTGTGACATGGCGAGACCGTTGAGCGGCTAGTTTCCCCTGCGGTCGCCCGTCCTCGTCCACCTGGTGTTTGTAACAGCCGCTTTCTAGACCGAGTCTGAAGTTTGTTGGAGCCGTTTGGTTGGGTTGCAAAGCTGACACCTATCTCTGACAGCTGTATCCGTATCGCTTCCCAACTCCTTGCTTCAGACACAAGCGCAGACACACGCCCACCCACCCACTCGTGGGAGAAGCAAGGTGTAAGTGTACGCCTACGCCTTCAGTGCCCGATGGCGGCACCGGAGGGAGGTCCTCGGCCATGACGGCATGCGGGATTTCAAATTGATGAGCAAATCAGTTTGTGATCCAGCCGAGACACCTGCTTTGCAACCCTCCGACACGGCGCTTGCAACGTTGACGCGCGGGAGCGTCCGGATTAACAAACAACCCCCAAGCCGGGGGTCCAACCAGAACGGTTCCGATGTTTCATCGAATCGCTCGGCAAAGATCCATAGATGGATGGATGCGAGAATGGCAAATTTTTTCTCTGCCGGAGGAGCAGGAACGCAAGCAATCACGCAGCATATCACAGCCCGTCACATCACACACAGCAGCACAGCCCATCCGGCGGTGAATAATCCCATCTTGAGTCCTCCGCTGCATGTAGTCGATGCCGGGTAACACCGGCGCCGGCGTCCGTGACCCTTTTCTCTCTGACTCGGTCAAGGGCAATACATCCATAGCATTGCCGCCGCAGCAGCAAAAGGAATTGTTGTCAAGGGGCGGTCAACTAATATAGATGCGAAAGTGAGGCTTATGCGATCCTGGAGACGCAGCAAGGAAGAGAAGGCCTCTTGACGCGGCCGGCGATGCAACTAGAATGTCCGAGTCCCGCAATTACGATGCTCGATGCCAGATTCACGGTTTTAGGTACAGGTTCACCCCAGTTGCAGGCCTTAGCATATGCCAATAGCCTATCCTTCCGAGGACTTCCCTTGGTTGTTTTCTTTTTCAAAAAAATAAACATCGCGCAGCACGGGGTGTTTTTTTCCGGGGCGCGCTTCGACATCTGCGCGGATACATACGCGGATATAGACGCAGGATGCAGGTGAGCAATACTTTGACTACATAGTAACTTATAGCTCCGATGTGGGCTTCAACATGCTTCATGTTTGTGCATTTGACGAGTCATTAATTATGTTACTGATTAGCTTAATAGCACTGCGATATTGTGATCTATCCAAATTGATCAGAACTCGGAGTTCGGATGTCTGTTCCGGCAGCCTTTTGCCCGCCCCAACATCGGTTGTCTTTGTTGGTGTTGACGACGGTCTCAACATCCGAAACACAACAAGACCATCTCTTCTTCCCATGAGATCGGCTGCCTAGTGGAATGAATGAGCCAATATCCTAGTCCGATGACAACACCTCGCGATGATGGCTCCATGAGTTTCGGGAGTCGCCCCATTTCCTCGGCCCGACAACCAACCCCCGCCTGGAACCTGGATGCCAGTCAAGGTCAAGAGTCTTCGATACTACGTCCTACACCGAGTATCGTGATGTCTGTTCCGCATGACATTGGACAACTGCTGCTAGACAGGCAGTCGAATGGCATGTTTTACTCTCTTTGAATTCGAAGCCGATTCGAAGCGAAATTCCCAAACATCGTCTCTCGGGTCTCTCGGAGTTGCTCCAACGTTGGAAAGAAAGCAGCAGACTAGTTTAGCGAGGTTGTCACCTTGACTAGTCTCTTGTAAGAGGCTGCTATGATGAGAGCAGCACTGTAGATGTCATGCTTGCCAAGAACAATCTCCCCGAGAATACGTCACGGCGGCTCAACACCACAACGGCCATCCCATGTCTTCGGTAGAAACTATGCCGATCTCCCCACACAACTCCCCACAACTCCGGGTTTCTGGACGATTTTGGCGAACGTTAATTGAAAAGTTAACCTAGCGTGAAGGATCCGGCTGCTCAGGTGCCCGTCCATCGCCGTAGTATCGCCGGACATGCCATGGAAAGTTGGGGAGGGCATCTCGAGACTGGGGAACGATGTTACCCTAATGATTTCCCCCTCATCAAGCTCTCGTGTTCTCGCTCGCTTCTGCGAGTACGTGGGTCGCCATGGATGGTATATATAGTCAATGGCTTCTCTATGAGAACCGCTGTCTCCTCATCGCTTCAATGGCACATTGAACGAGACAGTCAACAATGAAGCCTACACTTCTTTTAACTGCTGGCTCCTTGGCCTGGGCAAAGCCGTCCGGCTACAAGATCGACTACAACCGCGCACCCCCAAACCTGTCGACGCTCGCCAACTACAGTCTGTTTGAGACATGGCGCCCTCGAGCGCATGTGCTTCCTCCCTTCGGACAGATCGGAGACCCTTGCATGCACTACACCGACCCAAAGACGGGACTGTTCCACGTTGGCTGGCTTCATCTTGGTGCCGCAGGAGCCACGACGGATGATCTGGTGACGTATCATGATCTCAACCCGGATGGGGCTCCCTTCATTCGTGCGGGCGGCACAAATGACCCCATTGCTGTCTTTGACGGGTCGGTTATCCCCAGCGGCATTGACGGCAAACCAACGCTTCTTTACACGTCGGTCTCCTACCTGCCTATCCAATGGACCATCAACTACACCCGGGGCAGTGAGACACAGTCACTCGCCGTATCAAAGGACGGTGGTCGGAATTTCACAAAGTTGCAACAAGGTCCGGCGATTCCGTCGCCTCCCTTTGCCCTCAATGTGACAGGCTTCCGAGACCCCTACGTCTTCCAGAACTCCCGCCTCGACTCGCTCCTGGACAGCAAGCCCGGAACGTGGTACAACGTCATCTCTGGCGGTGTGCACGGGAAAGGGCCCAGCGTGTTCCTCTACCGCCAGCATGACCCGGAGTTTCAGTACTGGGAGTACCTGGGCCAGTGGTGGCATGAGAGGGCTAATTCCACCTGGGGTGAGGGACTCTGGGCTGGAAGATACGGTTTCAACTTTGAGGTCGCCAACGTTTTCAGCTTGGATGAGGAGGGATACAACTCCAAGGGTGAAGTCTTTGCTACTCTTGGCGCTGAGTGGTCTCTCGAACCAATCGTACCTGAGGTATCGGACTTTCGCGAGATGCTCTGGGCAGCAGGCAACGTCTCGGTTGAGGACGGCAATGTCAAGTTTTCCCCCACGATGGTAGGAAAGCTGGACTGGGGTCACTCTGCCTATGCCGCTGCTGGAAAGGTTCTACCTTCATCCTCGAAAGCTTCATCTAAGAGTGGTGCTCCTGATAGGTTCATCAGCTATCTGTGGTTGACTGGTGACTATTACGGTACACTCAAGCAGTTTCCAACTTCGCAGCAGAATTGGACCGGCTCACTTCTTCTGCCGAGAGAGTTGACAGTTGGAAAGATCAGCAATGTGGTCGATAACGAGCTCGCACGCGAGAAGGGTTCATGGCGCGTGGCTAAGAACGAGTCGGGAGTTGTGCAACTTGATACGCTGAAGCAGGTTATCGCTCGCGAAACGCTGTCTAAGCTGACCAAGAAGAAGTCTTTCACTGAGGAAGGCCGAACCATCAGCAAGTCTGGATCAACGGGTTTTAAGCGGCACCCCAAGTCCAAGTTCTACGTTCTCAAGACCTCCATCTCGTTCCCAAGCTCGGCTCGCAACTCGGATCTCAAGGCAGGCTTCCAGATTTTGGCCTCAGAGCACGAGTCCACCACCATTTACTACCAGTTCTCAAACGAGACTGTTCTTATTGACCGGAGCAAAACAAGTGCTGCGGCGAGCACTACTAGCGACATTGACTCGCGAAATGAAGCGGGAAGACTGCGACTGTTTGACGTTGTCGAAAAGGGTGAGGAGCGGGTAGAGACCCTAGACCTTACCATCGTCGTGGATAATTCCATCGTGGAGGTTCATGCCAATGACAGGTTTTCGTTGAGTACCTGGGCTCGGTAAGTTTGACGAACAGTTTGCTGAAAGCTATACTAACATTGTTAGTTCCTGGTACGCTGATTCGACCGAAATCCGTTTCTTCCACGATGGAGAGGGTGAAGTTACGTTTGGCAATGTGACTATCTATGAAGGACTCGTTGATGCTTGGCCTGAGAGGAAGCGGTAGGCGACGAAGAGGTCAACGCGGCATCTGTATAATGACACAGGGACTAAGAGTTACCATACACGTTGCATGGGAGCTTGAGGTACATAAAAAGTAAATCTCTAGGATTCTATAAATTCAGATCCAGTACATCGCTACAAACTCTTGGCTTTCGTTGCACGAAGAGGCATTCTAGACTCTCCTTCATTCCATGTCATAACCCGTCAAGCAGAAAACTCCTTATTACGCCAAAGCAGATCAAATCTTAACCCCAGACATCCTCGAGCCACTTGCTGCCCTTCTTGGCCGACTCAGCCCAGCTCCGGGCCTCGGCGTCAGTCCAGCTGTTCTGCTGCTTCATCGACTCTTCAACAACGTTGCCCACCTCGCGAGCCATTGATGCCCTGCCGCAGATGTACATGTTGGCGCCACCCTGGAGCAGCTCACATACGTCCTTCTTCATCTCGCCGACCTTGTCCTGTACGTACGTCTTGGGGTGGCTGTTAGACCGCGAGAAAGCGGGGATGATTTCAAGGAGGCCGTCCAGCTCCTTGGCTACTGAGGCGAGCTCCTCGCGATAGAGGTAGTCCTGGTCTGGGGAGCGGCAGCCGAAGAAGAGGATCATGCGACCAATGGGCTTTCCAACGGCCTTGAGACGGGCTCGCTCGAGGATGAAACCACGGAAGGGAGCCATACCAGTGCCAGCGCCGATCATGATGAGAGGAGTTGTCCCAAGGGTAGGAAGCTTGAAGTTTGAGCGACGAATGCAGGCAAAGACCTTGTGACCCTTGAGGGCATCGCCAGGGCCTGAGAGAGCGTAGGTGGGGGCATCAGGGCCAACTTCTGGCTGGGCAGCGTCGCCGTTGAGTGAGTTTCCGAGGGCGTAGAGGTAGTTTGTGGTGACGCCGCGGATGGCCTTGGTTGGGTCGGCTTGGAGGGGAGAGTTGTCGACGCCGACGGTGATGGCGACCTTGCGGGCGGAGACGGCGCTGGATGAGGAGATGGAGTAGTACCGGGGCTGGATGGTTGGGAGAGTCTCGACGACGTAGGATAGGGGGAGGTTGGTCCAGACAGCACCAGGAGCAGATAGCGCCAGGAGACGACCCAGAGTGATGTGGTTCTTGCCGATGAACTCGGCATAGGCGTTCTTGTCCTTTCCAAGCGTTGTCAGAACGTTGGCAACCTCAGACGAAGGAGCAAAGCGAGCTAGGGCACCGACAGTCTCACGAGAGACAGGGGCAGATACTTCGAGGTAGTGGCGGAAGAGAGCCAACAACGAGGTAGGGCTGGGGATCTTGATCGACTCGCCCTCCTCTAGGGCTCGGATAAGAAGAGGCGTCTCGGCTCGCTGTTCAAGTCCAAGTGCCTTGAGGAGGAGCTGCACCTCGTGGTCAGGATTGATGGGATAAACGGCGAGGTGATCACCAGTTCGGTAGCGGAGCTCAGCCTGGTCGCTAAGGTCAAGCTCCATGTGGATGCAGTTCCTGCCGGGGGATGTGTAGAGCTCTCGCGACTCCTGCACGGCCAGAGGCCGGATGGGAGAGTACTGCTTCACGATCTTGGCAGGGCCGCTGCGGTTCTGGACGGGCTCACCGAGGTTGAGGTCCATGACGTCGAGGGACTCGTCCTCGATGATCTCGATGCTGGGCTCGTAGGGGATGTCTCGCTCCTCGTAGCCGAGCTTCTCCTGGAAGTGCGTGTAGAGATCATCCTTCCACGAGAGGAAATCTTCTTCGGTGCCACCTTGGGCATCGTTGGCCTTGCCCACGGGCATCAGACGCTGAGCGCCAGCCTTGTCGAGGGCCTCGACCACGACATCAATGACGCGATTGTAATAGCGGTGGCTGCTGTTTCCGAGGCCAAAGGCCATGTAACGGAGGTTGGGCAGCTTGATGTCAAAAGGTCGCTTGTTAAGCCAGTCCCAGAGGGCGGCGGTGTTGTCGCTGGGGTCTCCCTCGCCGTAGGTGGAGATGATGAAGATGGCGAGCTTACTCTGGGGGAGGTTGGCGATGGAATCTGGGTCGTAGTCACAGAGGTCGGCGCAGAGGGTCTGAAGGCCGAAGCGGAGGTGACACTCCTTGGAGAGTCTGTTGGCAAACATTTCTGCAGTGCCAGATTGTGAACCCCAGAAGATGACGATATCCTTGCCCTGTCGAAGTGTTAGAGTTGGTGGTTCAAGGGACAGGGGTAGACTTACACTCTCTTCCATCTTCTTGGCAATATCACGGGTCGCCTTGGGTCTCGATGCTGCACCATCCTTGGACCCCATGCGTTCATACCAGATGTAATCATACGGGTCTGGCCTGTCCCATGCGATGCCACGGAGGAGATAGGCCGCCGAGGCCACGCCGACTGCCGTCAACGCAGCAATGTCGGCGACAGTCTGGGGTGGCCCCAGCTGGGATAGGGCATTTGCAGGAAAGACAGTAGACATGATTGAAGAGTTCAGTTGCCCTCGAGTTGAATGAGTCTATCTTGTGCTGAAGAGAGTCAAATCGAGAAGAGGAGGCTCGATATTCATATCCCACGACGATGCCCCACGATGTCGCCTCTCTCCAAAGATGGAGAAAAAATCCGCGGGTTCTATCATGGCGGAAAATGGGTCCTTGAGAATGTCAAAAGTACCATCTCGAGTTTCTTGACGTTGGAGTTGATGGAGGGTGGGATTGGCCGGAACTTTTTGCCCTCTTGGTCATTCTCGGATGTATCTTCGCCACTGGGAACCCGTCTAAAAAGGGAAACTTCCTTATCGGGAAAACATCTCCTACGCCGGCGAAAGCGAGCGTGAACTAACGTGCGGGAAATCTAGATAGAGTCTAGATCTGTGGGGTTTAACGCGGGGAAGAATGACATTTCTGACAACTTGACAGGCTTCCAAGTGCCGTGTTTGGCCCCGTCTTTGTCCGTTCGCTTTGGTCTCCGAGATGGTGGTCAACTAACACGGAGAACGGCCGAATGAGAGGGTTGGAGTTGAAGGTATACATATGGTCTAGACTTTGCTCCGCCAACTTTCCCAAACCAGCGATTGCTTTTTTCAAGATTGCTTTCTGACGACAGTTATGGCAAGTGAGCGTTCTCGTCTCGTCTCTTCTCCTTCTCCCCCACCAAGTCGTCTCATTATGCAAAGAGTCGGCGATTGAACGAAAGGAAGAGATGCAACATGGAGAACATCACACCAAGATATAATTCAGGCCTCTTGGCCAGAATTCGCAGTCTCTTCCAAAATCTCCCACAGCCGCCATCATGTACGCAGAAGCAGTGGTCCTCTTTACATCCGCTTCTTTGATCAGCTACTTCATCCTCTACCCCGTCTTCGAGTACCTCCGCGATGCGAAAGGTCTCAGGCGGTATCCAAACTTCCACCCACTGGCGGGAATATCCAACCTCCCGTTCGTGCGCGAGGCCGCCCGTGGGTTTCGGTCCAAGACGCTGTACGAGATGCACAAGGAGCACCCCGTGATCCGCACGGGTCCGAACTCGCTCTCGTACGGCTCCGTCCAGGCTATCAAGGACATCTACGGCCATGGCACAAAGTGCCTCAAGGGAGAGTTTTACGAGACTCTTGCTGGTTCGCACTTTCTTCACCTCGCGGATGTGGTTGACAAGGCCGATCACGCTCGCAAGCGACGTGCCCTGTCTGCTGCCTATGCTCTCAAGAACCTCGAGAACTGGGAGTTCAAAGTCGCTGACAAGACGGAACGCTTCATCCGTGCTGCTGATGCCGCGTGTACGCTGCCTCTCATAAAGGGCTTTGTTCGACCGGACTATGCGGACCTGACGTTTGACTACCGCGCCTTTACCAACTTTTTCACCCTTGATGCTATTGCGGATATAGGTCTTAGCGAACGTCTAGGTTTCCTTGATCAGGGTCATGATCTTGTCAAGGCTGAGCGTATGGACGGGACAATCCACGAGGTCAACTACCGCGAGTGTCTCCATTCAACAGCCCGCGCCCAGTCTATTCTCGCCTGGACAGAAGGCTGGTACAATTTTAATGTTGAACTGTCTAAATGGATATCGATCGACTTTCGCAAGTGGTGGCACCTCAATGAAGGCTGGAATGACATCGTATACCATCGCGCCACACAACGTCTTGAGCGATACAAGAAGGGCGAGAGACTGCCTGACTTTTTCCAGGCTCTCATGGACCACAGCGATGCCAACCCTCCTGGTCTCGAGTGGGGAGAGATCGTTGCCGAGGTGTCCATCATGATGAATGCTGGATCCGACACGACGGCTATTGCCATGAACAATGTCATGTACTGGTTGCTCAAGAACCCGTCCTGCATGGCGAAACTTCGTGAAGAAGTCGATTCCGTCCTCGAGCCAGATGAAGTTGTCGCTCCCTACGACAAAGTCAAGCATCTTCCCTACCTCCGAGCCTGCCTCGACGAGTCCCTCCGCATCACGCCTCCCACGACCTTTGGCCTCCCTCGCCGCACACCCCCTGAAGGCTGGAACATTCTAGGCGACTTCATCCCCGGCGACACAACCGTTTCAATCTCAGCGTACGTCACACACCGCGATCCCAAAATCTTCCCCGAGCCCGAGTGTTACCTACCTGAGCGCTGGCTCGGCGAGCAGGGTAAGGACCTGCAGCCGTACTTTATCGCCTTTAGTGCCGGTGCCCGGGGCTGCATCGGTCGCAATATCAGCTACCTAGAACAGACGGTGCTGTTGGCGAGTGTCGTGCATCGATATGAGTGGGCGCTGCCGTACCCGGAGTGGGAGCCTGAGAGGAGGGAGGCCATGAACCTGTCACCTGGGCCGATGCCGCTCAAGGTTTGGCGCCGGGATTTGGGGGTGGATGAAAAACAAAGATAGAACGTCAAGATGAGATATGATTTGATAGAGATAGCGTAATTTGAAGCCCGTATGTTAGGTCCTGTCACTGTCGAGATGCTTGCCGTGCCGAGTTGCCTTGATGCGCTCACAAGAAGCTGACATGAGAAAAGATGTTACTCGTCAATCTGATAATGCGAAATTCATGTTTGATATCCAATCATGTGTTGAGTTACATCATGTCGGTAACAAGTCCTCGTCGCAGAGCTCCATAAATAGGGGTCGGTGATAATGCCGATGCAGGAAAACCCAACTCTAGAATATAATGCACAGTCAGAGTGGGTCATATTCATCATTAGAGCGCCTATTAACCCCAATCCATTCAAGTAATCGCCCAATCGCCTTCAATATTGGTCTCTCATGGTAACCGTTGCGCCTCCTCAGTCTCCAACACCAGACAATGCCGCCCAAGTATGTGACATTCGAACAGAACTCTGATATTGTCAGAAACATTCATCTTCGTAACCATTACACCAGTTGCATGCTGTTGCTATTCAGCATCCCTGCAATCGGCATCCCAGCGATAGGCATCTCGGTGTTCAGGTTTGCGGGTGATTCCGTCCAGCCCCAGGCTTCTTTCAAATACTGTTGTCTATACAAATATCAGCAACTTCATCATCTTTGACCGTGACAGTAACCTTACGCAGATCCAGTTGGCCAGCCAGTCTGTACATCCATCTTCTGTAAGACCCGATAGAGAGCTTCTTGCTCTTGCGGGTCTGTAAACCTGTCACCAGCCATGGTGATAGCTAGGCTCACGTATCTGGAGACAAGTCATCAGGTTATTATTCAACTTCGACTGTTCGTTGGGGACATACGCATATACAGTAGCGTTTCGCTGGTTTGACTGTAGGTGTTGAGAGTCAGCATCAGCAGCAGCACATTTTGATTTCAAGTCAACATGACCGTACCTCGGCAATTCCACAGACCATCTTGACTGTCTTCTTGATGTCTTCGTTTATCTTCTTGACCGCCTTGGCCTGTCCAGGCCCGAGCTTGGGGATTTTCGGGTTGTGGGCTGCGAGTAGAATCTGCATCAGGAGGAAGTGAAACACTCCAGTAATTACGGCGTCATTGAAATAGACGGCCTGAGGAAACATGCCGCCTCCATCCTCGTTGATGTACATGGGGTGAAAGAACCATGGCCTCTCTGCCCACCATCGTTCTTGGCCTTCCTGAAGTCTCTCCCACGCAGACACGCTCTGCTCCTCGGAGCCGTAGCAGTAGCGGAGACAGGCGGCGCACTGGAGAATCGTGAGGTTTGCGAATGCGCAGCAGGAGTCGTCATTTTGCACGAGGCGCGTGATGTCCTGTAGAGCAAAGTTTGGATGTACCGGACGAGCCTGCATAAAGGCCATGTGAATTTCTTGTCGAAGTGCCACCCAGAAAGCTGCTCGGCGGAGGCCGGTGAAATCAAGCACCTTTTCCTGGGCCGCAACAAAGACTCGAGTACCCACAAGGTGCGATTCGCCTGCTGTGTCTGCAGATGTAATGGGAACATCCATCTCTTCCATGTAGCGGAGAATGACGATGGCAGTCAGGAGATTTTCGTCCATGACCGCTGCCGAACTGGATAAGGCGGGGATCAGGGCGTCAAGGCAGTTCTGATGATACCGATCACCAACCAGCCCATCGAAACCGGCAATCCTGGATAGTCGTTTGGCTGAAGCTGCTAGGACTGCGTTCATCAGAGGTGGGCATGTGACGGCTCGGCGAGGAACGATGGTGGCAAAGTGCCGTTCGTTATCGCAAAGATCGAAGAGAGGCGCCAAAACGTGGATAAAGTTTTGGAATAGCATTGCCTCTTGCGGATCTTCCAGAGGCCATCTTGGACTGTCAAGGTAAATGCCAGAGATGGCTTCGGTGACATGATCCTCTAGGGCCGAGATGTCTTGGCTGGAGTCGTCCAGCCCTGGGCCAACATGGGGGCTCCCAACGCCGAGAGCAATGTCGTTGATGATGGGAGACTCGAGGATAGGGGAACCTGAGTACCTCGTAAAAGGGCCTGCGTCGGCAGCACACTGAGAACTCTGGCTAGGTGACTGAGCATCACTAGGATCAGAGCGAGGAGGGTTCCTCCATGGGCCAGCTGACGAGGAACTCAGGGCTCGCTTCTTCGAGGGGCGCTCGCTATCTCTGGTATGAGGCGATGCCTCAAAGGTTGGCCTTGAGTTCGGCCTCTCCGGCTCGGATGAGGGTCTGGACTCTCTAGATAGGAGACGCTGTAGAGGAGCAGCAGGCGGAGAAGAGTGATGGCTAGTAGTTTCGACGTCGGGCCCGATGTTGAAGTTTTCCAGAGTATCAAAGTTTCCAGTGCTCGAGTCGTGGATGTTGATGATGTCTGGAGTTTCATCGACAAAACTCAAAGCTCGATTCGTCTTGACCCATGGCTGATCCTGGGAAAAGTTGTACTCGCGCTTCGCAGCCTCGAGCGTCTTGACGGAACGGATACTTGCAGAAGGATCAGCATGAGGGGGGTGGTCTAGTTAGTGAGTGACAAACCTAGGATTCAGGCCATGACGAAACCTCACGCTATAGCCGCGGATGCACTCAGAGTCGCTCTTTCGACAGTTGGCACACGAAGGCTTATCGTTGTCGCCTGTGTAACACAGGCATCAGAGACAGAACAGGCAGTGTATGGCCATCATGACATGGTGTGGAAAATCAATGCATTCTCAGAGTGCTTACACTTGAGGTGTCTGTGGCAAGGAACGTAACGTCAGACCACAACGCCTAGGAACAAGGCATGATAGAGGGCTCCCAACGGGGAACATTGCCTGGCTGAGACTCACCTTTGCTTGCAAACCTTGAAATAGCAACATTAGCACTGTACTGTAGTGAGGGTGAACAAGTGGTGGATCACTCACTGTACAGGGGTTGAGCGGCCTGGAGGTGGTTGTGCTTGTGCTTGTAGTCGGTGGTTGATTCTCCTGCATGGCTCATGAGGAAACCAGGGCCCAGATGCCGTATCCCCGTACGCAAGGATACCGCAAGAGGCAGAGTAGAACTGACGTTTGACTCGAGTGAAGGGGGCGGTTCGATGATGGAGATGAAAGTGGAAGATGAAGGAAATGGCCCCAAGATGGCCAAAAGGGCAATTACCCTTTTTACATCAAATAGGCAATTCTGGCCTGGCCACCCCGCACGCGCTGGAGCCCGCTAACAAAACCCCTAAGCCTTGGGGGGTTGGTCCTCCGCCACAGGGAAGCGAGCCACCACGCGATAGCGCCTCGAGGAAGCGAATTAGAAGCCCGATAGATGGTTTTAGCCCTGGACCTTTGGAGGTCGGCATCTCCACTGGCTCGCCCCTCTTCCCCATGGGGGTTTTGGTGGAGTTTCTCGCTTGGGGATCGAGTCACTCCACGATGGAAATGAAACCATCACCAAGACATGGACTTTCCCCATACTCTCCCGCCCATGGGGAAAGCAGCTGTTAGTGTCCGTCTAGGGAAAGGTTTGGATGAGATGCTTACCCGGACCCATGGCCTGGACTCTTCCCCGGACCAATCGCCGAGGCCCAAATGCTGTTATTGTCAAACCTATCTCATCACACCATGGGCCTTGATGCGAGTAATGAGTCGTTTGATCTGAGATTTGGCCCTCCCTTCCCCTCAGAGGGAGCTGAGAAGGGCAATATCTTCTCACCCGTTTCTCGTCTCGCCGTGTGGTCGGCATGCTAGCCGTCCGACTCACCCTCCATCTCGCCGACTACACGCGCCAGCAGGATTTGGGGAAAGCCTCTCATCCTGGCCTTGTATACCACCCTGGCAAGGTTCCTCAAGTTCCTCACTCTGGAGGAGGGACGTGCTTCACCTCGAGTAGCATATAAGAAAGCTGTGGGATCGTCGTCTTGGACAGCTTCTCATCTCGAACGGCATCCACCACTTTCTTCATTCTTCTGAGTCTTCTCCACCAGTTCACGCAGCTGTAACTGGAATCCTTGGCTCATTCTCCTCCTTCATCTTGAACTCTTTTCACTCTCCTATCAACACCTTTGACCTCCATCATGGCAAAAGCAGATCACAAGGAGGGACTCCAGCACCTTGAGGATGCTGCCATCAACGGCTCCATCCGAGAGATCAGCCTAGATGAACTTGACTCGATCGAACAAACCAAGACGGGCAAGTTCTCGTGGCTCGTCAGCATCACCGCTGCCATTGGCGGCATGCTGTTTGGTTACGATACTGGAATCATTTCAGCTGTCCTCGTCTACATCCATCAGGATCTCGGCAAGACTCTTACCTCGCAGGAGAAGGAGTTGATCACCTCCATCACTTCTGGTGGTGCCTTCATCGGTGCCATCTTTGCTGGTGCTACGGCCGACCGTTACGGCCGAAAGGTAGCCATCTATGTCGGCTGTGTACTCTTTACCCTCGGTGCCATCATCCAGGCTGCATCCTTCTCGGTCATCCAGATGACTGTCGGCCGCCTCGTCGTTGGCTTTGGTGTTGGATCCGCTGCCATGATCGTGCCCCTGTAAGTAATCACCCATTAGTCTCGAGCTGGCTGGGCACTAACACGAGCCAGATACATCGCGGAGGTGTCTCCCGCCAAGTATAGAGGACGCATGATTGGACTCGACAACATGTCTATTACCGGTGGACAGCTCGTCAGTTACGGCATCGGAGCTGGCTTTGCCTATGTCTCGGGCGGCTGGCGATACATGGTCGGAGGTGGTGCCATTCCCGCCATCGTCCTCGGCGCCCTGCTCCCTTTCTGCCCCGAGTCTCCTCGTCAGCTCATCTATCACGGAAAGCCTGAAGAAGCCGCCAAGGTTCTCCGCAGGATCTTTCCCAACGGCACTGAGGAGCAGATCCAGGACAAGGTCCGCCACATCACCTACCACGTCGACCAGGCCAAGGCCCTCAACGCTGGCAAGTCTGGTTGGTGGGTTTTCAAGCAGCTCTATGTCGTGCCCGCCAACTTCCGCGCCCTCGTCTCTGCGTGTGGTCTCATGGCCATCTCCCAGCTCAGCGGCTTCAACTCGCTCATGTACTACTCTCCTCTTCTGTTCTCGCTCGTCGGCTTCTCCAACCCCGTCGCTGTCGGTACCGTCATTGCTGGAACCAACTTCATCTTTACCTGGGTCAACCTCATGCTTGTTGATCGTGCAGGTCGCCGAAGAATCCTGCTTATCACTGTTCCCTTCATGGGTCTGGCCCTCGTCATTGCGGCTGTGTGCTTTAAGTACATTCCCATCAACCATGACCTATCTCTGGCTGCTGATGCCGAGATTGGCTGGCCTGCCATTGTCGTGCTCGTGAGCATGGTCGTCTTTGTGGGCTTCTACTCTTCCGGTATTGGAAACACGGCTTGGCTCTCGAGCGAGTTCTACCCCATGGAAGTCCGTGCCATGGGAACCATGATGCTCACCATGACCTGCTGGGGCTCCAATATCATTGTCGCTTCCACCTTTTTGACTCAGATGGAGAACACTACCCCCTCTGGCGCCTTTGGCTTTTACGCCGCCATCTGCATCCTGGGCTGGGTCTGCATCTACTTCTGTTACCCCGAGGTCAAGGGAATGACCCTTGAGGATATCCGAGAGATCTTCCAGCACGGTTTCGGTGTTCAGCGAGCCAGGGAGATTCAGAAGGAGATGAAGTTGGCTCGAAGGGAGGAGGTTTCTGGTGAGATGGCCAAGGCCTGAGCATGGTCGTGAGGGGTGGGGATTGTATCTTTGCGACGTGTCGATCTTGGATCTCGTGTACGTGTAGAGCTTGGGGATGGTTCGCTTTTCTTTGAGAGCTAGAATGTGTAGACGTTCGCGTTCAGATAAGACCTTTAAACTGTTGAATTCTCTGTCAGCTACAACCATTGTCCTAGCCAGGTGAGCATCTCCAACTTACGTCAAGGCCCTTGATTAGGCCAACCACGTCATTTGGTTGCGGTGAGAGTATGAGCTGAGAAACACCGTGTCTCAATGATGTATGGGGGGTGTCAACGTGTAAGGGGTGTCACGGACATGGTGCCTCGTAGTTGGCTTCCAATTGGACCGTACCTGCTTCTCCCGTGTTAATGACGGCCGTTGGAGAACTTGTCATGAGCATCATAAGTCGAAACCTAGCACGTAGTAGTTAGTTGGCACATTGGACGGGCACTCCGTAGTAAGAAGTCATGAGGCATGCTCAGAGACGGATATCGTAGGGTAGTGATGAACAACTCGAGCACAGGAGCAGAACAAGAGCTTAACATATCAGTTTTTCTCTGAATTGACCAGCTCGGTTTTTCTATCAAGAGACTCAGCATCTTCAAAGTCCATACCTAGAGTCATCTGATGAAGCACAGTCGGAAACTTGATCCCAAAGTTCGGCAACTTTTTCTCGAAGCGATCGACCCCAATCCACGGACGACGAATCCGATTGACGAATTGGGCAGCTTCCTGGTCTAGAAAAATGCGGAGAAGAAATCGGTCAACCAATCCCGTTTCAAAGACTGGAGACGGTGAAGAACGGGCTTGCGCAAGGATGGCGGTAGGATTTTCCCACGGGCACGAGAACGAGCACGAGGTCATGATCCGAAGTCGCTCCCTCATGAGCAGCCCGGTCCTTCTTTCCAATCATGTCTGGGGTATTTGCCTGGTTATCGAGTCATGGCGTAGAGTTGCGGAGGTGAGTGGAGGCTATCGTGGAGGCTTGACAGGGGGTCATGCAGCCATTCCCAAGCGCATGCCCAGATTCAGTAGGAGGCGCCGAAACTCGTTCGTGGATACTTGCTCCTCTTGGTAAGAGAGAGAACGTCTCCTCCTCCACCGGCCCCACCATATCTCGAAGCTCTCTCACACAAGGGAACCAGATGAGATTTCAACTCCATGTCGGCACATAGTCATTGGTCGGCCTTGTCGCCGATGCGGATGAGACTTGTCGATCTTGTGACTTTTCGCTTCAAGCCACGGGTCGGGTCACCGCTTGGACGTGGGGTAAAGCCTCGAGTTATGTAGCTCTCGACAGAGATGTACGGGTTTGGAGCTCCGATGGTGGATGCTGCCTCGGCGATTCGAATCCCGATGCTCAAGGTATAAGTCTAGAGAGCTCGCTCGTCACGCTTTGCAACTGGACAGCTCCTCTCATCTTTCTCTGCTCTTCAATCTCGTTGTTGGTGTTGTTTATCTGGAAAAAAGCATACCCCTCTGTGTACCTGTCCTCCCACAAAGTTACTTTGGACCTACCGCTCTTCTCTCTCAATCCCAACCTCAATTCTCCCCTCCTCTTCATAATTCACAATGGCCCCCAAGCTCCAGGTTGCTGTCGCTGGCCTCGGCCGCATGGGCGCTCGTCATGCCCTCAACTTCCACAACAGAACCCCCCGGGCTGAGCTCGTTGCCGCCTTCACTCCCGTCCAGAAGGAGGTTGAGTGGGCTCACGTCCACCTCGAGGGTGTTACCATCTACACCGACTACGAGGAGATGCTCAAGCACCCTGGCCTACAGGCTGTTGTCGTCGCCACTGTCACTACCGCCCACGCCGAGGAGGCCATCAAGGCCATTGAGGCCGACAAGCACGTCCTGTGCGAGAAGCCTCTGAGCACCAGCGTTGAGATTGTCAGTTCCCCGCCCGTTCTTTATGAGATTTAGCTAACTCCCTCTTAGTCTCAATCCGTCGTCGATGCTGCCTCCAAGAAGCCTCAGCTCAAGGTCATGTGCGGCTTCTCCCGCCGCTTCGACGCCTCTTACCGTGACGCCTTCGAACGAATGGACGCTGGCGCCATTGGCCGCCCCTCAGTCTTCCGCTCTCAGACCTGCGACAAGCTCGACCCCTCTGGCTTCTTCGTGGCCTACGCCGAG
Source organism: Ascodesmis sphaerospora (assembly GCA_027569015.1). Lineage (NCBI taxonomy): Eukaryota > Fungi > Ascomycota > Pezizomycetes > Pezizales > Ascodesmidaceae > Ascodesmis > Ascodesmis sphaerospora. The sequence goes on along the minus strand of JAPPUR010000029.1, from coordinate 302,741 downwards.
TTCAGCGGCGGCATCTTTGTCGACTGCAACATCCACGATATCGATCTCGCTCTGTGGTACTTTGGCCAGGACTCTATCGTCAAGAGCGTCGTGGCAACTGGTATCACAGCCGTGCAGCCCGAGCTGCGCAAGCACAAGGATGTGGACAACGGCGTTGGCATTGTCGAGTTCTGGGGAGGCAAGGTTGCCTACTTCTACTCTTCCCGCATGATGGCCGCCGGCCAGCATGACATGACCGAGGTGATCGGCACTGAAGGCAAGCTTGCCATCAACGCCAACCCCGTAGGCACGCTCGTCGAGATGCACGAGGCTGCCGGCGTGCGACGACAGATCCCCGGCGACTACTACGGTCGCTTCGAGCACGCCTTTGTCACAGAGGCCAACGAGTTCACCGCCGCCTGCCTCGACAACAACCGCCTGCCCTTCAAGCTGAACGGGGCTGTCCAGGCCGTCAAGATTGGATGCGCTCTCCAGGAGTCGCTCAACTCGGGCCAGAAGATCAACTTTGACGAGACGGGCCGCCGTATCGAGGCTGCCAAGCTGTAAAGGAATAGATAAAATGGATTAAGCGTTATAAACAGCAAGAGCTAGAGAATAATAGATGAACAATATTTCATGGCATTATACAGCATCTCAATTGTGACGTGACACCAATGAAATCTGTGGCCTATCGCTTGCCGCAATCGTAGACAACAATTGCTACTACATCTCATCAAGTGAACCATAAAATGCCCATGACAATGGTTATATGACACTTAAATCGAGAAATACAGTGAGATGGAGCCAATTGGGGCTGTAGAATGAGCCAATACCTCTCCCAGTGCAAGAGATGCCGTCAATAGATGTCTTATTGATGATCTCGGTGTTGAATGAGCTTGAAGCAGTCATAACTACAGACAATCATAGACCGAGAAATGATTCTATAATGATCATGTCCACTCTTGAGATGTCATGATTCTAAAAAGGGAAATCCCTCGCCGACAGACCGAACAGACCCCTGTGAGATAGGCAATCACTCGGCGACAGCTCCCCCGAAACCCCTGGTCCATCACTAGCTCTCATCTGATGTCATTCAAGGCACTCATCTGAGTGATTGGCTAGATGGAAATGGTTCTAGAAGGGCCTGGAAGGGGGGCATGGCTTTGAAAGACCTGGGTGTGCAGGGTATGTTGGACTGGTGAGATTATCTGGAGTCAATCCCCATTCCCAGGACACCATCTCTCGTTTTTCCTGCCATCCTGGGAATGAGACAGGCAACAATGATGTGGATTTTATTGAGTTTTGTCATGTTTTGATCTAGTTGTCGATTTGTCACTAACTTGGTAGAATATGGTGGTACGCCACTCCGAACACTGCTCAAGGCCGTGGCAAAGTAGTGGCCATACTCGGCTCAGGGCTTATCGTATAGAATAAGTCACGTTGTGTCGGCATATCAGCAAGGCATTCTATTCGAGTATTCATCTTCCGCTGGCCAATGTGGTCAATTTGAAGGACATCATATGTGGTGAGCAAACTACGACCAGACACAATGAGCTAATCACAAATCATCAGAACATGACGGCTGAACAATGCATTATTTCGACAAGTCCTTGACGCACCGAAGATGGCTATGTTATTCATTGGTTGGTAAATCAAGGGGTGAGGGCAAGCCGTAGAACTGGGCCAGGTCTGCGGCCTCAACGCTCCCTTCGAGATTCTGCAACCACTCCAAATCATAACCATTTTAAGGGATGTGCTGCTACTGGTCGTTAATCCGTAATAGTATATATATACTATCGATAACAAGATATCTATTGACTTCATTTTTATTGGCTTGACATTGTTCTCAGTTAGCCAGGTAGGGAGGCCTTGAAAAATCTCAATGAATCAACTCCAAGTCTCACTCTTCTTCATAAACATTACTGGTGTCTAAGCCACATATATCTAATCTTTAATGAAGCCAGAAACTCGATTATATTGTAATGCCCAGCCTGAACTTCCGTTGCTCGGGTGAGAGGCCGCCTACAAGGGACCAGACACTCATGTTTCGGGACTAGCTGTCGGTAGTGAGGCCTTGGAAGAGCGCATTGCAAGAATATAGGCGGTAATTGCATTGATAGCTATAGCACAGTTATTGGATACCGGGATCTATTTCATGCTCGCTCAATTGTGTGCTTTAGTCCCATCTCCTGACCGTGTTAAAGCAGCGAGACCGCAGCTGAAGACACCATAGAGGAACATGCCATTGAAATCCCCTATATTCGGCATTTAGCAAATCAGAAAGAATGGGATTAATTGACCAATTGTAGGAGAGGGGGTACCAATGGGTACCCCGAAGAGGAGAGCCGTCATTAGGTCACTTATCCTACCTCGAGCCATAGGAGCTGCCTTGCAGTAACAAGGTGTAGCAAATTTGATTCATCAAGACTCAAGTTCTTATCTGATCTTTGATACCCGAAGTGGGGTCGCTGCATCGTAGAAGAGTGTCCTGTACTGAAGTCATGAGTTTATCTTCAGCAGACAGCTGTTTGGGGGCTCTCAGCCATGCCAGCAAAAGCGATATCATCATCCGCCTCGTCTACTTCAATAAACAGGGATTAATCCCTCCATACGTTTTTTTTTTCTTTTCCTTTTCATTAATCACACCATTTCTCATGAGCTCGCTTAAGCATGCCAGTGATTTAATCTATACCCCACGATCGGAGGTGGGTGGATGCTCGTACGATGTTGATAACTCTAACTCGGGGAACCCTGACGATTAGATAGCATCTGCCGAGAGGATGGGTCCAGCATAAGATAAAATTGACCACATGTCTTAAGTTTATTATCGCAATAGAGGGTTTGCGAATGAGTACTATTGCGATCCAGTATCACTACCCTGAACAATTGGGCTGTAAAACTGGTATGCAACAACTGAGAAGAGTTGATTTTGTAAGCGTATCACCAATTTTCTGTCTAAAACTTCCCGGCGGTATCATAAGGGTGTATTTATTGTCAGAAGTCAAAGAATGGGGAAGTAGTTAACCAAGTCGATAGATTTGTATCAATCATCACCGACTTTGCAAACCAACGAACAACCCAATACTACTGAAAGGCCAGAAGACAGTTAAAACTCACCAGGAAGGCGTTTTACTTGCCGATCCCCGATTTGTCCGCGCTGGACAACACCCACCAGCAGACTCTGAACTCTCGAATACGCAAGCATACCTGAACTGACCACTGGTCAAGGACCGTCGCCGCCAACGGCATCAAGCCCCAGGCAGAGACGGATAGAACAGACGAAGGAACGCGTTAGAGTGCGTTAACATGCGGCTCCTTTGTATTTAACACTAGCGACACTGGAAGACGCTCTCTGCGAACCCTGCAGAGTCATATCCAGACACCATAAGCTCTAGCAAGGGTTGCTCAACCTCTTAAGGCCGATCGCGTCTATCAAGCGACCTTGTTGGTGGGAGGGAACCCGAGATTCTGGGTTCCTAATGCGGACATGGCAGCTTGAGGCGTTTGTTAATTAATTCGGGTGCCTAAAAGTGCCATTGACGTCGAGAACGAGGAACTGACGTAGACCCTCAAGATGCCGCGGTTCGCTCCTGGAAAACCTCCTGAGCCTCCGGACGAAAGGAGATGAACCTGTTGATAATAATAATACCCCCTTATGCAGTGATGTGATCTCCTTGAACGTTGTAACACTGCAACCCTAGCGCTCAGAGACGCGTGGGCCACTGCGAGCGAGATATGCAAGGCACCTTCAGTGTTGGTTCAGTCACCAACAGGCTACACGTGGGTTTCGAGCCGAGACCCGAGACTGACGATCCACGTCTGTGTCTTTCTCGTCACTTGTTGATCAGGGGCCGATGTAACCTGGGCAAGCCACGATGACTACCCGGGTGGAATCTTTTGTCACAGCCAAGAATCAACTCCCCTGAGGCAGAAAAAAAAAGCCCGACCCTGCGCTAATATAGACAGGGCTGTTCTATTCTGGCGCGTCTGAGAAACGCCGGGAATAGGTCTTGTCTCCCAAGACACAAACCCCCCAGCTAGAACAGAAACGAGAGGGTTCAGCCTCCTCTAGAGCTTCTAGCTGCGGAAGCGCCCCTTAGCTCTGACGCTCCCATCAGTTGTTAGCTAGCCCTATCATGATTTGCTTCTCTTGTGGTTGATGATAAGGGAGCCCCCTGGCGTTTTGGTTCATGATTCAACGGCGACGGCGTCCTTTGACGCTCTGCACGTGGTGATTGAGGCGCTGTTATCTGGCTCTTGAAGGATTGTTTCGCCAAGATGCGGTTCCGCATTAAGATGGCGTCACCGGGCATTGGCTGCACTCGATTGACATTGAAGGAGTAACACCAACTTCTGGTATGGCCCAGCAGTGATAGTATACATTCGTTGTAAGTTGGATCGTCCAGATTGCTAGAAATGTCATCAATGGCGACGTAGTCTAATTATTTAGGTATTTATAGCACACATTCCGTTCCAGTCCATTCCATCCAGTCCAGGTATAGCTGATTTATCCTTTATTCCATAAACTCCTTCCCAAGTCCCAATGATTCCAAATTAAACGTCCAGGGTCGACTTGCCAGGAGTTACCTCGTACGTCCGAGTAACGACGATGCCATCCGGCCCACTGCTGCTCTGTCCGCTCGTCGTGCTCCCGGCTCGGATATCGTGTTTGTAATCGCCAAAGTTCGCCTTGCCCACAATGTGTTCTTCGCTCGAGTTGTCGTCCAGCTGGGTCATCATCTTTTGATGGCGACTCGATGAGAGGCCGGCCGCGATGCCTGATCCGCCGATCGTGCCCAGTGGGTGTCCGTACTTGTTGATGTAGCTGCTTGTTCCCTTGTCGCGGCTGCTTCCCTTGCTGGAGATGAGCCATCGGGAGGCTGAGAATAGGGGCTTGATTGCGGCGGCGTTGACTGCGATGATGCCGACGAATGTTTCTCGAATGGCCCAGATGGTCGACGTGTTGATACCTTCGATATCTCTGTAGACATTAGTTAGATGGAGTGTATGATCGTTGGGGGGAGGTGTTGTACCGAAGAGACAGGATGCAGCGGAGGAGAGTTGCGATCATGATGAAAACGCCTGAGCAGAGAAGAACTCCGATTATGAGCTTCCGCTTAATGCTGAGCTTGACCGTCCAGAGCAAAGGCACCGGGATCGAGACAATGACTAGATCGGTTCTGATATTTGTCAGTCAAAGACTACCAACTAATCGGATATCATCACTCACGCAATGTTGAGTACCACCAGGGTAAGATAGTTGGCGACAGCCAAAGTACACGCATCTATTGCCGATTAGAGTCGAAATTGAGTGTTGATTGTGTAGATTCTGACCTCCTGGATTTGGATACACCTGCCAATTCTTGTGGACGGGCGTACAATGAGCCCAGATGACAGTGATGACTCCTCCGTATGCGAGAACGGTGCCAACCTGTTGATAGCTCGTGTTAGTTGCCGCAAAGCACGCATGGAGTTGACTTGGCCTACCTGTGTCCAGATGACGAGCTTTCTCTGCCACAAACCAAGCCTACAAACGTCAGTTCCTGACCATATCGAACGAACAAGTTGCGTACGTCATTCGAGTATAGAAGCAGAGCATAACTCCCTTCAAGCAAAAGATGAGCGTAACGTAGAAGTTCCAGCCCGCCAGCAGACACTTCGATCCAAGCTCCAGCTTGGCTATTTGTGCGTCCGTCATCTTGGCGCCCATCTCGTCCGTAACACCAATGTTGGTTCCGTTCTGGCCTGTCATAGAAAAAAGGGATCAGCAAAGTGTCAACGAACCAACACAGAGTCGTAAGGCGCCTACCGATCAGCTCCAACATAACAAGTTCAGCCTGCACTAATTAGTGACAAAGTGTCTGAGTAGGCGTTGTTATGCAGCCCACTTACTGTCCAGAAGACGAGAGATGCAAAGGCAAAGTAATCATCGCCCTGCATGCCCTTCCAACCTACTGTCCTCCATCGCGCAAAGTATCGTAGAAAGAGAACAGCAGAGCCAAGGCCATACTCTGTCCACGCTTCTGTCTGAAAGGGTGTAGCCGGCATCTTTGCAAAAAAAGAAAGTAGTTGTGGAAGGATCGTGGAGCCTTGAGGCAAGGTGAGACGAGGGTGCAGATGACGCTCAATGCGAGCGGCAGGGAAGGACGAGGAAGATATGGGTCAAGAGGAAGAGCCAACAGCTTTTTCTCTCTTTAGTTAAGAGAGAACCACGTAGTACATTAGACAAATGGCATTGATCCTTCAAGATTTGGCCATGATGGCGCCGTTAGCATAACTTGGTGCGGACCGTGGCCCAGTGGGTCATGGGAAACAACCTGGCTCCCTGATACCGAACTAAACTATTGGCTTTTACTCTTTGTGAGCGGTTTCGAAGCAAATCCGAGTCGTGCTCGGTGTCATCCAGCCGGCATGTCATGCTAGGGTTGCATCGTCTACCCCCTGGAGGAAGCCAAGAGAGTGGCCGCCTGCGTGTAGAACATTTGTTATGTTCATGCTGGGTCTGATATCACATCCACAGAACGCTTTGACAGCGGGGAGGGGTGTAAGTCAGGCCATATTGCTTCTGCCGGCGCTTCCCCCCTCCTGCGTATGCCGGGCTGGGGAGAAGGGGTCAGGGATGTATGCAGTCTCCAGGTTGATCCACCTTTTTCTTTCCGCTTGGACCCTGAAGCTGAGAAGCCAGATTAGAACAGGCGAAGTGTCTGTGCATAATGAGATTTCGAGAGATGACGAGGAACCTGTCATGAGTCTTGTTGACAGCCTGCTGAAGAGACGTGACTAACTAGCTATGCAACTAACACACGACGCCAATGCCTCTTTGGGCTGCTAACAACCATCAAGACCCACGAATGTGTCAAAGAATTCTTCAATGATCGACGCGGGAGCGTGGCTTGTCGGCGCTAGCTGGCCACCCTGTCCGCGCGCTTTCCATGCAGCGTCGTTCTTAGTCTCTTGGACAACCACCACCATATCCATTCTGGGAGCCGCAGAGTCGCAGGCACAAATCTTTTACCCCGTCTAACCTCGGTGCGTCTCGGGTTGCTTGCTTCCGTTAAGGGGTGTGTCCCCCCTCGCAAACCCCCTCTTCTTTTCTGGGGGGCGTTAGATCTACGACCAACACATTACGACGCTGATGGTGAAGAGGCACACACCATCTCCGATTGGTCGCTGAGAGGACGCACAACCTGGGGTTGAGCTCTTCTTTGAGGCGAGCAACACCTGTGGCGATGGATCCCGTCCCTCTCAAGTTTATGCTTCTCGACCCCTTGGATGCTCCTTGGTGGCTTGGAGCTGGCGTGTTACAGGTGTGACGAGGGAAGCGTTGCAACCGTACAGTGTACTAGGGGACGGACCGTTTAAGAGGATCTTCATCTGATGGGCTGTGCTCGAGTTGTGTCGCACTGGTTGCTTGAGGCAGTAACGTAGGACGGAGAGACGCCTATAAGAGATGTGAAGGCGCAGCGTTGGAGACGTTGGAACCATTCATCACCAGTACCACTCTACCCAAGACACATACACACATCTCCACGAAACGCACCATGGCTCCTGACTCGGCATATGACTTTATCGTCTGCGGGTACGTCAACACCGTTAATGATCGGCACTGTTAAGAGCCGTCCCGCTAATCAATCTCGTTCCGACTATAGTGGCGGAACTTCTGGCTGCGTGGTGGCATCTCGACTCGCCGAGGATCCCAATGCCAAGGTCCTCGTCATTGAGGCTGGTCCTCACAATGAGAATCTCGAAAATGTCCACATGGTTGGAGGGTAAGATAGCCCATTTACACCTCACATCTTCACCTCTAACTCTTTCTCAGATGGTCACAAAACTTTGACAAGGAGACGGACTGGAACGTCATCTCCACAGAGGGCGCTGGTGTCAACGGTCGCCAGGTGAAGCTCAGCAGGGGCAAGTTCCTGGGTGGCTGCTCTGGCTGCAACGGTACCCTGATTGTCAAGGGAACAGTAAGTCTTTGACCTCGGCTTTCGCCTCTTGCATGTGCTAATCCCCTGTAGAAACAAGACTACGATGACTGGAACCTCCCTGGCTGGAGCGGTGACGAGTTCTTCAAGTACATGCGCAAGGTACGTGTGTAATTTCCCACATACATTAACTTGTATAATTTCTTTTCATTGCTTGCTTTGTCCCGATCCGTCGGTCAGGATCTGCCATTTCCAAGTCGAAACATTTTTACTTTTTACACTGGCTAACAAGGCATATATAGGCTGAAAACTTCCACTCAAAGCCTTGGTTCAACGAATCCAAGGACTCTCATGGTCATGATGGTCACCTTCATACTGAACCCCATGACCTGGCTCCCATCTCCAACCTCATCAGGGACTCTATGGTGTCCAAGGGTCTCCCGCTCGACCATGACATGTTCTCACATGGAAATAACCCTCACGGGTGCGGCCACTCTGTAAGAACTGTGTACAGTGGTCTTCGAACCACTGGTGCAGACTTCATTACCAAGGCCAAGCCCAAGGAGAACCTCCACCTCATGGTCGAGACCCATGTGGACAAAGTCATCATCGACAAGGACGAGAATGGCGACCTCAAGGCCACTGGTGTCCGCGTTGTTCAAGCTGATGGCACCGTCATTGAGCTCAAGGCACGCAAAGAGGTCATCGTCAGCGGAGGCGCCTACTGTTCTCCCAACATCCTCAACCGATCTGGCATCGGCGCCAAGGATGAACTGGCCAAGCACGGCATCGCCACCCTCGTCGACCTCCCCGGCGTTGGTAAGAACCTCCAGGATCATTTGATCGTCTTCATCTTCTACGAGACGGAAAAGGAGGGCCTAACCACTGACCACCTCGTCTACCACGGCGACGCCTTCGCCAAGTCCTACGCCCAGTGGAAGGAGCAAAAGTCTGGCTTCCTCTCCACGTTCCCCTTTGGCATCTTTGCTTTTGCCCGTCTCGATGAGCGTCTTGCCGACTCTGAGATCTGGAAGTCTGCTCCCAGAGAGGAGGGCCGAGACCCCATGGGTCTAACATCCAAGCAGCCTCACGTCGAATTCTTCACGACAGAGTGCTATGGCGGACCCAAGCAATTTGACCAGTTTCCCGTTGACAACAAGCATGCCTTTAGTATCATCGCTGAGCTGTTTGCCCCCAAGTCACGAGGATCCGTCACTCTTCGCGACACGGAGGCCACAGCTATCCCCGTGGTTGACTGCAACTACCTGTCTGACCCCCTGGACCTCGAGGTCCTCGCCGAAGCCTGTGCCTTTGGAAACGAGATCGTCATGGAGGGCTCCGGCACCAAGGACATCGTCAAGGGCGCCTGGCCACCAGCCCTGACGCACCACAAGTACAAGACGCGCGACGACTGGAAGGAGTACGTCAAGAACGGCGCCACGACCTGCTACCACGCCAGCGGAACCTGCGCGGCCGGAAAGGCCGACGATCCCAAGGCGGTGGTTGATGAGAAGCTCAGAGTCCGGGGAGTCAAGAACCTCCGCGTGGCTGACTGTTCCATCATGCCCACCGTCAACAACGGACACACGCAGATGCCTGCTTATGGGATCGGCGAGAAGGCGGCTGACCTGGTCAAAGAGGCTTGGGCCTGAAGTTATTGTAACACATGTGAGATATTAGCGACGAGTTAAATAAAAATACCCCCATGGATATTGATGATCCTTTAAGATACTTGCCACGCTGCTTTGCGTGTGTGTGCTGTCTCTGTGGCTGTGCCGCTGTATCACAAAGGTTATCGATGGCCACTGACTATTGCACTGTGCTGCAACAAACCTTACGTCAATTGTTTCAAGATATTTCTGGTCTTTCATGTTGCCTGTATTGATCATACTGTGCTCAACTCGATCCCGTCAAAAAAGAAAAAAAAAATACTTGCAACTTGTTCGCTCTACTGTTACAGTGACCAGAGCTATCCATGCCATATCAAGTTGATCACTATAGCAAACTACATCATGGCAATAATTACTCGCATTTAACCGTTCATGTCCATCTCTCATCATCCTTGTTCTCTGTCAAGTCTCTCTCCATGTGGATCTCATGATCGACGCGACCGGGGATTAATGAAGCGACCGTCGCTGATCCCTTTAGGGGATCACCGTCCCGTCAGTCCCCCTGTCTTGCGACGTGGAGATACCCCTGTGCGACGGCGCCAGCGCCAGCGCGAATCATTTTTCTCCAGAATACGACGATCAACTAGTCCATTGTTGGCAGCTCGATTTTTCGACGTGACATGGTCAATTGAATAAATCCCATAGTTGAACAGGGCTATTACGTGGTTGTAATAATTCTCAAGGTACTCAGGAAGATGACATGTCATTGTTGTTAAAGCAAGCAGTGTAGCCTTGATGATGGCAATTTTTCCTCATCATGTAAAAGCATAGCATACCCAGATGACCAATGGTTCTAGCAGAGCATGTAATGGCGATTGGAGCCTATTGATGCAATGACTGTTGCAGTGGAATTAGATAGAGTGTTCAGTAAGGACGAGATGTGTCCGACATAATGCTGTTCTGAGAGCCTAGGTCGTCAATCACCCTATCTTCCGATAGCTGCTCCTCCCCGAGTAGCTCAGCTGGAAGAGCGTTCGGCTGTAATAGATTTCGCATCTTACCGAAAGGCCACCTGTTCGAGCCAGGTCTCGGGGATTTCTTTTTTTTTCTCTTCTTTTTTTTATTCAAGCCTACCAAATTATTCCATCTCCTACGTACACTCGAGTCTCGTGTGTACAGGTAGAATACCGTTTTGCCGATTGGGGAAATCCGTCCACGACAGTCATCATCCTCAAATCACCATTTCTTCATTAGAGCAATCCTAACTTATAAGCAACATATCCAAGTTTTATCCAATCCTTGTACTAAGATTTGACGAGACCCCTCTGATTCCCCTTGTTCTTAATTTGAACTCCAAACGAACGTCCGTGGAGTGGTCAAGGTGTTGTTTGGCATCTCATCTCATGACCAAGGTCAGGCGAGTTTTGCCAAGTTCAATCTCGCATTAGTGACAGGTCAAGACACGGGTAGATATATCTGAAACTGTGCAAATTCGTAGTCTCATTCGCTCATGCTACCTATTACATCCCGGCTCTAGATCTGTCCAACAGGTCTATATCTCAGTTTTCTGTCGGCCGTGACTTCTCATTACATCCCATAGTTCATTGTACATATACACCGGTTTCCTAAACAGTCGTCTTGTGGGGCTCCTCCTCGTGGGCGAGGCTGGTGGTTCCCATCACAGCGCTCTTCTCGATATCGTCGGGGAGGTTACCCAGGGCACGGTCGCCAAACATGAGATCGATCTCCTCGAGAGAAAGCCCCTTGGTTTCGCGGAAGAAGAAGATGAGAACGGGGAGGGTGATGACAAGGTTCCAGGCTGTTTCACGTTAGTTGGTGGTCTCATATGGTAAAGTTGAATCTGTAACATACCGACGAAGAGGAAGTAGAACTTCCAGCCAAGCTCCTTGAGACCGTAGGGACTGACCTGGGCCCAGAAGGTGGCAACGAGCCAGTTACCGATACCGGTGGCAAAGGCACATCCCTTTCCACGGATCTGGTAGGGCATGATCTCAGCCATGTAGGTCCAGCTGACAGGGCCGAAAGAGAGGGAGAAGATGATTGTGACGCAGAAGAGGAAGGCAACACCAGCAATGCTGAGACCTGTCTTCTCGCCGTCGACGTTCTGGCTGTTGATAGCGCTCTCGCAGATCAGGGCGGCGGTGATGGCCAGGATACCGTAGATCAGGGGACGCTTTCGGCCGATTCTATCAGCGATAAAGGTGATGAAGAACAAGTCTAGAAGTGGTTAGTAAGCTGCTAGAGTTGCGGGGTGCCCCATGGGGAGCTTGATATGGGAAAACCTACTGGCGATAGGACCGCAGCAGTTGTAGATGCCGGCAACAAGCAGTTTCTTGCTTCCAGTAAAGCCCAATGACTCATACATAATAGTCTGATAATAGCCAATCACGTTGATTCCTGTTATATGGGTCAGAATTGTGGTTGTCGAGGTATCGCCAGGTTTGGGTGTGGTGTTTTTGGCGATTTTCACCACATATACGTACCAGTAAACTGAGTAAACACTTGGACCAGGGTACCAAGAGCCAGACGCTTCCTCCACTGAGGAACCTGGAACATAACAAGCCATCCGGGGGCGGTGGCGGCCTTCTCGGCGTCAATGGTCATCTTGATCTCCTGGAACTCGGCCTTGACCCAATCATCGTTGTGGCCATCGTAATGAAGCCTGCGGAGAATCTTCATTCCCTCCTCCAAGCGGTCAGAGGCAATGAGATGTCGGGGGGTCTCTGGGAGCCAGACCATGCCGACGCACAGGAGGGCTGAGGGGAGGGCCTGGAAGGCCAGGGGGAACCGCCACTGGAAGGATGAGTGATCACCCATGTGGTGACTTCCATAGCCAATCCATGTGGAAACGATGAAACCAACGCCAATCATCTGCTGGGCGAGACCAACGATGAGACCACGGTTCTTGGGGCTGGCACACTCGGACTGGTAGACGGGGACTGGGGAACCTGTAAGCTAGAGTGGAGAGATGGGGAAGCGGGAAACTTACCACTCATGGAAAGAAGACCAATTGCAAATCCTGCAATGATACGACCAATCAACATCATAGCAAGACTAGAAAACCCGTTAGCAGGGTAGGTCATGATGGCTCGCAGGTCTCTCCTTACTGGTAGGCCGCCGTTTGGAGAATAGCGCCGACAGTGCAGATCATAGCACCGATTCCGATTGTCATCCTTCTACCATACTTGTCCATGATGACACCTCCGAAGAGGGCACCAAAGACGGCTCCACCGTTGAAGGTAGAGTTGATGGCACCGACGATGGGCGATGTGTCTGTCGTGTCGAAGAAGTTGAGGAAGTTCTTGGATGCAATGACATCCGTCATCACACCAGAATCATATCCGAAAAGGAAGGAGCTGGAATCTTTGTTAGAATTTTGTGTATTGATCTTTTGGGAGGTGAGTGTGCATACCCAATGGCTGCAAAGCAAGCCAGGCCAATGTTGTAGGCTTTTCCCATATTGAGGGTCCAACTCTATTGAGTTGTGTGTAATTGTTTGTAGTTGTGTATATAAATAAGAGGCAAGAATGCCAGGAATCTTGTAGTCGATGATCGATGTGAGAGAAAAGTCGGCTCAGAACGCGGTGCCTCGAGTCTATTTGTATCAAGGCCTCGCAATGGCTCCATTCTCTAACCTCGCCCAGGTCCGTGTTTTTTCGACATGCTATTGCTACGCTGTCTCCTCCTGATCTCCGTTGGCCCACAGAACTTTACTTCCCCAGGGGACCCCCCGTGGGCATCTCCGCACCGTCATGCTACCAGCGGACAGACCATCACGCAAGGGTAACGGGTTCAAGCGTCTATTCTCTTTAGCCGCGCTGCGAACTGCGTCTGGCACATGACGGGCAAGACAGAGAGAAAACGGCCCGTCTCCAAGGTCGAGATGCAAATCTCCACTCACCCCGGCCTCAACCGACACTCTCTGTTGGTGTCTCGATCCAGTGTCGTGACGGGTCTGCAGGGCTCTGCACCTTGTCCCTGATGCGATTCATCGTCGGCCCCGAGCGGCTGGGACAGCTAATCCTTCCACGTGCCGGCCGTCAGTCTCACCGTCAGCGGGTAAAATGGGAAACGATATTACCCAGCCTGTCAGAGGCAAGTCGAGTCAGTGGATGTCGTTTAACGAACGTGTTTGAATCGGATCAGCCTCCATCGCTAATGCCAAGCAGCCAAGGCAGGAGGCGTTCGAGAGCCGAACCACACGCCTATGATCTGACCAGTTCCGTTGCCGTCCGTCAGCCACAGCTTGCCGTGTGCCGGACGTAGAACGGACAAGGGGTCCCGGCACGGTGGGGCCGGCAAGACGGACCTAGACTCCGGTTAAATGCTGTCTCTGTGGAACTCGTCGTGAGGGAACCTTTGATGCTGGTGTGTCTTATATGCGGGCCAATCGCAGCAGAGCTCTGGTTCCTATGACCTGAACCCCGGGTTGCCCGACTTTGACAGCAACAACATCATATCAGATTCAGAGCAGGCGAGGTTGTCGGTCAATCCATCGGTGATCGAGCTACTCGGTCATCCGAGTTTAAGATGTAAGTCATTATGATCTCCGATGTAACAATACGGCCACGCCCGAGATGAGTGTGTGGTTATGGCCCCTGTAAGAGAGCGACGGTTCATGTCCTTGGTGTAATCGGCTATTTGAGCATAATTGCCCGGTAAGAAATAACCGCGACATGAACGAGATACGAGAACATCAGAGAGGTTCAAATTATAATGAAATAGTAAAAGAAATACATCATAATGAAGGAATTATCGTGGTTCTTTTATCTATTCTTCCTGCATTATATCGATCATCTTCAAAGAAGGATAAGCCAATATGTTGACACTGGTGTCTCGTTTCTTGTTGAACCCGCGTGCATGGGAGTTTCATGATTTGCATCATAAAAGATTGAAATCTGTGTCTTGTTACCCTAGTCCCTTTGAGTGGCAATACGCTTGGCGCAGCGAACCATATGTACATGTGTTCCAGAACAAATTGACAGACGGTACTTGTGATGTTACAGTCCCATCCGGCATATGACAGAGAATAAGCAAGTACTTCTTGGTATACATCTTGGCAGTTGGTTCATGAGGTCTCATCGACCAGTTGGTTGCCATTCACGACCTAAAAATATCCGGAACTAACTTTAGGAGGCTCATGGAGTGCTTCTCTGTCTCAGCTATTGTCGTTATTTCTAAGATTTTATGTGGATAAAATTGTGACAAACCTAGATCCTTTTTACAAATAATGATCCTATCAGTATATTCGATAACTTCCGTACAGAACAAAGTATTGCCCCTATTACGTTCAACATTCACCTTTTACTTACCCTAAAGCTCGAGTAGCCGAATAAACTGTCTCAATTAGTCCTCATGATAATTGAAGCTACTCATTGAAAACCCAATAGCCTGGTTCTTCCAATCTTGGTGGCGTGTGGTGCTTTATTGCAGGGTAGATCATCCCATTCAGCGCTGGGAGATCTCCGTTTCGGGATGCTGTAACATGACCAAAACACCACCAAGATATTCTTGATTTTAGCCTCTGCCTGACAGCCCTGGTAATGAGAATTCAGCTGTTAATGATGGTATCTCACATTTCTTGCTTCCTGTCATCGAACAAACCTTGTCACCTCCCTGAAAGGGTGTTCGGGAATGACCCAGCCGCGCGGCACAGTCGATACACGAACTCGTGAGACAACATGCAAGTAAACAAGCTGATCCATCGAGAATAGGATCACTTTCCATGCAAAAACGATGGCCGTATCCAGCTTCTGTGCCGCCCGTAACCAGACGAGTGGTAACTCAGCCAAAACGGCACCGGCAGAACGGATCATGAGTGTGTGGAGTCATGCGTGGCACGAGCTTCCGGTTAAATAGGGATACCGGGTAGATTCAACTTTAATGAGAGAGATCTAGCGGGTCAAATATTTATCCTTTCAACATTACACATTACACACCCCCAATCATGAGAAGAGTTGAGGCTCTCGCGAGGATCCGGGTCTAACACGGGAGTTGACCGAAGCCCGGCGGGGCCCGTTCGCCGAGTGTCCCACCCTGATCACCCAATCAAAGGTCACATGGGCCGTGCTGTTTGCCGTTTCCGGAAACCGTCATGCTCCGCTAAAAGGAGGCTGAAAATCAATGCTGGAACTGGGTAAGGGCTCAAGGGAGGAATGTGGGCGGCATGACGAGGGATTGGCTTCGTCACAAGGCAGGCAGAGATTTTCTAGCGAGAGTGTACCGAGTAGAGAAAAGCCTGGACCACGGAGGCCGGACCCTCGCGACTCTCCGGAATCGCCCGGGGTTCTGATCCTTCGTCCAAGCGATCTTACCCATGACCAATGACCAGACCACTGGGTCTAGGATGGCACATGATTGGGAGATGGTATTGTTGAAAGGTCTGATGGGCAAAGTGGTTTGGCGAGAATTGCCCCATGTGCTCTAGATCGGCTTACTAGTTTTGCAGAAAGGCCTGACAGCAAAGTGTTTACCACCCCATACCTCCTAGATTGGTTGACGGCTTCACTGGAAAGATTAATGACAATGGAATGGTAAAGAGAGTGTTGAGCGGAAGTATTTGCAACGCTTACTTTGCTCTGACTATTGCGTTGAAAGGCATGGCAAGATGGCTTGTGTCATGAGGTTGACCTACCATTATAAAAAAAAAAGACAGACAATCGTAAAATAGGAAATCATAAATCATATCATTAAACTATGTAGACTTTCATTCTATCCAAATCATCAAGTGCCATTCAATCGATAACCCAACCCTTTACAGGGCCTCAATCGACACGGGAGCATCTCCCTCAAGGTCACGACCCTTCTCCACAACCTTGAAATCACCCTTGAGAGCCTGAGTGCCCTCAAGCTTACCGTCAGAACCGACAGTAAGCTCGACAACGACCTTGCCGTCGCCGTCGACAACCGTCGTCTTTGCGCCAGGGGAGGTCTGGTAGAGAGCAACCTCGACATCGTTGGCGTAGTCGTAAGCGGCTCCGACCTGCTTGCGGCTGCCGAGGACAAGGATGGTGTTCTCGCGGACGTACAGGGGCAGCGTGCCAAAGGCGTGCTTCTCCTTGAACCAGCCAGGTCCGGTCTTGACCTCGTTGGTGAAGTAGGACGTCCACTTGCCCTTGGGGAGGTAGAACTCGACCTCGCCCGACTCTTCGAAGACGGGGGCCGCGAGCAGCTGGGATCCGACCATGAATTGGCGGTCGAGGTACCAGGCTGTGGGGTCGTTGGGGAACTCGAGGGCTACGGATCGCAGGGACATGGGGATACCGCCCTCGATCGACTCCATGGCCTGCGCGTAGAAGTACGGCATCAGACGCGTCTTGAGCGCCGTGAACTTGGCCAGGGTCCTAGAGCAGCCCTCCTCGGTCTGGTCATCGTTGTCGACGGTCCATGGCACACGGTAAGAGTTGCTGCCGTGGAGACGGCTGTGACTGCAGAGAAGACCCATGGCAACCCATCGCTTGTAGATCCACGGAGGTGGGTAACCCTCGAAGCCGCCGATATCACAGCTCCAGAAGGAGTATCCGCTCAGGCCCATGGAGAGACCACCACGGACGGATTCCGCCAGAGCCTCAGGGGTCGACTCGCAGTCACCGCCCCAGACAAGAGGGAATCTTTGGGTTCCGGCGCAGGCAGCACGGGCGTAGAGGACAGCCTCGTCCTTGCCGTAGCGCTTCTGCACGGCCTCGTAGACAAGTTTGTTGTAGAGGAAGGCGTAGTAGTTGTGCATCTTGTGAGGGTCGACGTTGGGGTCGTGCCACTGGACGTCGAGCGTGGGGATACGCTCGCCAAAGTCGGTCTTGAGGGCATCTACACCCTTGTCGAAAAGACCGTCAAGGCACTCGACGTACCAAGCGCAAGCCTCGGGGTTGGTCACGTCCAGAAGACCCATACCGGCCTGCCACAGATCCCACTGCCAGACATCGCCGTTCTTGCGCTTGAGGAGATAACCCTTCTCAGCGGCATGCTTGAAGGCCTCACCAGCCTGGCCAATGTAGGGGTTGATCCAGACACAGACCTTCTTGCACAGGCCGCTCTCCTTGAGTCGCGCAATCTGAGCCTTGGGGTCTGGGAATCGCTCGGCGTCAAAGACAAAGTCTGTCCAGCGGAAACCCTTCATCCAGAAGCAGTCGTAGTGGAAGACATCGACGGGCGAGCCGCGAGCCTTCATACCCTCGAGGAAAGAGTTGACAGTGGCCTCGTCGTAGTTTGTGGTGAAGCTGGTAGTCAACCAGAGACCAAAGCTCCAGCTGGGAACCTTGTTGGCCTTGCCGGTAAGGGTGGTGTACTTCTTGAGCACATCCTTGGGACCATCGCCGTAGATAATGTACATCTTAAGACGCTGGCCCTCAACGGTGGTCTGGACTCTGCAGCACCGCTCGCTGCCAATCTCCATGTCCACACGGCCAGGGTTATCGATAAAGACTCCGTATCCGCGGTTGCTCATCCAGAACGAGACGTTCTTGTAAGCCTGGTCACTGGAGGTGCCTCCATCGGCGTTCCAGAGGACGACGTTCTGGCCGACCTTGTTCCAGGCGCCGAAGCGCTCTCCAAGGCCGTGGACCGACTCGCCGACCGAGAGGGTCGTCTGCATAAACATGTAGTGCTTAAAGTCTCGCATGTCGCCCAGCTGCATGGGCGTGCTGGGTGCGGTTGTGTAGGCGAAGCCGGTGCTGCGGTTGCCCAGCGTCGTGAGGTGCTTGGACCCGTCGGTGCTGTGTAGCTTGATCTCAAAGTTGTGAGTGTCGGGATGGATCGTGGCGGACAGAGAGCCAGACTGCAGAGTCGTGCCCTTGTCGCTCTTGACGATCTTGCCCTCGACAGAAGGCTTTCCATCGGGGAAGAGCTCAAAGTGAGGGCCCTTGTTCTGGGCGCCGGCCCAGTGTGTAGACTCGATAGAGATGACGCCGTCCATCTCGGCCTTGAGGTCGAGGGTCACGGTTGGCTGGTTGAGGGTGTCGCCGCGGGAGTTGATGTGCTTGACCGGGCACAGCAGGTTCAATGCCTGCTGATCCTCCTGGGGAGTGATCTCGTAGACGTCCTCGGCATACTCGGTGCGGACGCCCTCGGCGGGCAGCCACATACCATCGCGCAGATGCATGGTGTTGTAGGTGAGGATATGATGAATAGAGAGAAGTGTGTTTGGCTCAATTGGCCGTGTCTGAGGGGAATCAACTCAAGAGAAAGTTCCTCGAGGGAAAAACGGCTCCCTTTGAATCAGGTTGGTAACACAAGAGACCATGGTCTCACTCTCCACCTCCCATCATGGAACCTCATCCTCACGACTCTTAGCATCCCACGAGGCAAAAGCTCAGATCAGAGCAATTCAACCGCCTCCAACACGTCGCCATCATTGGATCCAGCTTCATCCTTTCCCCCTCCCGACCCCACCATCTCTCATGACATGGCAGCTTCTGCAAGCTCGTCCCAAAAGGCCCATGACCCTGCGGCGTCATTCGCCCGGCTCGGACAGCAGACACATCATGCTTTCTCAAGCTAGTGGAATGCTGTGAGTTTCTACTGCCTGTATGCCGGGGCACACCCTGGAATGGCTCGATTGGCGGGTTAATAGCCTGTAGCCCACCCGGCTAAATGCAGCCATCGTGGGGTTCTAGGGCGGTTTTCTTGACCTACACCGACCTTGTCTCTATCCTCTCACCTGACTGAATTCGCTCTACCCTCTCATCAGTTCATCTTCTCTTGCGTCCCGTCCCGTGCTAGGAACTTCGGCGCGTCGTTCCACTCAGCCTCCGACTCCACGGTGAGCCTCTGCGCCCCCCCGGTCTCATCTCAGTTCCACGAATCCCAGGGACGACGATCCCTTCTTCCTGCCCGTCTTGGTCTCTGCTCCCGTCCTTCAATATCCACTGATGCCGCCAATTGGTGGCGTCCCCGCATTTCCCCAGGGCCAGGAGCCACACCACGGCACTTGGTGGTGCGACGAACCATCATGATGATCTCGGTGTCATGTCCCAATGGCATATTGATCCCGCAATTTACGGGCGGATACATTGTCTGATGTTATCCTGCTGTGTACTCTTGTATCTCGGTAATCAAGTTGAGTCTTGGAGGCTTTGTAGTATCGTCCATTGAACATTTTAATAACTACCAAGAAAAGCAACACCCAGCAAACAATGTCTCGGGAATAGCTCCATTCATGATGCTCTTCGTATAATACACTCTCAACCCAACCCCCGAGCTTCCGAAAGGGTTAGCCATGTACAAGTGGTGCTACCAAAGCAGCAAGGGTTCCATCGTAGAGGGTCCTATGTGACTTGAAGGCATGTGCCATGAGCCTCGGGCTATCACTTCACGATGACCAGCCTGAACGGTTAATTGTGTAGCATCCTTGGCTCCATCAGGTCGACGATAAAATGCCGCTGATCCTCCCACTCAAAAGCTCTGCTCTCCAGTCTTCTCACGGGATAGCCTCAAGCCCTCGACATGAAGCTCTCATCATATCTCTGCGCGGCGGTCCTGGCCACGGCTGGTCAGGCCGCCAAGGACACGCCGCTGTACAAGGACCCCAAGGCCTCTGTGGATGATCGTGTTGCCGATCTCCTCAAGCGCATGACGGTCAAGGACAAGATGGCTCAGCTCATCCAGGGCGACATGTCCAACTATCTCAACCTGACCGATGGCAGGGTGAACAAGACAGGCTTGGCCTGGAACATGGACAACCGTGCCAACTCTCTCTGGACTGGCCTGTATGCCGAGATGGAGACAGTAAAGAAGGCTGCAAAGCTGGCACAAGACTATATGCTCAAGGAGACTGAGCTAGGTATGTTTTACCCACTGATCATCTCGTCATACTCTAACAGTGCTTAGGTATCCCTACCTTTGTCCAGAGCGAGGGTCTCCATGGCGTCTTGATTCTCAATGGCACCATCTTCAACTCTCCCATTGGCATAGGATGCTCCTTCAACCCTGAGCTCGTTGAGAAGATGGCAGGCGTGATTGCTACTGAGAGCCGAGCTCTTGGCATCAACCAGCTGTTTTCCCCTCAAGCCGATCTCGCCCGAGAGTTGCGATTCGGCCGAGTGGAGGAGTGCTTCTCCGAGGACTCGTATCTGTATGTTTCTTTGCCAGATGGGACCGATTGATGTACTAATGGCTCTACAGCGCAGGAGAAATGTCATATCGGTACGTCAAGGGTCTCCAGGCTGGAGGCGTGTCGGCCATGGTCAAGCACTTTGTAAGTTGAAGCTCACCAAGACTTGCTGACACAACTAACATGGGTGTAAAGGCTGCTTTTGCTACCCCAGAGCAGGGCATCAACACCGCTCCAGTCCACGGTGGTGAGCGAGAGCTGCGGTCTCTCTACCTCCCAGCTCTGAAGCGGGCCATCATTGATGGAGGTGCTACTTCTATCATGTCTTCCTACAACTCCTACGATGGAGTCCCAACTGTCTCCGACTCTTACCTCCTTACTGATATCCTTCGAGATGAGTGGGGTTATGAGTACTATGTCATCTCTGACGCTGGTGGCACTGCCCGTCTCGCCAACGCCTTCTACATCTGCCCCATTGAGGACAACGAGTGCATTACTCTCGAGGTAGGTGCTTATACAGCTCTCGTTCCTAGCATATTCTAATCAGTTGAAGGCCCTCCCCGCTGGTAACGATGTCGAGATGGGCGGTGGCTACTGGAGCTACGAGTCCATCCCCGACCTTGTCAAGTCTGGCAAGCTCGACGAGGCGATCCTCGACAAGGCTGTTTCCCGCGTGCTCCGCTCCAAGTTCACCATGGGTCTCTTCGAGAAGCCCTTCACTGGTGTCTCTGACGACAAGATCTGGGACTACATCAACACCAAGAAGCACAAGAAGATCGCTCGTGACCTTGATGCTGAGAGTATCGTGCTCCTCGAGAACCACGACAACGTGCTGCCCTTGAAGAAGGACGCCAACGTGGCTGTTATTGGTCCCATGGCCCACGGCTATGTCAACGTGAGTAGCTTCACCATTAACTCGACCTATACAACTATACTAACCCAACCCAGTACGGAGACTATGTCATCCATACTGCTCCATCCCGTGGCATTACACCCCTTGACGGTATCAAGGCCACTAGCAAGGGCAAAGTCACCTATGCTAAGGGCTGCGAGCGCTGGTCCAACGACGACTCTGGCTTCGACGAGGCTGTTTCCGCCGCTGAAAAGGCCGACGTCGCAGTTGTCGTTGTCGGAACCTGGTCCCGCGACCAGAACGAGCTCTGGGCCGGCCTCAACGCCACCACTGGCGAGCACATTGACGTTAGCAACCTCGACCTCGTCGGTGCCATGCCCAGACTCGTCAAGGCCATCATCGAGACGGGCAAGCCCACCGTTGTCGTCTACAGTTCCGGCAAGCCCATCACCGAGCCCTGGATCTCCGAGGAGGCCGCCGCTCTCGTCCAGCAGTTCTACCAGTCCGAACAGGGCGGATACGCTCTTGCCGATATCCTCTACGGCGAGGTGAACCCCTCTGGAAAGCTCTCCGTCAGCTTCCCCTACGACGTCGGAACCCTGCCCATCTACTACGACCACCTCAACTCTGCTCGCACCTGGCCCAACCCCGGCAAGGTGTACGAGAACGGCACCCTCGTCTTTGGTAACAACTACGTCCTCGAGAACCCCAACGCCCTCTACGAGTTCGGCTACGGTCTCTCCTACAGCAAGTTCGAGTTCTCCAACATTGCCGTGTCCAAGGAGAACGTCACCGCTTCCGACACCGTCACCGTCTCTGTCGACGTTGCCAACAAGTCGAAGCGAGACGGCGCCGAGGTTGTGCAACTGTACGTCAAGGATATGCTCGCCTCGGTCGACGTGCCCCGATTCCAGCTCAAGGGCTTCAAGAAGGTCACCGTCAAGGCGGGCAAGACCACCACTGTCAAGATCGACCTCAAGGTTGCTGACTGGGGTCTGTGGAACCGCAAGATGAAGTACGTCGTCGAGCCTGGTGACTTTACCGTCTATGTCGGCAACTCGAGCGAGAACTTCAAGGGCAATGTGACAGTCACTGTTGCGTAAAAGCAAGTCATTGGGGGTACACGTGTAGATACCTACGCTTCGCATGAAACGCTTTAGTTGTACATTACGATTTTGAATACGAATTAGCTTTAGAGTTCATGCAGCAGTCCCATGACTTTATCATCTACAAGAGTAATGTTGTGATCTGACTCGACAATGGACTTGTGGCGTAGAACTAGCATTAAGATGCCATCATGAAATAAGTACTATAATAGTCGTCACATTGATATCTATCATATATCAACTACCCAAGAGTGTCTAAGGAATCTCCAACTCCTACATAACTTTCATCCAAGATTCGAAAACTGCTACATGATTAGATACTGCGTCAGTTAAAGTCTTCGCTGTTGCTTACATTCTCTGGAGAGTTTGTGATTTCTTCAAAAGCCTGAAGCGTCTCGAATCCCATGGCAGCTAAAGGCTCAGTGCCATCATCCACAACCTAGACTGTTAGCAACGCTTCCAAAGATACACATAGACTGGACTTACCCAGCCCAAAACAACCTTGGCTGCCTTGTGACCCTTGCTCTGGCGGACACCCATGAGTGCCAAGCCTTGCAAAACGAGGTTCGACTGTGGCATTGCCGGGACAATTGGTGCAAGGATGCCACTAATGTCCTCAGTATGGGACAACAGAGCTGGCACATGTGTTGCCAGAGAGCCATGCTGTTTGGAGATGATGATAGTGCCGAGTAAACTGCCCGTCGCGTCCTTTGCACGCACAATTCCGCATGACTTAGTGTCGGATAGAGCATATCGATATAGCTCAAGAATCTCTGCATTAGCGTGCGTACGCACGTGGCTAAGGACACCGTCCCCGTTATCCAGACCGTGAATCAGATCAAAACTGATGTTGGCCCGCTGTATGCTCTGTAGTAAACCTTCTGGGGCAGACCAGTTCGGGAGGTCTTGGATAATCATGTTGGTGACCCTGCGGGGGAATTGTACATCCCAGCCGCTGTTTGAGAACCACTCCTTGACGGTATTCACCTCGATATCGACGGGGATTCCCAGGAAGACACCAGGAAAAGCAGAGCCAAATTGGACCTTTTTGATCCCACGTCGCTGCATGAGACTCCTGAGCGCCCGTCGATGGAGGGATCTGCCGATGGATACATCCCTTTTAGAAGGATCAACAAAGATGGCTGCCAAGATGCCAACTCCGTGCAAAAAGTACGTAGCAGCGAAGCCATACAGAGCGCCCGTGCTGCTGTTTCTCACAACCACGTGAGCCTCGGCAATATTGGGATTCTTGAGTTGAAAGGTTGCAGCAGTTGTGGTACGTAGAAATTGTAGATCTGGAGCACTTGCTCGATGGATAGCCCGTATAAGGTCTTCTAGACCAGAGGCATCGCGGTCTGGGTGATACTCCTCAACGAGCCAATGTTGTCTTGATTTGAGGACCTTCTTGCTCTTCCTCAAGGTGCCAGGCAGAGTCCCAAGAGGTGTAATATCTCCCACAAGTGCCCTAGCAAGAGCGTGCAGAGCGTTCTCTGTAAAGTCAAAGGTGCAGAGGTACGTGCCAATCGACTTGTCCATGGCAAAGTCGTAGGGTGAGCTGACTGCGACCACGATCAACTGCTTCTTCTGGCCTCGGCTCCGAAGCATGGCGCACATCATGTCGACATGCTTGGTAAAGCCAGCTTGGTAGAGATTTCGGTTGGCATCAGCCGTGACAATAATGATACAAGATGCCCTATGAATCAGGTTTTCATGCACTATGTTGATTAGCAAATGGCACTTTACCAAGGCTGAAACCCATCTCACCTGGACGGACTCCATTCGCTGTATAGCTGGTATGGAGCAGCTTCTCGTTGCGGGCTCGCGCAAGAGATTTACCAAACTCTCGAAACACACCCTCACCGCTCATTATGGCACTGCGGTCTCGGTCATTGTGTGCCCACATATCGTGATGACCCCATGCTTGGCTTTGGTTACCCTTGGAACTGAGGAGTTTTTTGGTAAGAGAGGATGCGGGAAGTGGTTTGACCAAGGGCGTGAGTAGAAGTAATTCTTCCCCCGGGTGCATTGAGGCAGAAAGTGGGAGCAGCTTCTCCTTGTCCCGGATGACAGTAATGGAGTCATCGTAGGCACGGAGCGATAGTGCAAGATGAGACGGGTGGAGTTGAGAGAGGAGGGAGATGCCCGGAGGATTCAATGCCTTGCTCCAAGATGTGCAAGTCGACTTGAGCTGAAGCACTCTCCTCAGAGAAGTAAAGATTCTCTCCTTGGTGATGATGCCGTTCTCGTAGCCCAGCTTCAATCCCTTGATGGCTTCGAGCTGAACATCATAGGCACGGCAGAGGAGGACTAGGTCACAGCCTGCCTCGACTGCCATGACAACACCGTTCTGTACGCCAAGTTCATGACTGAGGGCCTCCATTTCCAAGCATTCTGAGATGGCAACGCCGTTGAAACCGAGCTCGTCACGGAGCAGATCATCCACCACTTGGTCGGATAGACAGGCATGGCTCACGCTCATGGATGGGTTGGATATACCGCAGCCTCCGATAAACATGGCATCCAACTTGCCAGACCCAATGGCGTTTCGGAAGGGAACCAGAGCACTTATGCTCAGTTCTTCCAGTGTTTGGGTAATAATGGGAACGTCTAGATTTGAGCCAAGAAAGTCCAAATTTCCATACGAAGGGAAGTGTTTCCCGCAGGAAGCTATACCCGCATCACGGATTCCTCTCAGGGCAGCAAGACCATACTGAGACACTTCCTGCGGGTCGTCTCCCGTTGCGCGGACTCCTAGAGGTTGGTAGCGAGCGTTGTTCAAGACATCGAGCACTGGACCTAACATGAGATTCACACCACAGGCGGAGATCTCAGTTGCTGTGGCTTTGGTGACTTCGTAGGCAAGATCTGCTCGACCTGTGGCCGCAACTCCCATTGCACTTGGGAATTGGCAGACATAGTCCTCGTCGAATAGACTGTTGACACCTCCATTCTCTTGGTCAAGAGCAATCAACAGGGGTTGTGGATGACCCGCATTCTTGGCGATAGTCTGTAGTTCTTGAACAAGCTCAGCAGTTTGTTGGGCAGCTTCAAAAGGTTAGCATGGTTCATTGCCTTGAGTAGATAGCTGGCAAGTGACTCACACTTTAGGTTCTTGGCAGTGAGGATGATGGAGCCGAGATGGTGATCCTCGATAAGGCTCCTGATCTGGGGGGTGACTTCAGTGCCATCCCAACCCATAATCAGGATCTGCCCAATGGCACTACAAGCAACCAGTTAACATGAGCGGGCGACCCAGACATTGGCAATGACATATCGCTCTGCACTCCTCCGAGTGTCGGAGCCGAAGGTGGAGGCCCCTTGACACCTTGACAGCTGCCGTTGGAACCGGACGGACTCCTCGGGGTGCCGGAGCGGAGCTGTGGGTTGGTGGTGGTGGTTGGAGCTGGAGGCTTGGAGTGGGTACGTACCGGTCGAGATCCTGCCATATCGGATCCAGGTCGGCGTCGTCATTGCTATGGGCCATGGTCTGTGGGCGGCGGTGACGATGATGCCTCGTCACATGATACTTGCTTCTTCTCTGATGCCGGTTGCTGCGATCGCCCCTCAACGTCCCCGTCGTCGTGTGCTTGAGGTAACGATGCGATGCATTGCTGTAGTCTTCGCTCGAGGATGAGGAGGATGCTGACCCGGGAGGGGCCATGGCTGCTAAACTTCGGTAAACGACAATGGCGCGTCCTGGTTGGCTGAGGCCCGAGGATACCTTGTGTCGGACTGGGTGGGGTTGTCAGGTTGTCTTATGGCCGTTGCTCGGTGATCATGGGTTGCGCCCCATGAGTTAACGTTACATGAACAATGACAGCGACTGAGGGTCGGCGGCAACAGGACGGCGATGCCATGCAGTGGCCGGTTTCACGTTGTGTCGACTCGAGACAGATCCGAAAAGGTAAGGATGAATGTTGCTCTTGGTTCGGATGGACGAATGCCATGCTCTTGTATCCAGACAGTCGGCTCCATCGATACCCCGGTCTATCAACAAGAGTCAGGAAGGGAACCATACCAGGTCGACGACTGCCTTGTTGTGACTCGGGTCTCCACACAGTTCTTTTGTGCCTTCCGTGATGGCACCGTCCAGATGGCACTGGGACTGATTGCCATCCACGGTGCTGGGTAATTGCACACTGAATCGTGATGGTGACGAGATCTTCCCTGGCTATCCGGGAACGTGGCCGTTTTCGGCGCCTTGATAGGTTTTTTTAAGGTTTCTTTGCGTCTGGTGATAGCCTCTGGCGAGTACTAGTATGCCATGATTCTCTTTCAATTTGCACCTCATTTGTCCTTCGTGGACAGTCACGCCAAGACGGCCAACAACCACAGGCGCTCTACGCAAACATCTCTGACACCTCACTTACAGACTCTCCAACAGACACTCCCAACACCACCACAATCATGCCTGCCGCCATCTCCCCAACGCTGCCACCTACTGGCATCACCAAGTTCACCAACTGTCGTCTCCTAAAGCGAGGCGATCTTGTCTGGGAGGACCTGTGGGTCAGCTCGGCCACCGGCAAGATCGTTGACAGCCAGGCTTCCTTCTACGGCGAGCTCCATCTCCCTGATTCGACCATCGACCTCGGTGGGCGCATCATTGCCCCTGGCCTGATCGAGAGCCAGCTGAATGGAGCCTTTGGCTTCAACTTTTCGACCCTGCTGGACGACATGTCCGAATATGGCAAAAACATGGAGCAGGTCAATCGCCTACTGGTCAAGACAGGGGTGACATCGTACATCCCGACAATCACGAGCCAGCGCCCCGAAATGTACCAAAAGGTGAGCTCTCCCTTGGATGGTGGGGATCACACATGAGGCTAATGCTCCGGCAGGCACTCCCGTATCTGGGCCCGTCTGGGGAACGGCGCATCGCCTATCATGGGGCCGAGTCGCTCGGCGCTCACTGCGAGGGTCCGTTCCTGAGCCCCACCAAGAACGGCGTCCACAATGTCGACGTCCTCTTACAGGCGCAGTCTATTGAGGACCTCGAACGATGCTATGGTCGCGAGAACATGACTCGTCAAGATGGAAGCAAGTTGCCCATCAAGATGATCACTGCCGCACCCGAGCGAGGACAGATGATGAACCTCATCCCCGAGATCACGTCGAGGGGCATCATCTACTCGGTTGGTCACACCGAGGCTACATATGAGGAAGCATCCCAAGCCGTCAGCAATGGTGCCAGAATGATTACACACCTCTTCAACGCTATGCGCCCTCTGCATCACAGAAACCCCGGCGTCTTTGGTGTTCTGGGCAAGGCCGAGAGCCTGCCAAGACCTTTCTTCGGCATCATCTCTGACGGCATCCACTTACACCCCACGACCATCAAAATCGCCTACAACGCACATCCTGACGGCTTCATCCTCGTCACGGACGCTATGCATCTTGTTGGTCTCCCAGATGGAGCTTACCCATGGACCAATGGGGAAGGTACATGCAATATTATCAAGAAGGGACCGAAGCTGCTGCTCGAGAACTCGGACACCATTGCTGGAAGGTGAGTAACTATTTCGTATTAGCAATTGTGGCTGCTGACCTTTGCCAGTTCAATTACGCTGCTCGAGTGTGTCAACAACTTCATGCAATGGACTGGAGCAGGTATTCCACAGGCTCTCGGGGCAGTGACCTCGACGCCTGCTGCCATGCTCGGATTGCAAGGAGTCAAGGGCACACTGGACTCGGGTGCCGACGCCGACCTCGTGATCCTATCCGAGAACGCTGTGAGTCAGGGTGAGGTTGGAGGAGCCTACCATCGCCTTGTTCTAGACGAGGTGTGGAAGTTTGGCGAGAGAGTGTCTCGGGCTGAAAAGGGCGGAAACTTCATGTGAAAGTTGCCAAGGGTGGATCAAGGTTTCCTATCATTGAGTATCGAGTTATGAGAACAAGACTGTACGCATTAGAGTTGAAGAACATTCCCCATAAGCGGTTTTAGAGGTTCAGTGGGTAAACAGACGAGCCAGGAGTTCCGGTAGACGGCGTTGATAAGAATCAAGAGATTGAACCGTTTAAACAACCTGACATGGTATCTATCCCGTCCTGTGTATGTATGCGTGAGTGATCCATGTGATGCATTTCATGCGTGAAAGCTCCATCGCATATTCAGGGTCCTTCCAGCTGCCCGATTGGTGATAGTGAACCACCCGCTAAACCGTAGCGCAACCGGCGGCCAAGCCCCTTCTGAAGCCATGCTCTAGACCACCCACTGATAGAGCTCCATGTCCCTCAACAGGCGGCAGAGTGCAGCGGGGGATGGCGGCTTCGAGCATGAGGGCGTCCGGGCTCGGCCAATTGTTGGAGCGATGCCAATCAGCGATAGCAAAGGTCCGATGGAAGCACCAGCAGCCAGCAGCACTGAG
Source organism: Ascodesmis sphaerospora (assembly GCA_027569015.1). NCBI lineage: Eukaryota > Fungi > Ascomycota > Pezizomycetes > Pezizales > Ascodesmidaceae > Ascodesmis > Ascodesmis sphaerospora. The sequence goes on along the minus strand of JAPPUR010000029.1, from coordinate 273,832 downwards.
GCACTTCAGCAGCCAGCCCAGTGGGCCTCTCCACAAAGTTTCCTCCACTCTCCACCTCCACCTCCGCGGGCTCCCCTTCCATTCATTCTAACTTGCGTGCTCTCTCCATGCTTGTCGGCTGATCCGTCGGTTTCTTGAATCTTCAGCGCGCTTGTTTCGCTTCAGAGACCAGCGCTGCTTCAACCTACAATCGCCTTCGTCGCCGCTCCCGCATCATCGTCTCTGTCCGTTTCACAGAGTCGCGCGCCATCGTCTTGTGTCGCTATCCCCCGCCGCGCCCACCTGATCCAATGGGGCAATAACGGTGCGCTTCAACTGAACAATGCCATGTCCACCTTCAACTCAATGCCGGGGCTGCCAACAGGCGCCTCCGCCAGCGAATCCATGGCCATGAATCTCAGCTCCGGACAGTCCCAGAATATGGGAATGGACGTCTTTGACCAAGATCTAACCTTTGACGAATCACTACTGTATGTGCTGCTTCTGCTTGCGCGCGCGCAATGACCAGTCCAGTCGACAAGCTGACAGCTATCTGTAGTGACGGAACCGCGTTGCCGAACCTCCCCTTTGGCAGTTCGTACGACCTAGATGCCTTTTCAACAACCTTTGAAGATCCATTCTCCTACTCGTCGCGACATTTCGAACCTGCGCCCCACCAAGATGTCCTGCACGAGGAATCCTCCCCCCAGGAGCCTGACAATAAGCTCCTGGGCTTCTCTGCCCCGGTCTCGAGCGCCACCATTATCAACGAGAATAACCAGTTTGTCGAGGCAAACATGACTGCCGAGTTATACGGCATGTTCTTTGTCGCCGAGGACGTCTTCGGCGGCGAGTCGACGGGGCGGCCCCTCGAGTTGACGTGTTATCGACGCAATCTGTGGCAGTGCTCGGGGCAGATCACTCTTCCCCGGATGATCACCAATATCATGAATGAGCAGGGGCAGCACGTTCAGATATTCGAACTCATGGCGTCCATTACCGCTGTCGAATCCATCGAGGGAAAATCTACCGAGATTATATCCATCCCCTGGAAGAATGCAAACCCACAAGGAGGGGAAGACTCAAAAGCTGTTTCCGCTCCGCCCAATATCACTCTTGATCTTTCAACAGGTCAGGAACTCGACGCGCATCGAGTGTCTCTGCCCGTCTCCTGGAAAAGACTCCAGTTCAAGCACGCCACGGCCAACAACGGTCGAAGAAAGGGCTTGCAGCAGCATTACGTTGTCAAGATCAGCCTCCTAGGCAAGACGCAGACAGGAGATTTTATCAAAATTGCCGAGATACAGTCTGGTCCAGTCATTGTGCGAGGCCGGAGCCCGAGGAACTTTGATAGCAGAAAGGACGTTCCCCTAACGGGCGACAAGCGGTTCGATAGGAGGAGCACATCGACCTCGAACACTGATCAACCAACATTGAAGTTGGAGCGAGAGAATTCTCAAGCTTTCCCACAAAGATTTCCTTCCGCTGGTAGTGTCCAGGTAAGCTCTATTTATCTACCGTCATCATCAACGATCTGACCAGTCAGCAAACTAACGACTGGACAACACCCCAGCCCCTATCTCACCCACTACCCAGTCCTCAGCCGCAAGCCAGCCCTCATCCCGCCAAGAGAGTGGCTCTATCACCAACAATGACGAGGCCACCGATCCCGGCTTGGTCAAACGACTCCAACAGCTCTGCTAAAGCACAGGCTACCCACAACAGCAGAAGCTCGGCATCACGGCAAAACACTTCTCTCCCGATTAACCTATCCTTATCAGAGGATGAGAGAAGCCCCAATCGCTCCAGTGCTGAGTTGCATAGCCCCAACTCAGGCAAGAACCATTCCACGACAGGTGTAAACCGGGAAGCCAGCCCTGCAGAAGAGGCTGACCCCTTATACGAGTACTTCCCGCTAACAGTGGACGATTGGTATGATATAATTCATTATGTTCTTTTGCTCGACAATCTCACTAATCATGTTCAGGATGCCACCGGTCGACGCCGTCTACAGACCACACGTGGTCCATCACACCATCATGCCACCCGAGATGAAGGCGCAGCAGCTGAGGAGCAAGGCGAAGCGATATTTTGCCCCTGAGTAAAAGTAAGGAAATTTGGCGCAAAATGATGATTTATGAATTTTTATTGGAGGCGAGAGGTTGGTCATGTGCTGTATATTACTCTACTATTTGTTAGCATCAGGCTTATCAGCCCATTTCATGGAGCAGTTACTCTTGGGAAGAAGCATCAAGGACCGGGTGAGCAGAGCTCGAGACAGATAATGAACAGCTGGTTCATTCAGGACACGAAAGGGCTTGCACATATACCCTAGATTTTCAATGCAAGTTCAACGAGTACTATTACAAATATGATATCGCTAGAAACGACTATAGGTGACGCCGTAAAACACCAAACGCCCAACATCCAATTCAACGAAGCCAACTCCCAAAGCCATGCCATGTCTTTTTAACTTTTAGACCAAGCAAACGCCTCCCTTTCCAGCGTGTCGGCATTATTTGAGTTTTATTCTTCTATCCCTACTGGTACAGTCTGGTGGTATCCTCAACTCCGAAACAACAATGTAGCGACTGGACAAGACCTGCTCCGTCTCTCTTTTCCCAAGACTCCAGGTATACAACTACTCAACTTGAAACCTATTAAACCGCGATGCCGTTTATCTTACTCTGCATCTCGGGCTTTGGAGTAAGCCGGCCGTTTAGGCTTGGCTCAGGGATACGCGATGCCATTCGGTCAGGGACAAGATCTGGAGAGGGAGATCGCCTGGCGGAGTCGGCCGGGGTGGCCCGCAAGAGGTGAGAAGCAATGGGTTCAGGGGCAATGACCGTCGGGGTCTGAACCTTTTCGATCTTGGTTGCGGGGATGGCAACGTTGCCGGTGCGGACTTTAGAGGGGAGAATCTGCTCGAATCCTTGCTCGCGAGCGACCTTCTCGATACTCTTGAAGTACTGGGAATCTGTTAGCGGAGAGTGTTGTGGTTTGACTGTGCGCGCTCACCTTGACCGTCTTGACCTGAAGCTCTAGTGTCGCATCCTCGTCGACAACAATCATGGGATGCGGGTGAAGTTGCAAGCAGGACAGCGACCACATGTGGTTGACGCCCTGCTCGATACACTTTTGCAATGCGAGCGCCTTTCGAGCTCCGAGAATGATGACGACAACCTCCCTCGCCTCAAGGACAGTCTGGACGCCAACAGTCAAGGCCATTCTCGGCACTCTGCTCAGATCGTTGTCAAAGAAGCGAGAGTTGGACAGGATAGTGTCGTAGGCCAAGGTCTTGACCCTGGTGCGGCTGGCGAGACTAGATCCTGGCTCGTTGAAAGCAATATGTCCGTCTTCGCCAATTCCAGCGAGGAAAAGATCAATGCCGCCAGCTGCCTTGATAGCGTCCTCGTATGCGTCGCATTCGGCCTCTGGGTTGGGCGCATTGCCATCGAGGATATGGACGTTGGAAGGGTGAATATTGACGTGGGAAAAGAAATGCTCCCACATAAAGGTGTGATAGGAATGAGGGTCGTCTCGAGGCAGTCCGACGTACTCGTCCATGTTGAAGGTGACGACATTTTCGAACGAGACCTTTGATATTTGGTTAGCTGTCGTGTAAGTGGGTGGTATTGTAGAGAAGCTTACCTCGCCAGCCTTGTACTTGCGAACGAGCATATCGTAAACACCAACAGGACTAGATCCTGTAGGAAGACCTAGAACGAAGGGGTGCTCTGGCGTAGGTTGGAACGCGTTGATGCGCTCGGCGACATAATTGGCGACATAGGCGCATGCCGCATTCTCGTCGTCGCGGATGATGAGCCGCATGATGGAGGGATGTAGGTAATGTCTAGAAGGGGGATAGTGTGTGCTGGGTATGGGTACTGAATATCAATAGACAAGGGTCTGTTGTTTGTGTGAGGTTTCCGATGATGGAGGGTTTTGCAGAAAACAGACTTTCTCTTGCACGAGATGTGACTTTCTTATGAGGGGGGAGGCACACGCAGACAATTCAAAGTTCCTGCCAAGCAAGAATAAACTTGCCATGTGTGTTGCGTCGTGGAACCCACCAGATTGGTCGCCTCTTGCCCATCCATCATGTGTGCGAGCGGCATCGGGGCCTTGCAATGCACAGTATCATGTAGACTATTGGATGCCGTGACTGATGGGAATGAAACGTTCACTGGAGAAGCATATGATTGAACTGGGTGGCTCGGGTCGGGAGATCGCACTGTATTGCTCATGATGTAGAGTCATATGACCCAACGGCCCGTCAATTGGCTGACAGTGGACGAACCGCAAAGGTTTGAAGCAACTCTGCGTGAAAAAGAACGTCCCAGTAGGCCATGGCCACTCAGGGTAAAGTGTAGACGGCGATGTAAGGTAGCTTTCGGGCAGAAGTGGAGGTTATCTACAGTCCGGTCCCTGATCAAGGCCAGGGCGATGGCACCTTTACCACCTTTGAACCATGTCAATCTGCGACGACGGGATCGAATCTTTCGTTGCTTCTCGTATTCGACTTACATCAAGATCTTGTAAGCCCATCTTCTGTCCCTTCTAGAACACCCGCTGAGCCGCAGCCCATGTTGGATACCAACCCGAGATGGCCGTCTGGCAGAACGAGGGTCTGCGTAAGCCCAGCTCCACGTGTCGGGATTGGTCTGAAAAGGGCTCATCTTCGACAGGGTTCAAGGGGCTCTTTTACTGTTGGCTTCCAACTCGCAGGCGGGCGCTCTCCTTGCACAACAAGGTGCAGAAGTAACAACAGATGCTGGCTTTGGCCGAGATGAATCCTTGTTGTTGCGAGGCACAGATGGGACTTTTGGCCCACCGAGCCTCGGCGTGGGGTAGCTAGTAGCGGTGCACTAACAATTTCCCTTGCTCCCGTGTTTCTGGTCCACTGAGAGGTGACCATCCCCTGGCCTGGCTGGGCTGGTAGTGGCAGAGGCGGGCTGACTTAAACATCCACTTCTCACGGGGCGCTCACACGCAACGTTACAACCCCCCCATCTGGCATTGATCCTCATCTCCTCCTCCATCTGACCCAACAGAAATGTCGAGTCTGAGACCACGAATTGACGGCTCCGGCGAGTAGAGAGGCCCGTTCCCAGGCGCCGGCACTCTCTGTAGCGCCTACCGAAAAGCCTTTTGTTTCAGTGGCGGTTGTCGCGTGTCGTCTCGCCTGTGCGACGTTGAATCTAGGACAGGACCTCCCCTCCATCCATGATGGATGGACTCGCTCATCACAAACAAACCCGCCGTTCCTCGACTCCTCCCTGCCACCTCGAGTCCTCGGCGGCTTTGCTGCTTCCCTCTGCTTCTTACCCGCCGGCCTGCCTGACCTGAACCCAGTCCTGGCAGGTCTCATCAGCTCCCCCTGTCAAGTTGCTTCCGTCCATCGTTCACGTCTCCTCTCTCTCGTCTGAGCGCGTGCTGCCATCCATCCACGACCGACTGGACCTAGGTGTCCGTCCGTCCATCCACTCACTGGGACCATCGGGGCGTAAGACTCTCTCGCTCTCATCTCACCCCATCTATCCCCTCAAAGGCGAATCCTCCAGCCTGCTCGTATTTCCGTCAAGTATTTACTTTGCGCCGTGTCCATGACTTGGTTCCTCCTCCGATCTTCTCTTCCTTCTTCGTCATCATTGTCCATGGTATGCAGCCGCTCGTTTCTGCAATGGCGACCTTTCGAAAGACATTCCTAGCTGCCATCATCAAGAGCCTCCTGCGGGGCAAGTCACTGGTCCAGGCCATCTTGGCTTACTGGATCCGTCCCGTGAAGCTCGGCACAGATGGCAAACCCCGTGTTGGTACCACATCGCGACGGACTATACAAGAGTTTCTCAAAGAGGCTGAGGCTCTGCTGCTTGGACCCGTCGACCGAGATGGCCTGCAACAACTATCGCGAGACCTGCGGGAGCAACTCCTAGACCGACTCCAGACCGACATGCAGTGCATGCTCCCCTCATACAGCCACCAACTGCCCAGAGGCACTGAATGCGGTCGTTTTCTAGCTTTGGATGTTGGCGGTTCAACCCTCAGAGTAGCACTGGTCGAATTGCGTGGGCGCACAGCCGACGTGGGAGAGGAGAGCAAGATCATCAGCATCCAGAATTATTACATAGGCCCTGAAATCAAAGCACTAGAGGGCATGGCCTTTTTCGATTGGATGGCCGAGAGGATATTGGAGACTCTCTCTGCAGAGCTAGAGGAGCATCGTAGTCCTGACCATCCTCTACCAATGTCGATGGCGTGGAGCTTTCCCATTGAGTGAGTTTCCTTCCTATACCCCCTTGCTTTATGTTTGAAGCTGACGTGTATATTTTAGGCAGACTTCGCTGGCTGGTGGAAAGCTGCAAGGCATGGGTAAAGGCTTCTCGGCGAACAAGGGGCTCGTCGGCCAGGACCTCGGACAAATCGTACGGACGGCGTGTCTAAACCGTGGCCTCAGCGTAGAGCTTCGAGCCATCGTCAACGACTCGAGTGCCTGCTTGCTATCGGAGTCGTACAACCACATCTCGACGAGATTTGGACTCATCCTCGGAACCGGTGTCAACATGGCAGCCTACCTCCCCGTCTCCGCCATTGGACGTTCCAAGTTTGGCCAACGCCCTCCTGAGTGGTTCGAGAAGGCCACGCATGTCATCATCAACAGCGAGATTAGCATGATGGGGCGTGATATCCTGCCCTTGACGAGATGGGACAGGCAGCTGCTTGAGAACCATTCTCGGCCCGAGTTTCAACCCCTGGAGCACATGGTCAGCGGCATGTATCTGGGCGAGATTTGCAGGCTGGCCCTTGTTGAGGCGATCGAGTCCACTGGCGTCTTTGGGGCTGTGCTTCCACCATCACTACAGAAGCCGTATTCGCTGTCGACTGAGACTCTATCCATTATTCAGAGGTATGTTTGTGGCCAAGTTTATGCAAGCCAGGGATGCTGACATTTTACAGGGACATAAGCGATGAACTTGATGAAGCCTGTCAACAATTTTCTCTCCGTCACCCATCTTCACACACCCCCACGACCTCGGACATGTCATTCCTCAAACAACTGGCTTCGTTCATCTCTACCCGGTCAAGCGCACTTGTGGCTACAGGCGTCTATACGTTCTGGAACCTGCGCATCGAAAGCCAGAGCAACTTTATTTCGACTCTGCCTATGGACTCTCCTCTTCGTGAGAGTGCCGAGGCAGATCGCGACCTCGACGAAACGACCGTCGCCTACAATGGCGGCGTGATTGAAAGTTACCCAGGATATCTCGCCAGCTGCCAATCATACCTGAATGATTTGGTAGCGGCTGAAGAGAAGGAGAAGAGCGGCAAGAAGACGATCAAGCTCGTCTCGGCCAAGGAGAGCTCACTCATGGGCGCCGCGGTGGCCTTGGCCTCTCTAGAAAGGGACGAACAGGGGCCTCTGGGAGTGGTAGGGTAAGGGCAAATGATGTGATGACGGGGTATATTGGGTACAACACGTTTGAAGTATACAATGGCACTGGCGCTCGGCGATATCAGTTTTGGACGAAATCATGTGTAATGGGACTCGGACGCCAAGGTTAAAGTCTCGAGCCATATTAGAGGCTCATGGTTAAACGAACGGTTTGAACGGATGGATGAGATAAAATAGTTTATGTTGATGAAAATTCACTTTGAGAACTTCGAATATTTCCAGTTCACATGGTTTCTCTTTTGGTGATACTTAGGGGTGCCTCTATATCAAGTCTTTTGGCCACACTCAAGACGCGATCAAGTTTGTGGCGTAAAGTAGGTGGTTCGCGATTGTAGGCGCGACACTCCACACCCCCTGTTCCCTTCCATCTGACGTGCCGCTTCCATTGGCGGGTGGAACCTTCCCCAACGTCATGAATGCATTTTCTGTCACGTGAGCGCCTGGCGTCTTCGCGTTGAGTGGACGGCGCGTCTTGACAATCAGGCACCCCACGACAAACTTCCCGGGGAGCATCACAAGTTTGCGCAACCAAAACTGAGCTCAAGCACCTGCACCCTCCGTGTTCATGTCTTGGTCAAGTTGCTCGCCTTTTTTCTGGGTTTTCTTTTCTTTTCATCTGAACGTATACTATTGAGCTACGCGACATGGCCGACACCCCCAAAGGCTCAGCTCTTTTTGCTGAGTGCGCCGTCGCGTTTGTCTCGAGCAGTGCGTTGACTCCGAAGCTCATTAGCGAAGTATGATGGCCTTGAAGTTCTGTAATTTTTGCTATACTAACAATATTGTAGCTGTCGTCGCTTCTAGAGGACCATGGCGCTACCATCTGCGAACCCCGACGCGACGGCTCGATCCCCATCGAGAAAGTCACACACATCATCTCGAATACGATCGATTTCCCCCAATTCACAGAGTCGCAAGCCGTTATGATCCCAGTCGTGACAACACAATGGATCACCACCTCACTCACTCGCCGAAAACAAGCGCAGATCCGACCATTCTCTCCTGACCCTAGGCTGATTTTTGCCGAGGTCGTGGTGACCTGCGCCGATCTACCAGAGACGGACAAGGAGAGCATCGCCGGTGCCACTATGGCTTTGGGTGGACAAGAGACCAAGGACGCGACTCGAATGACTACACACATCTGTGCGCTATCAATGGACCATCCCAAGGTCCAAATTGCCCTCCAGAAGGGATGGAAGGGCAAGGTTGTTCTGCCGCACTGGTAGGTAAAAAGTGGGATGACAAGGCCGTGAGTCACTGACATATCTAGGTTCGACGATTGCTTCAAGTTAGGCAAGCGCATTGACGAAGGTCCCTATCTTTTACCCGACCCTGAGATTCTTAAGAAGTCACCCGAGGACGAGCTCAAGATTCCGACCAATGAAAACCTCACAGGAGCGACATCACCAACTCCAACATATCTACCGCTGCCACCTGACGGAGATGTCGTCCGCCCGCCAGTCACCGTTTTCCAAGACCGCAGGGTGATGCTCTCATCAGATTTAAGCATCACTGAAAGGCTCACCAAGGTGGTCAAGGATATCATCGTCAATGGTGGTGGCAAGGTGGTAGAACAGGTTGAGGATTGCGATATGTTTATCTGCCAATACCGGGACGGCCCTCAGTATGTTCAGGCCGCGCAGTCCTGTAAGGACGTTGGAAACCTTGCTTGGCTTTACTGGCTCATCGTCCATAATGACTGGACGTCGCCTCTTCGCCGACTGCTACACTACCCAGTTCCTAAAAACGGCATCGAGGGATTCAAGAATATGCGTATCACTGTGTCAAACTACGGTGGCGAGGCCCGGATCTATCTGGAAAACCTCATCAGGGCCTGCGGAGCCGAGTTCACCAAGACGATGAAGTCGGACAACACCCACCTCATCACTGCGCGAGACTCGAGCGAGAAATGCAAGGCTGCCCCTGAATGGGGCATCGCGGTCATCAACCACCTCTGGATCGAGGAGAGCTACGCTAAGTGCGAGCTGAAGCCTATCAACATTAAGAAGTTTAACCACTTCCCTCCACGAACCAACCTAGGCGAAATTATTGGCCAGACTTTCTTTGATGAGTCAAGGTTGCGAGAGCTTTACTACCCCGGGGGTGACGACAAACTGTCTCCCGGAGCGAAGAGAAAGCGCAAGATTCTCGAGGCAGCGGAAGAGAATGCATATTCTCGAGGGCCAGCAGAGGGCGTTGTTGTTGGCCGTGTAAGTGAGGATGTGGATATGGATGATCTCCAAGAAGAAACCGAGGACGAAAGGCCTGCCAAGAAGACGACGATAAAGACTGCTGCCGCTGTGGCAACACCGATTCGCGCTCGCCATGCTGAAAAGGAGAATGATACCCCGTCTGTGATTTCTACAGGAGGCCGCAGTGCTAAGGCGAAGGCCCGAGATCTCTTGCAAACCATTGCTCCCGATATTGCGCTTTACGAGAAGGAGAAGAAGCGCAGTAAAACGGGCAACGCGCCTTGGGGTGGCAAGCGGGCTGCGGACCAAGCGGAGAAGGAGAACAACAAGCAGAGGCAGGCAAAGAGCCCAGAAGTTGAAGAGGATACCGCTGCAGCAAAACGTCCAGCCAAGAAGGCCAGGCCATCACTTCCGGACGTGGAGATGCGCGTCATCTTGACCGGGTTCAGCAGATGGGTTGGGGATAAGAATAAGGAAGATCAGGATCGGGTAAGTGGGCGTGAGCCTCATCTACATCTACATGTTCTAATATGTCGAACAGAGAAAACTACGGGATCTGGGTGTCCAGATTGTTCAAGAGGGACAGCCGTGCGATTATCTAGCAGCCCCTCACATTGTCCGGACCGTCAAATTCCTATGTGCTCTGGCCCGGGGGCCAACTGTCATCTCTTCAACGTTTATTGACAAAACCCTGGAGACGGGCAAGCTGCCCGATATTGACGAGTATATCCTCCGAGACAGGGAGACAGAGAGGCGATATGACGTGAATCTCGAAAAGTCGGTGGCTCGTGCCAAGTCGAACCGAGGCAAGCTGCTGACGGGGATTCCCATCTACTGTACTGAAAAGATCCGAAACGGACCGGACAGTTACAAGGCCATTGCTGAGGCAAACGGGGCGATCTTCAAGATCTATCGGGCGCGGAGCGGTACGACGATTCGACCGACGACAGCGGAGGAGGAAGGTAATGCGCCTCCAGAACCTGTCTACCTCCTGAGCAGTCTGGCTCACGATGAGCGGCAACTGTGGAATCGGTTCCGAGACATGGCGCGAAAGGGCAACATGGAGCCGCGAGTAGTTGCGCCTGACTGGTTGCTTGACGTGGCGATGGCTCAGCAAGTGAGGTTTGACGACAAGTTTTTGGTGGAGAACTATTACTCGGACCAGCTGTAACGCAGACTGGGACGCAGACTTGGAGAAGTTTCTTGACGGTGCTTGGTGCAAGTTTGGAAACATGGTTGGTGGTAGAGTTGGAGGTCGAATTGCTGTACTGTACTGTATTGTACTGATTGATGATGATGGCTCATTCGGGGCGGCGTAATGTATAGAGATGTGAAAATGGGTTCAGCGTTTAGAAGAATTTGACGCCTAATGAGTCGTCTTGGCCAAAGATCTGAGCCTTGCCTCTCTTGACAAGGACATTAAGGGCTTTGATGAGGACATCTTGGTCCATTCCATGGATATCTACTATTGGTGAGCAATGTGACTGCCCAAGCTCATCCCTTGTAAACCTACCAGTTCCCTTTGTGCCATCGCCCTCGACAAGCTCATAAATAGTCAAGACGCTGCCCTTCTGACCCGTCTCATCGACATAATTCTCAATGAGCTCAGCCCACTCGTCAGGCTTGCGCCAGTATACAAGGACAACGTCGCCAGTTGTGCCACCGCCAACATACTCTACACGACCATCCTTGTGCATGAAGACAACAACATCGCGGATATCATCAAATTGCAGACGACGGTCCAGTTTACGGTTGACAAACAGGTCCGAGTCGGCGGCTTCTGAGAGGGAGAGACGGAAGATGCGATGGTGTCGTGCGTACGAGAGGATCAAGTCGGACCATTTTGTGCGCTGGGCGTGGAGAGTGGTGAGGTTTGTCTGACGGGTGAAGAAGGCTGGGAAATGATATTCGCGAGGAAAGCCGAAGGAGCCGTCGTCGTCGGTGGCGGTAGTCATGGCTGGGGAGGAGTGGTTTTATCGTGATGGTTTTTGGTGTTGAGGGAGAAGCTCCTTTGGAGGGGTTGACGTGATGACGTGGGGGTGGAGGGGTTCGTGGAGGGCGACCACGTGCTGGTTCGGCCGAGACCGGATTAGATGCATGCGACATTGCCCAGTGAGGAAGGCACATAATTCTCCTATTCTTTCATCAATCCATGGGATTGAATGTTTAGTTTGTCATATTCTCATGAGGACCATGCAACTAGTTCCTTGGATAAATCGGCAATATCGGAGAAGACGTGTTTTCAATCAGATCACTCCAATTCGCCTACACAATGTCCCCCCATACGACAGACCCCAGACACATCCTAGTGCGCCCGTCAAAGAGTCTTTTTAAACAAACTTGATCTCGGCATTCCAATTGACAATCACCTCTTTCTCCCCGGAAAACTAGTGATTTTTGTTGTTATCTCTGTGGGGGAATAGCTCATTCAGCCACTCACAGCGTTGGTGTTTTGGAGGAGATGCGCCTTATCTCGATCCAACTGATAAGGGGGAGACTTGAGCTCCGAGGAAAAGGTTCAACTGCAGGGAAGACGAAAAGAGCATCAAAAATAGCTCGGTCACATAAAATCAAAAGAGACGAAGAAAAAAAAAAGGACTTGCGGCTCCGGTCAAAACTCGGAGACCCATGTTTCATCTCACCGTGGTCGAGTACCAGCTCACCGCGACTCATCGTGACCAGGCTCACTTGAGCAAATACCCGCTGAAAAGAAACAGTATAACATCGTCAGAGTCCTCATCTGCTCATCTCACGACATCAACATGGTCTGTCCGACGTATGACTGCTGTCGGATTTCCACGCACCGCCCCGACGCCCCACGTCCCTGACTGAACGTCCATCTCCGCGGAGCGTTGTTCAGAGAGACGCCAAACAAAGGCCGCTCCCGAGCCGTGCGGCCGCTGCCCTACCTAAGCTCATTGATTGGTTCCCCTTCCGATCAGAGGGCCGGCTGGCCGATCTTTGATAACGAGACACAGAGGAGTTTCCCCCCCGTGGCGAGTAACACCTTTCTTCCGGAGATGCCCATGGCACCACGACCGAGCCGGAGATGCAATTCTCGATAGGGAATAAGGAGCCATGAGACTCCAGACAGAGGATCCATAGCCATGGGCCTCGAGACCGAGAGACCCTCTCTCAGCCCAGGGCTCCTGGTTCCCGTCAGGAATTTGTTTATAACCATGGAATCTCCTGAGGTCCCGCTACAGGATTTCTCTGAGGGTATTCATCCCATAGGGCTATTCGCAGTCAATTCAATCCGCCCAGCATGAGTGAAACACAGAAACGCCTAGTCGTTGTTGGACTAGGCATGGTGGGCATTGCTTTCATGTAAGTAGACTCGACACTAACAATTACATGATCTGACGCTTTTACAGAGAAAAGCTGCTCAAGTACGATGCCACGGCAAAGGAATACTCGGTAACTGTTCTTGGAGAAGAGCCATACCTCGCCTACAACCGAGTAGGACTCACGAGTTTCTTTGAGCACCGGAAGATTGAGAACTTGTACATGAACCCGGCAGAATGGGTAGGTTGAGCCGCATCGAACATATCCCGGTAGCCACTGACGAATAGTGTAGTATGCTGAGGCAGAGGCATCTCTCAATTACCATGTCAACACTAGAGCCACTAGTGTCAACACGGACGACAAGACGGTCGAGTGTGCTAATGGCGAGACATACCCCTACGACATCCTGGTCCTGGCCACCGGCTCCGACGCTATCCTTCCTCGAGGCCTTCCTGGCCATGACGCCAACGGTGTCTTTGTCTACCGCACAATCGACGATCTCAAGAAGCTCATCGAGTTTGCCGACTCCAAGCGTGGCACCAATGGTGTGGTTGTCGGTGGCGGTCTGCTCGGTCTCGAAGCTGCCAAGGCCATGTTGGATCTAGAGCGGTTCAACAGGATCAGACTGCTTGAGAAGGCTCCCTATGTCCTGAGCAGACAGCTCGACGACGTTGCTGGCAAGATGGTGGTAGACCAGGTCTCACAACTCGGCGTGGACGTCATGCTGGGAAAGGGCGTTTCCAGAATCAAGACTGACGAGGAGAACAACCTCACCGGTGTGGTATTTGAAGATGCTCAGGAGATTGATTGCTCAACGCTGTGCTTCGCCGTCGGTGTGAAGCCCAGAGACGACCTTGCCAGAGTATCTGGACTTGAGATCGGCCAGCGAGGTGGTATCGTCGTCAACGATGACTTGAGAACGAGCATGCCAGATATCTACGCCATTGGAGAGTGTGCTAGCTGGAGGGGAATGGCCTACGGTCTCATCGCCCCTGGTGTCGAGATGGCAGAGGTCCTCGCCTTCAACCTCACACAAGCAAAGCTTCACTCACCCCGAACGTTCAAGCGTCCCGATCTGAGCACGAAACTCAAGCTTCTTGGTGTCAACGTCGCCAGCTTCGGTGACTGCTTCGCCGACCGTGATGGTCCTGCATCTCTCCCACCCAAGTTTGCCAAGAACCTGCAAAACGGCGACGTCTCCTCGACCAAGTCGGTGCAGGCCTTGACATACAAGGACCCTTTTCTCAACATCTACAAGAAGTACATCTTTACCAAGGATGGCAAGTACCTCCTCGGCGGTATGATGCTCGGCGACGTCAATGACTACGTCAAGCTCGTGCCCATGGTCAAGTCCATGAAGGAGCTTGACGTTCCCCCAAGCGAGCTCATCCTCGGTGCAAAGAAGGACGACGAGGGCGGGGATGACCTCCCAGACGATGCGCAGGTGTGTTCATGCCACAACGTGACAAAGGGTGACATCGTCAAGGTCGTCAAGGACGGCACATGCAAGGATGTAACGAGTCTCAAGAAATGCACAAAAGCCGGTACGGGTTGCGGTGGTTGCGTTCCCCTCGTAACCACCATCTTCAACCAGACCATGGCATCCATGGGCAACGAGGTGACAAACTACCTCTGCCCTCACTTCAACTACTCCCGCGTGGATCTTTTCAACATTGTCATGGTCAAGCGCCTCAAGTCCCTGCCAGAGGTGATGCGCGAGGTCGGCAATGACAAGACCAGTGTTGGTTGTGAGCTGTGCAAGCCCGCTGTGGCGAGTATCATGGCCTCGCTCTGGAACAGGCACGTCATGGACAAGACCACCTACGGTCTGCAGGATACCAATGACCGCTTCCTGGGTAACATCCAGCGTGATGGCACATACTCCGTTGTGCCTCGTGTGTCGGGTGGAGAGATCACTCCTGAGAAGCTGGTCGCTATTGGTGAGGTGGCGAGGAAGTACAACCTCTACACCAAGATCACGGGTGGTCAGCGTATCGATTTGTTCGGAGCCAAGAAGCAGGATCTCCTCGACATCTGGGGTCAGCTTGTCGCCGCAGGCATGGAGTCCGGCCACGCCTACGCAAAGTCTTTGCGTACCGTCAAGAGCTGCGTTGGTTCAACATGGTGCCGGTTCGGTATTGGCGACAGTGTCGGCATGGCTATTCGTCTCGAGGAACGGTACAAGAGTGTACGAGCACCACACAAGATCAAGGGTGGTGTGAGTGGTTGCGTGCGTGAGTGTGCTGAAGCCCAAAGCAAAGAGTATGTTTCAACCCCTATCCCAATATCTGTAACTAACATGATTTCAGTTTCGGCTTGATCGCCACAGAAAAGGGCTTCAACATCTTTGTTGGTGGAAACGGAGGCGCAAAGCCTCGTCATGCTGAGCTGCTGGCAAAGGATGTACCTCCCGCCGAGGTGGTTCCCATTCTGGATCGTTACCTCATGTTCTACATCCGCACAGCAGACAAGCTCCAGCGCACGGCACGCTGGATCGAGAATCTCCCTGGCGGTCTCAAGTACCTACAGGAAGTCATCCTCGACGACAAGTTGGGCATCTGTGCTTCGCTCGAGGCCCAGATGCAAGAGCTCGTCGACAGCTTCTTTGACGAGTGGGCCGAGGCAATCCGGACGCCTGCCATCGCCGCCAAGTTCCGACAGTTCAACAACACGGCCGAGACGACGCCCAACATGGAGGTCGAGTCGGATCGCGGGCAGAAGCGGCCCGCGTTCTGGGTGGGTGACGCCGCCACTGACGACTTCCAGGGCCTCAAGGACAAGTGGTCCATGACGGCGTGGGAGCCCATCATCGAGACGTCCTACTTTGACGGCGCTGATGAGCTGCCCAATGGCATATCCGCCACCATCAAGCGCGGCGACACTCAGCTGGCTGTCTGGCGTATCCAGGGTGTTTACTACGCCACGCAGCAAATGTGTCCTCACAAGCGCGCCTTTATCCTCTCTGACGGTCTCGTCGGTCAGGAGCCCTGCGACAAGAAAGAGTCCTCCGGCGCCCCTGAGGATAACAAGACCTCGCCCTGGGTCTCGTGCCCGCACCACAAGCGCAACTTTGACCTCGGCAACGGCTCCTGCAAGACAGACGAGAAGCTCTCCATCGCCACGTTCCCCACCGAAGCCCGTCCCGATGGTATGCTGTACCTCAAGCTCCCTCCCGTGGAGGAGCTCGACGCCGCCCTGGGCACAAAGAAGTGGATGGTCAAGAAGGGGGAGGCTGGCGAGGCGCCACTGGCCGAGCTGGACCGACGTATCAAGTTCGTTGGTCTGCGCGGTAAGAAGCCAGGCGTGAGGCCGACAGCTGGTGGCAAGATGTCGACCAAGCCCCTGGAGCTGATGGCTGCCGCCAATGGCTGCGGAGGCGGTGCACCAGAATGGTAGACATGAATAGACATGAGAAGAAAAAAGACGGCCTGGAGTTGAGCGTTTCATGAGAATCACTTGATTGTTTAGATGAGAAAAATCTGGGAAACGGCGGTTGAGATTCGATCATGGGTTGATTTGTATGGGATATCTTTCGTTGTGTGGATTAATAGACATATACCCCTCGACAGACCAGGTCAATCCCCATCGCCGTGACGTGACGTAACGTATAGATAAAAAGCCCGTCACCTAAAAAAGGTTCGATAAAAGGTCGCCCAGCACGTTCAACTCCGTAAAATGAAGTTCCTCCAAAGTCGAGAGGTTTCCTTCTCATTTCCCAACCCGGCCAAAACCCAGTCGACCAGGTCCCTTCTCCCGCCTTTCGCTTATAAAAGTGTGCTTGCTTGTGTGTGACCTACGCCGGACACGTAACAGAAACAGGAGGAGACATAGAAAATGGAAGGATTGGTAAAGAATAATGTACCTTGAGAAAAGAGAAAAATATGAAATGTTGTGGTGGTTGTTGTCATCGTCGTCGAAACACTTGACACAAATCCGATTGCGCTGTGCCAATTCCTTTGCGTGTCCCTCTCCTTCGTCCTGTATTGTCCTTTTTATCCCGTTTCCAAGTAAAACTCCTGATGCCACCTTTCTAAGAAGCAGATACCCATGATCGTACAAAGTCATCTCAAAAGAGCAAAGTGAAGCAAAGCAGGTTGCAGAGAGGTGATCAAGTGGAGTGTGTGATAGGAAATATATCGGTAGATGTAGATGTGTGTGTAGGTAGATGATAAGTGTGTGAGCATGGGTGTATCAAGTCGCAGGTAAACATATATAATCGCTTGTCGTCGTCGTCTAGCATCCGTCGTCTTCGCATTCATCAAGGCTTCCGTAGCCAGTGTCCGAGTCCATACCCACCACGCTCTTGGTGATGGTCAGACACCGGTCTACCACCTTTTCTCGGACATCAGACGTGACGCCGCACTTCTCTCCAGGCGCTCCACCCATCCACAGGCGGAGACCACCAGATAGTCGCTCCAGAGAGGACTGGAACGTCTCTGCCGCAACCTTGTGTTCAAAGAGCTCCTCCATTAGCTGCAGAGCTGCGGTGCAGCCGAGAAGAGACATTTGGGATGCATTGCCCCTTGTCATGATAGATTCGATAATGCGGAGACCTTGATGTGTGGTACCAGGAGTGCACTCGACTCGTCGAAGGTGGGCGATGGCCATGGCGCAGCGGAGAGCGAGTCGGAGGTCGGGAGTCGAGGCTTGAAAGCTTGAGTCGATGATACAGATAGAAGTGCTCAGCAGAGCATCAACCTTTTCATTTCCCATCGATTGCAGGGCCGAGGCGATATTAGCTCCACGGGCCTTGTCAATCAGGACTGCACGTGCCACGATGGCGCGAGCCTGCGCAGTAGATCCAATAGGGGCGGTATTGATAGCCAGCTCAATGTCGTCCGTCTTGGTGAGCAGAGCCTCCTCGTCCTTCTCCATCGTCGCCAGCATGACACGGTGCAGGGTTTGAGTCGACCACCAGGCTGCGACGGCATCGAGAGGAGAGCCAACCGCCGTGTCGTCCACCACCGAATCCATCCCGTCCATGGGGGCTGTGATGTTGTAAGTAGTCTCGGTGTTGAAGGCCAGGTTGTGCGCTCGCTGGATGATATCCTCGTTGAGCACCTCGTCGCATTCCCGTTCGACCAGTGCAGCCAGATGCTCAGGCAAATCATCGTCATGTTGCTCAGATGATCCTCGGCGAAGCTGTGTTAGAAGACGGTTCAGTTGTCGGGCCTCGTTCCACTTGGTCCGTGCAAGCTTGGCGGCAATGGCGTTGCTGGCGCCGAGATGTAGTCGGTTCTGGCTGGGATCCCAGAGAAGGAGGCGGATATGGAGGGCCTTGAGCATGAGTCTCATGGGGCTGTCAGGGAGGGTACCAGAAGCAAGTAGAGTGAGAACCAGGCGGCTCTTGTTAATCTCAACGTCGCCGCCAGCCAACTGAGAGTCCAGGGCAATGCTCCACGCCTTGACTCGGGCAGTCTCCTGCTCCTCGGTCAAACCGGTAAGCATCTGGTAACCATGAACACCAATAGCATTGCGAAGGCTAAGCTTCAGCGTCTTGAGGATGAGAGCAGCCGCCTCAAGGAAGAAGTTATGGCGAGGAACCCAAACAGTCTGAATAGCGGTGAGCCATGCCTGTCGGCGAACGTGAATGGGCGAGGCCAAAGATGGCGCCGCCTGCAGAACGCCAACCTGCGGCTTCTTGGGCCTCTGCTGGGCTTTGGCGAATAGAGATGGGAGGAAGACCCAAAGGAAGGTTCCCAGAAGCAGGATTATCCGTAGAGAAGTGTGGATGTGGTAGCCCATCACATTGATGTCAAGGCCAGACGCCACAGCCCGGAGGAGGTGAAGAGGCACAGCGAACAAGCCTCGGCCTTCGGGCTTTTCGTTGCTAACCTCATCCTCTCGCACCGCTTCCAGGATCATTAGGCCAGCAAGTGAACCGACCATGAGCTTACCAAAGTAGGGGCCGGCATTGCTCCATCGATTTTGCTGCATTTGCTGCTGCTGCTGGATCTGTTGCTGGCGGATAAGCGCAGGGTTGCCTCCTCTGTAAGGCTGTTGAGGCACAGGATATGGTTGACCAGCAGCCATCTGCGCCGAAATGATTCTCTTCATGTCATCGGGAACCTGAATCATGCCCGCCGGTGGAGCGCCACCTTCCTGCGTCGCCGACATTGGCGACCCGACAAACTGTTGAGAATCTTGGGCGTACTGAATTGGTGTAGGTGGTTGTTGGAGAGGGCTGATTGCTCCGTTCATAGCGCCGGCCATGAACAACTTTTCAAACGCAGCGATTCGCGCTTGCATCGCGCCGTTTTCGTCGAGCAATCGAGTATTTCGCTTCTCAAGATGTCGAATGTATTCCGTCGCCTTGCTCAAAACCTAGTTGTTATTAGCCTCGTGTACCATGACAGACGTGACGTGACGTGACGCGACATACAGTAGCCTTATTCAACTTGTGAGCTGGAGTCAATCCGTGAAGCTCCTCGCGATCCTCGGTCGTGTCTTCGCCTCGCGCGCTCTTGGACATGATGCGCAGACTGGGGACGCTGTCCCTCAAGGCGGCGATCTTGTCATTGAGGTTCGTCCGGTATCGCTTCTCGATCATATTGTGGGCCGTCTTCTTGACGGGCTGGTTGCCATCGTCATCTTCCTCTTCCTCATCAGGGTCAGCGGATGACTTGCGCTTTCGTGAGGCCTTGGAAGACATCTCGGCGGGATCTGGCGAAGAGAGAACCCCCGTCTTGCCCTCACCAACAGCCGAGTCGGGGCTGGAGGCGCTCTTGGGGGAGTTGTACTGGAGATGGGGCGGCATGGCGATGTTGCGCAGCTTCTCCTGCAGTGCAGGAGTTAGGTGGCTGATGATGTGCGGTTGAAGAATGGCGGGATCCTGAAGGTTGCCCGGGCCCAAGGGCGGGTTCGAGGGGATGGAGGCGGCGTAAATGGACTCGGGACTGAGTGTGGTGGCCGCAAGGCTGTCGAGGCCGGCAGAGACAGGCAGCTGCTGGATATTCTGCTGCTGATCCTGACCGAAGGCGAGAGCCCAGGGAGAAGGTTGATAGCTAGTCTGAGTGGGAGGAGCGGTGCTGGAGGGGTCGTACGAGTCGTAAGGGGGCGTGCCGTTGAACTGCCATGCGGCGGCGTCGTAGTATTGCTGCTGGGTCTGGGGACGGGAGGAGGAGGAGTCGTTGGGCAGGGAGGAGGAGGAGGGGTCGGATTTCACGACCGAGCCATCGTCGACGAAGCCTAGATTTGGATCCTGGAGGCCAAAAAGGCTATTCGAAGAGTCATGGTCGGCCATGTCAGAGAAGTGGGAGCTGGGCATGGTAGGGCCAGCACCATGCAGCAGCGATGGGCTGATTGAGGGCGAGAATGGGCACCACGAGGCGAAGGGGCCCAGTTGTTGGGGTGTCGCCGAGAGGAGCTGGACGGGTGGCGTGTAAGAGGGCGAGGCCTTTCGGGAGAGCCTGGGTGGTGAGCCGATTGTGAGGCCCTCACACTCAGATCTCCCACGCTGGACTCGTCGCCGGAGCGAGAATTGCTGGTTGACGGCTACCTATTTTCCCCCCTTCTCGTTGATTTCTTCACTATCGCTTCTCTCAATCTACCTCTATCTCAAAGAGGCGTGGGCGTAGATGCGACAGCGGCTGACGGGCTCTGACCTGACGACAGGCGGTTGACGATTGCCCACGGGTGGTGTCTGGTGTGTTCTCCGGGGATGGGATGGGATGGGATGGGATCGACCGATGGACGGCGGATGCGGCCGAACGTTCGATGGAAGGCCGGGGTTTGCGGCAAGGGAATAGCAGCGCGACCTCGCAATGGTGGTCTGACTGGAAGCAAAATACGCTTGATGATGGTAATGGGTGATTGAGGGAAGCGATGGCTGCAAGGAATTCGATTTGAGGAGAGGGACGAGTACGGGCGGAAAATCGTACGATGGGACCCGGATATCAGCCCAGCGACGCCCAGTCGAGTCCGCGCTTGGCCAAGCCCGTTTTTCACTCTCGCTCGTGAGGAGCTCAGGGGGCCCACTTGTTTTTTAAATGTCTGCTCTGCTGGGCCGCACCGCACCACATGGAAATGGAATACAGTGCGCAATTCAGTTGGTCCTTTTGCTGGCCAGAAACACGGCGTGGTGGTTATTGGCACGGAACACCCCCGGAGGAGGGGGGCTTGCGGCTGGAGCCGTACAGTGTTTCCCTTCCGGCTATGTCGAATTGGCACGGTACATGATCTCGCCCCTCCCCTCCAAATAGCTCAATCGGGCCTCCCTTTGA
This sequence comes from Ascodesmis sphaerospora, assembly GCA_027569015.1. NCBI lineage: Eukaryota > Fungi > Ascomycota > Pezizomycetes > Pezizales > Ascodesmidaceae > Ascodesmis > Ascodesmis sphaerospora. The sequence continues at coordinate 252,701 of JAPPUR010000029.1, read as the reverse complement.
GATGCCGGCAAGACACCATGCAGGCCCAGGAACCTCGAGGAAATGCATCAAGTGCAACCTCCATGATATACTATCTATACAAGCTATATTTGTTTCATTATTCCATGCCAATCATTCGACATGGTCGTGTTTCTCGCATAGCTCTCGCCCCCTTGTCTTCTCGAGCATGATGACTCAGCCAGCCCTAGACACTGTGCAACCCATCCAACCAGTCCCCATTCGCGGACTGATGATGTCTTCCGTTGTTGCAGACAAGACCTTGTCAATGAAAAAAAAACTTCCAGAGGGACCAGGGTTTTCTTCCATAGCCCCAATCAGGTCCGAGCCCCATCAATTCTCACCCTCATCCTCATCCTGTTCTGTTGGTCCTGTTGCTGTTATCTCTCACAGCACAATCGTGGCAGGAAGAGACAGGCATGGATATGGATGGGTAAGGCTTTGTCTCGGCCTAGCCACGCGAGTTTCACGGTCGTACAATTCTGGGCCGCCCCGCGCGTGGTTCACACGAGAGAGCGTACCCGTTCCAGCGATAGCAGTGCCTCTTTTCTTTTCGTACCGGAATCCGGGTGTATCTTGTGGTTGCCGGGACTTGACCTGTTTGGTAACGGCACAGTGGACCCGTCGGATGCTGCCCTCTTCCTATCGTCCCCTTGTAACGGTTGTAACCTCACTGTATGGATCACCAGCCAGCGATCAATCGATCTCCTACCAATCCCAACAAAACCAGGAAACAATTAAGTTTGGCGATGCAACCTCTCCTGGTTCACCGGGATTGCTCTTCTCGAGACTGCTTGTCTGTCTGCCATTAGCAAGACAAGACAAGCCAACGCAAGGCCAGCCAGCGACAAATGATACCAGATGCCCCCGCCGCCACTAAATGGGCCGTGATGCAATATCAGGGGGTCCCATCTCCGATGATTAGGTTACGTCACCCTCAGTCCCGATGCTTCCTCACCCTTGATCGAATCTTGCTGCATCTGTCGTTATTCTCCTTCGATTAGCGGCCCGATCCCAGAAACCACATACATCACTTGTTGATGCACCCCGGATTATGAGAGAATTAACAAATCGTATTGCGAAGAAACACCGCATATGCGGTGGTGCTCTGGCCGGGAGACTTCAAAGTCCAGCCAGATCAACTTGGGTAACGTGTACAAAAGATTTTATGCAAATAATGCCCTGTCCTTCTCCTGGTATCATACTATCTCCCTCCTAGCAGGCTCTCTTGCCTACTTGATCAATACCCAGGGCTTCCAGCCAAGGAGATCCAAAGTCATGGCGACATGATGGTGACCATCCAAGTGGATGTACCGTTTTGACATCTAGGAAAAATATATGTGACACAAGAAACCGATAAAAAATAGTCCTACCAACTCCCGCATGCTTCGTTTACCAAACCTCGTCTGCGCTCTGCACCATCTCCAGAGTAGGAGTCTTGGGAACCATGCGCTTCATCCTCTTCCGGTCTTCCCTGGTAACGAGCGATGGGGTCATCGGCATGCAGGGTGTAAAGGGCTGATAAGGAGAGTATGGGACTGCACCAGCGGTGCGAGGGGTGATGCCTCCACCAGGCGACAGAGGTCCTCGTCTCTCGAACACTGTCTGCTTGGTGGTCTGAGAAATGCTGTTGGGTGAGACCATGGAAGGCTCATAGGCACGCAGGGGTAGGGCACCACCGGTGCGGACGGCTGAAGCGGGCGTGTTGGAGCGGTTGAATGTCGACCCAGGCTTAGGCGATGAAGGCAAGGACGGAAGAGAGACGTTGGACGGGAACCGGGAGCCGGGCTTGGGAGACGAAGGGAGGCCGACCAGCGGCGCCTGAGAGTGCTCCGAAGTGGCGGACTCGGGTTCGCGTTCGTGCTCGGTAGGTGCCAGCGACTCATTCCGACCGTGGCCAATAGGAGGAAGCTGTGATCCGATACGCTCATCGATGGACTGGACGCTCTCCGGCGAGATGTCGGGGGTCGGAGGAGACACATGAGTCGAGGCCGGTGCCTGATACGGAGCCTGGTCGGTGGGGACCGGAGGTGGTGCGGCCGGAGCATAGTGGCGGGGCGGGATCGTGCTCATCTCCTGCGACTCGTGGCGTGGAAACTCGGTAGACTGGGGTGTCATGATGGGAGATGAAATGTTCATGCCCTTCATGGACTTCTTCTTTGGTGATCGGAGGGCCGAGAGGAGTGAGGAAGTCCTGGACCGGCTCTTCTCCTCACGAGAGGGGTTGAGATCCAGGTTGGCAGGCTTGGTCCTTTCCTTCTTGGATGGCGACGATGCCGCGGACCGAAGAGACAGGATTGAGGCCGCTGCCGAAGGACCTCGCTGGTGGGCGGCGGTAGGCGGGAGAGGATCATAGGCAACTCCTCGCTTCTTGGCGTCTTCGGCCTCCAGGACGTGACGGTACATATCTTCGAGCTGTGACTGAGCCATGACTCTGTCTGCTGCCACGACTCTCTGATCAACAAATGGGTTGGTACCGGGTGCGCCGACGGTTGAGTCTGGCGATGGGTGGATGTATGGGTTCGGGCTGCCGGTGTCGGTACTGTTCTTGAAGTGAGGCTGGATGAAAGAGGCCTCGGTGATGATGTTCAATGGGACGCCGGGCTTGGTTGCAAAATCCGGGATGATGTCTTGTTTCGCAAACTCGACTTCGTCGATTCCGGCAGCAATATGGTGGCGACGCTTCTTTGACAGAGCAACAAGTGTGAGGGCGACCAGCACCAGAGAAGCTGCGTATGCTCCGATTATACCGCCGATCTGAGCGGGAAGATGGTCGTTCACAGGTCCGCCTGGGATGGGTTCGTCTGTACCTCGGGCGGCGAGAACCTGAGAGCGGGCAAGGTAAGGCTGAGCAGTGCAAAGGAGTGAAAGAGGCAGAAGCAGGCCGAGAGATATTGTTAAGCGGGCACCTTGAAGCATCGTGGGGGACAAGAGGTCGGAGGCGAGGCACCTTTTGACTTGTTGGGACGAGCCAGCTTGTGCGAGGTGACCTCCTGAACACAGAGAGACGAAACACTAGGAGAAGAGTATCATGCACGGAAGACGGAACTTGCGGTATCAATGGGGTATATAGCGGGCTGTTGGTGATGGCCCATTGCTCGACGTTAGCCGCTGGGCTCAAAGGCTGGACGCTGAGTCGCCAGGGCACAAGAGGGGACCCCAGGCCACGCCGGCCCTCTGGCAACCGTCGAATGGTGGCACACGCATGAGAGGCGTCCGAGAATAGCTCGCCATCCTAGGTGGGTGACGGCAGGAGAGTGGTTGCAGCCGAGATGTGAGTTGAGAGTGTGACGAGGCCATCTACGAGCTGTGGTTGGATGGTTAACCGCCGGGCAATATAGTGTGGAAGCGGGTGATTGGCGGTCAGTTCCCGCTCGCCAACCACCGCCTCCACATGTCGACCTCTCCCGCCTTTGGATCCCGGGAGCCAGGATTGCAAATCGCTCTTGTGCCTGTAAAAGATTTGCTTGTGGTCGGGACTGGTCTGGTCTGGTTTGGCGGAGCGGGGCGGGGCGAGCCACTATCACAACCAGAGGTGGGTGCCACGATGGTGACGAAAATGTAGCTTCTCTAATGTCGCAGGTAATTCTACATGAAGTTTATTGTAACAGATTAGCATAATTATTCTCTTTTCTTTAGATATCATGTTTCCTAGCGCTCTTTTGACTATGCCTTGCCCAGGGGAGGCCGAAGCTTGACCCGCCTGACGTGGACAAACTTGTTCCAGCTTGATTGTTCCTGGATCTACGATATCCAACCCTTCAATCATCAGCCATCCCACACCACCATGGCCTAACAAACAATGCGTCCCCTGGTCTAGGGGTCCGTGGGCCTCAATTCAAGGCCCAATTGCCTGCGTCACCCGCCTTGTCCACACTCTCGGGCCTTGCATGGCGGTGGAGCGTCCCAGCCCAGCTTCTCATCATGTGATGCTTCGGCCTCTTCGAATGAGATGCTCCTCTTTGTGTGACATCACATTGCTCAATGTCCCAAGGGCGACGGTTTAGTTGGTCAGATACTCATCACCGGCGCCTATCGTCTAGACTCGCACTACTATCGCACGACTAGACCTTCACGCTACCTTCGGGGAAGGGGTTTGGTGATTTGGTTGGTGATTGCACATTAGCTCCGTGACCATCACAATTCAGCCAACTCCATAATTCACATCATATCGCTCAGTGCTCCAAGAGAATGCGGTGAATGTGATGTGATGCCGAAATCCGGAAGCGATGAGCAAGCAGCTTGTGTGTATGGTTACAGTCATGCAGATCGCGCCGTGATATCTCAAGTTGGTGATTGTGATAGTGATTGACGACGGCAGCAATGTGCAATGTGACGAGTGATCAGATATCACTCTCGGTAGGAGAATGTCGGCAGAGTAAGTACTCAGTAGCGGATCTTTTGAGGATTTTGTTTTCAGCTGAGCATCGGTTAGAGCTTTGGTCGTGAGTTGGGAACCTTGGCAAATGGCCTCCTCATTCACCGAGGTCCTCACTTGGTGGATCTAGCTCACACAGGAATTTTACAAAGTTTAAACCCACAAAGTATATGCAGGGACTTGAAGCCAGTATAATGAAATGTGATGCCATCAAATTCCAAGTGCGCTTTCAGCCGGTTTCCTCTTGCGGTGAGAAGAGGCTTAGTGACCTACCCTGCAGTCCAACACAGAGATTGAAGGTCACATGACATCGCGAGGCTCCCCCTTCGCGTCGCGAAATGTAATGGCCCATTAACGCGCCCGTCATGCCCCCCGAATCGATTCGATACTGAAGCCGGCGATTGCACTGGCCCATACACTCGACTTCTCGACTACGGCTCGAACCGCAAGAACCTTCGATGATAAACCATCCCTCGAGAAACAAACCCCAACGCGTGGACCCGTCCACGTTCTCAGCATGCCAGCTTCGAACAACGAAGATGCGATCCTGCGGTCGCTAAACCAAGCACAACGCCGTGCCGTGACATCCTCTGCATCCACCGTTGCCATTCTGGCTGGACCGGGCAGTGGAAAAACACATACCCTCACATCTCGGGTAGTATGGCTCGTCCAGCGTGTTGGCTACCGTCCTTCGGACGTGATCGTCGCCACTTTCACCGTGAAAGCCGCCCGAGAAATGAAGGATCGCATTGGAAAGGCCCTGGGCGAGGAATGCGAAAAGAAGATTGTGCTAGGAACCTTTCACTCGATCGCACGTCGGTATCTATCAATATACGGGAATCGCATTGGACTGGACTCGAAATTCGGCATTGCGGACGATGGAGACTCCAAGGCAATCATCCAGAGAATCTGCAAAAGGCTTGAACTCGGCATTGAACCACTTGCAGCCAAGTCCTGGATCAGCAAGGAAAAGGCAAGAGGGCCAAATGCTGCTCCATCACAAGGGACGAAAAAGCGCCCAGAAAATCCGGGGCTGAGGACATGTTACGAAGAATACCAGATCCAACTCAAACGTTCGAACTTACTGGATTACGACGACCTCTTGGCAAAATGCGTCGAGCTACTAAGAGACCACCCGGCCTGTGTTTCCAACGTTCAGGCGGTTCTCATCGACGAGTACCAAGACACCAATGGCATCCAATATGAGTTGATGAAGCTGTTCGCCCAAGCCAACCATCGAATCACGATTGTGGGTGACCCCGACCAGAGTATCTACGGCTGGCGTTCGGCCGAGATTCGAAATCTCTACCGTCTATTACGAGATTACCCCGACACGGACGAGGTGTCTCTGGAGGAGAATTACCGATCTTCGCAATCCATCCTCGACGTATCGCTCAACGTCATCCAACAAGACAAGAAACGATATCAAAAAGTTCTGCTACCGGTCCACACTAAGGGCGCGCGACCTGTTCTCAGAACCCTCAGGAGCTCAGCTGCAGAAGGCGAATGGATCGTCTCCGAGCTGAAACGAGCAGTTATGATGTTTGGTGAGATGCTCAAGTATGAAGATGTGGCAATCCTTCTGAGGTCAGCTGCTCTCTCGCGACACATTGAATCTGCATTGGGAAAAGCTGGCATTGCGTATCGAATGATTGGAGGACACAAGTTTTACGAGCGAAAGGAGATCAAAGTGCTACTGGATTACCTGCGCGTAGTGAGCCAGCCAGAAAACAACGATGCGCTGGCAAGAGTCATCAATGTGCCACGACGAGGCATAGGCGAGGCAACAATCAAGTCTCTCCTCGAAGAAGCAGAAAAAGCCAACATGAGTCTCTGGACATTGATATTGAAGCATTGCAGAGGCACTCGCAAAGCAACCACCAATATCCGGCAAAAGATGGAACAGAAACTCAACACAGAGCTTATCAGAGTCATTTCAACGCTCAAAAAACAAGCAGACGGAATCACTCAGAGCAGCCCTGTCACCCTAGTCGATCTGATTGAGCAGTTGATCACCCAGCTCAATTTCAAAAAGTACTTGGAGGAAGAGTACGCCGAAGATCATGAGCAGAGATGGGCCAACGTCCAAGAGTTTGTCAACCTAGTGAGCGATTTCATGAGGGATTTCGGCTCGATCGATGAGGATGCACTTCCTGAGATCGAGAACCTGGATCAGGTGAAGGTGGACGACATGCTTGGCCGGTTCCTAGCCAACGTCTCATTGGCATCAGACGCACAAAAGAATGATGGATCGAAAGACCAGAAATCTGTGGTTACAATCTCGACCATTCACGCGGCAAAAGGATTGGAATGGCCTGTTGTCTTTGTTCCCTCAGTCTACACTGGATCGATACCCCATGCAAGGTCCGAAGATACTGATGAGGAAAGACGACTGCTCTACGTGGCCATGACCCGCGCCAAAGCTCTGCTGTATCTCAGCTGCCCCCTCTACGGCTCGCAGGGGATGAGCAGCAAGGTTGAGCTCTCGCCATTTGTTTCGCCATTTGCCTCGAAAGCCTTTGCGAAGCAGGGCCCATCATTTGACCGACGAGTTATCGAAAGTGCAGCCAAGATCCTCGGAAGAGAGGCACCAGCCGAAAAGTCCATTTTCGCAAAGCTGCCTCCCATGTTCTCACCAGAAGACGATGCTTTCCCCGTTGATCCCGTCGACCCTAAGAACGTAGATGGGCACGATGAGGATTCAGGTCGTCATTACTCTCGTGCTCCGAAACGGCAACGCACGTCGTTACCGAACGACTCTTACGACGAGGCCGAAGAACTCCCATGGCAGAGGGAATACACGACAACAATGGAGCAATCTGCCGATTTTACGGTGTCCGCTCTTCCAGGATTCACAACCGCAGGAGCGCACAAAGTTGCACTCGACGCTGTAGCGGCAACTAAAGCCCAACAACAACAGACTTCAAAGCCTGGGCCGAAGAAGGGATCTAATCGACGAGGCACTGGCCAAAAGAGCATGATGAGTTGGCTGAACCAAGGGCCAAATGCACCCCGACCACCACCAGAACCACAGCGGCAGCAGCAGCAGCAGACCAACTCGTTCTCAAAGGTACGCTACGAAGCTGCTCTTGCACGGCAGAACAGTCTCCCAGAAAGACTGCCCACTCAGAATCACCAGCAAAAACCTGCTATCGATCCTGAGCTGGCAAACCACAAACTCCCTTCAGCTCGACCATTACCGAAGCCCAACATCCCCAAGACAGACAGCGGCCCTCGGAAACCCTATGCCTGCTTCTCTAGTTCCCCGCCTCGGCCCCCTTCGAAGGACCAGGCAGCGGTCGAAAATGGTAATGAAGAGCCAAGGGAAGCGCCTAACCGGCCAGCCTCAAGCCTCCATGCCACAACGTTCATGTCGGCCAAGCCGCGTGGAGGCGTGAGGCGGCCTGTTGGATTAGGCCCTGCGCCGTTCATGGATCGCCTGCGCAAGCCCTTCAAACCGCTGACGATTAACCGACCGAAGCGTCCGGGTGACTGAAAATAGTTATGCGTCATGTCAGGAGTTGTGTGGATGTTTTGGTTGGGGTTGAGGCGTTGGTGGTTGAAAGGGGGCGATCGTCAGCCATAACAGGCCGGCCTTACGGTTAAGGATAACGGTATTGCCTTTCAGCGTCATGTCATGTTTAGTATAGATTATGTATATATAGACTCCTGTGATCTCTCGAAATGAGCAATTCAGCAATCAAACAAGCTTGAAACAAACAGAACATCTACCTTTTCATTATCATCGACTGTCAATCTCAGACATCCTCATCACCATGTCTCCCACTCTCATCGCCCGGGCTTCATCCCCAGTCCTTCAGGCCACCCGCAAGAACTTCTCCACGACCACGCCTTTTCTCAAGACTCTGACTTCGGAGAGCGCTCCACCTGCCATGAGCACAAAGTGGAGGTGGAGCAACCTGTCGCCTCGCACCCGGCGATACATACTTGTTGGACTTGCTGTTAGCACCTGTGTCGACACTTATGTCGTTTACAACTACTGGCCTCGCATCTTCGGCTCGGAATAAGACGATTACATGGTAAAGCAGAAGGTGGGGCCTCTGAAGGGCTCTGTTGACGGATTGTTACTGTAATTGTGTTTGTCTGGTCAAGGCTAGGAAATTATAGTAATTAAGCCGATTTGTCTTCATTTGTCTCGTACGTGGCAGAGCTTTTCATGAACCACAGAAACACAGAAATGGAGTGCCAATATCATGTTTCTAACTTTGTATCAGTACCTACCCGTGCTATTGATGCGGTAGGCAGTAAGAGGAACCAAAAAAAACTATGTGGGAGATGTCGTTCATAGACGCTCGCTGAGCAGGACACATTATTGTACACACGCGCCTTGAGTAATAGGGATTTTAATTGGGTTTGAAATTGACATTAAATTTGCACACATCCATTGGTTGGATGCGAGGTCCCGAGGGAGGCGGGCAGGAGGCTGGCACTGTACTCGAGGAAGGTGCAGTGCCCACCCCCTGTCAACTTCAAGTTCTTCCTGGCAACATCACCACGCCAGCTTTTAATCACAAGATTTCTTTATCAACGCACAGGAAAGTCCAGCTTGTAAGAGATCAGCGAAGTCATGCCTCGGCCTTCCCGGAAGAAGGCTTTGGACCATGACAGTGATTCTGGGAGTGAGAACTCCTCGAGCGACGTCGGCTTCTCCAAATCCTGGCCCTGCGCCGTCTTTCTCGATGAAGAAAACCAAACGTCCATCGGAAAATTCAGAAGCCCCAGATTTGTGAAGGATACAAATGCTTCCCTGACCTGGAGTGCCAAGCCTGAAACGGAGCCGTGGATGGGCTTTTCTATCAGATTTGCTCTTGGCCGAGGCAATGACGATGATGGCTTCGGGATACGTTATCAAGGTACGTTTCCCAGTACCTTGCCGCTCGAAATGGAATTCCTAATGAGTAATAGCCAATCAAAAATATGGTATCCCGAGCTTTTTAAGGAAATACTGGCTTCTTGTCAAGTTCCCTCGCGGTCATTTCACCTACACAGCCGAGGCTGTCACCAAAGGCCACCATCTACACGGACGAGAATGGAAGAAGAAGACAGAATTCACACTCCTCAAGGTGTCACTCGAGAAAGATTCCCACGCAAAGATCGATGGTTACTGCGTGCCGTTCGCAAATCCCGGCAATGTGGCCCACGCGTGGTTCAACGACAATGCACCCATCGCCGACTCAAAGCCCCTACCGGAACTTTTAGACCAAAGGCAATTCACCATCCTTGTCTGTGCAACTCGTGAGGAGGTTCTCTCAGGATGGACCGAGGCAACTCTTCCAAAACTGTTCAGATATCCTTATGGGAAGCAGCATACTTGGGACATGCATCGGTATCAAACTATGCTTCCAAAGGTCCAAGGGGGCCAGTTCGCGCCAACATGGTCCTTTCACGACGACAACTCACACTTGGCTGCCCTCACCCAATCTCAAGTTCAGGGTGCTATGTGGCTTCGGAATGCCGCCGACAGAATTGCTACTCTTGAGTTCTCGGCGCTGTTCATCGACGCGGGACTAGGCGCACAAGGAACTACATACTATGTAATCGTCTCAATCGGCAAACACTACAAGTCCGTGGCACCTTCAGCCTGGGAGCATCTAGCTAGAGATGAGATCCTGCAACTACGCATGCGCAAGGATCCAGAGGCGGCTGAGTGGGATGCCAGAATCCTCCATCACCCTCAAAATATTGACATCCTTGAGGCAAGTGACCTGGACGAGTTTAGACTTGTTCTGTTGTCGCATCGCCGGCCTAAAACAGGGCCTTCAGAACATCGCATTCAAGCCTCCGGCCCTTACTCGAACACGGAGGTTGGGGAGAGAAAAAGGCATGATGGGTGGAATCTCATTTCCCTTCAGTTCAGAGCAAACACGGCTGATTGCAAGCGAAAGGTCGATGCAGTCTGCCAGTTTCACCCCAATGCAATGCCATCCAGACCCATCACCACAGGCTTGCTAACTAACGCGGGCGGCCAATTCACAAAATCCATACCATTGGACCTTCAATTGAAGATGAGCTACCACAGAGACCTTCTTCGTGGCACAGGCTTCCATCCTACCATGCGCCAACAAGCCAGGGGAGCGTTGCAAGATGCCAACTACTACCACTGGGCCCTTCCAACAGTGGGAATCTTGGATGCTATCGACAAGACTCACGTCAATGCCATGATGGAGGAGGTGCCCTTGGCTGACCGGTCCCGTCTGCGAAATTATCTTGGTAAGAGGCCACTTGGACTTGGTATTATAACTGGAGTAAGTAATTTGAACAATTGCTACTTTCGATTCTGACAGAAAACAGGGACCCGGGTTTGGGAAGACGACTATACTGGCTATCGGCGCTCTTGCTCTCACCAGCAGCGTTGGTAAAGTCTATTGCAGTGCTCCTTCGGACGTGACGGTTGACAATTTTGCCTTTCGACTCGATCAAATCACCTGCAGCATCACCAATCGGTTGAACAACACCAACAAGTCGAACTACGCTACTCGTACCCATTGCAAACTCATTATACGAGGCTACCGGATAGAGGATGAGGTTGACGCATTCTTCAACTTGTTGCGGAGTCCTTATGTTGGGGATGGAGCATTTCCTGATTCTGAATGGGAAGAGCGGAAACTGCATCTATCTCTGGCATTTTGGCTGTTAGTCATCCTTCGTTCTCCTGGTGTTCGAAGCCTCCGACCAGACGACAGTCCGGGTCTTCACCAGATGCGCGACGATATTGACAAGCGAGAGGAGCTAAGACCGCTCCTTGCCGTGGCCAAGGGGGACATCGCCTGGTCTGAATATCAAATTGGTAGCGACCAAGTACCGGTAGCAACGATCGGAGAGTTACTGGTTGGGATTCTACACCATGCTGACATTGTTTGCACATCTCCGGCCTTGTCCTGCTCCGAGCAAGATCCCTATAGAAACTGGAAGAACAAGTTCGCCAAGGGCATTGCAGTTGATGATGCAGGGAGCCTCAGTCGCCCTGACCTCTACTCTGTGTGGGGAAACACTCTCCTTCCATGCCTCCTGGCTGGGCATGATTGTCAGATCCCTCCAGCCGTCGAAGGATTCGAGGTGCAAGACAAGTGTGGTAACTACGTCAACCGTCTGGGACAACATGGCAAGATATCTTCCTTGGCTTCTCTTGAAGCGAGCGGCTGGCCCATCTTTCGCCTAAGAACTCAACTTCGCATGCCCAAGAGTCTTTTTGAGCCATGCGATCAGGGGATATTCTTGGATGGCCATTTCGGGCACCGACCTGACAGCGACTTCGAGCACCCTCAATATGAAATCGGCCGAAAATTGGAGCTATACCTTGTCAACAAGTACCAGAATCTGGCACCTGTTGTTTCTGGCACCTTTCATGAAGTGTTTATTCACTGTGAGCAGTCGACTTGCCATGTGAACCAAATCACTGGTTCTAGGCAGAACCCTATACAAGTTCAAATTGCCTTGGATTTTGTCACCGATTTCATCAAGTGCAAGAAAGCAAACCCTTCGGATATCATCATTATAAGTCCCGAAAAGGCGAATGTTGATCTTGTGGAGCACAGGCGCAAGGAGCTGGGTTACTTGGTGCTATCTGGCATGAAGCCAGCGACCACCATCGAAGGCTTCCAAGGTTGCGAGAGCAAGATTGTAGTAGCCATCCTTGGTGTCACGCAAAAGGTTGGTCCTAAGCCCATTGATGACAACCAACGCTTGGCTGCGATGCTCAGTCGCGCTACATGCGGCCTTGTTATTGTTGGAGACATTAATACCTTGGGCAAGTTGGAAGCGCCCACCAGGTCTTCTGGGCGTAGGTTCAAGGGCTATAAAAGGCGTCAGTTTCACGCCCCTTCTTTCATGCTCCGCAATATGTTGAAGAGAGTCAAAGACACTGGGAGAGTTGTTCATGTGTAGGAATGTAGGGGTTGCGATCAAGTTCAGGAACATGTAAGAGGTCTTTCATTAATAGAATAAAACTACATCTAGGGCACATTCCAATCCTTGCGAGTGTGAATTAGGTCTCTAATACTTAGATCTACAACAATTCACTGTTCCATTACTGGAAGGAAGATGTCAAGGGCGTGGCCCTGGGCGCCGTATCTTAACTGAGACTGTTCAGGGGCTCAGACACGTCAAAACATGTCAAAACTCAAGATGGCAAAATGGCGAATTCCTTATTAAGTCTAGATCTAAGAATTGGCAAATGAACATGCCGCTACAATTAAAAAGGAATCTTGAAGCCAGAAGTTCGAAGCTTCTGGAAGACGCCCTTGGGATCGTACTTCTTGCTGGCGGCCTGGAGCTTAGCAAGGGCCTCGGCTCCAACAGTCGACAGGGGGTCCTGGGTAAGGTGGGCATAGTTGATGAACTTCCAAGGCCACCAGGCATCGAGCTCCTTGGCCTTGTCCTCGAGGTCGTCGATGTAGGCTTTGAGGAGGGGGAAGGCGGCCTTCTCATTGTCCTCGCCGTGGGCAGCCCAGGTAAGGAGGAACATGATACCATTGCCGTCCTCGGTATACTTGTCGAGACCCATGACGTTGCCACCGTTGGCGACACCCTTTTCGGCAATCGACTTTGTGATGGGCTGGAACATGCAGAGAGTGTTGAGGCCAGAGTCGGCGCTGGGCATGAGCGCCTCAAGGTCCTCGTTGAGCTTGTTAAACTTCTCAACGGCATAGCTGAGGATCTCGGCGTTGGTCTTGAAGGAGCTTGTAAACCACACGTTACGGAAGCCAGCAGGTTGACCGGAGCCAAGCTCAAGGGTGACGGTGCTCATCTTGTCGACCTTGGTGGTATCCTGCTGACGTCCCTCGATGGCATAGTAGCCGTCGAACGCAGGGGGCTTGACCTTTGCCTTGGTGTTTTCGATGGCGGCGTTGAGGATGGTGCCACCGGCCAGGGCAGGGAGATAAGCCCAGTAGACAATGCTGCTCGAGTCCTCGTCATTCTTGACGTTGTCGGTAAAGTCGAGAAGAGCGTCAATGACGGCGGGACCGGCCTCGGGCGTGTAGAGCAGGTTGCCACCCCAGATGACGGGGTTGTTGCGGTCCTCAAACTCGATGGGGATCATGTCAATACGGGTGATGAGACCGAAGTTACCGGTACCACCCTTCATGGCCTGAGGGTGGAGTTAGTAGGGCCACTGAGGATGCAGAGTTGGACAAGCTTACCTGCCAGAGGTCGGCGTTCTCGTTGGCGTTGGCTTCGACGATCTTGCCGTTAGCCAGAACGAGCTGCCAGCCGGCAACGGTGTCGCAAGACATTCCCTATGAACTGTGTGAGCTTTTGTATTATGCAGTCCTTAGAAGTTGGTATCACTTACATGAGAAGCAGAGTGGAACGAGTTACCACCACCGGTAACGAAACCACCAACACCAACGGTACCAGCGCGTCCACTAGATTGCAAGGGTTAGCCAGGCATTTTCTGGTAAGAAGGAGTAATTGGACTTACCCAGCGACAACGAGGCCGTGAGGGGCAAGAGTATCGTAAACGTCTTGCCAGTGACCACCAGGCTGGACTCGGGCGAGGTTCTTCTCAGCATCATACTCGGTGCCATTCATATAACCTTCGGGTTGTTAGTGACCAATCGTAAGGGGTTAAAGTATATGTAGTGGGATAGACAAAGAACAATAGAGGATCTCACTCACCAAAGTCAATGGTAATACCATCCTCTATCGAGTTGGAGAGGGCAAAGTTGCCATGACCACCACCCCTAATGCCAAAGTTGCACTTGTGCTCAGTGATGACCTTCATGATCTTGGAGACATCCTCGGCTGTTTCGGGCAGAGCGATACAGTCAGGTCGAAGAGCGGCGCTGACGGACCAGTAAGAGTCCATCCGATCATCGTAGAGTGCCTGGCTCTGGGTGACGACCTTGTTGCGGAGGCCAGCTCGGGAGAGAGCAGTACACTGAGGTGATGTTTCGTTAGTCATGATGTATTATATTGATTGAGAGGTGGTGGCGAGAAGAGAGAGGATATGATATGAAATACAGCAAGCGCCGTATTAACTTTGATGGCTGTTACACTGTAGGTTTTACTTACACATCGGTAGCAAGCCTGAGCGGGACTGGCTGAGGCGGCTGTGGCGCCAAAGGCGACTGCTGAGCTGGCAGCAACAAGGATATCAAACTTCATGTTTGGGGTATAAAGAAAGGATACCTTGGGTCAAGGGCGTGCAGGATTCAAACGAATGTAATGCTCGACACGTACGGCGCAGTGTAGGCGTTGCGCTGGAGAGACGGGCGAGGGTGGGAGGGCAACGATCTGCAGGTGCTCGATGAGGAGCGTCGTTTTTATTAGAGCGATCTTCCCCTTGTTCTCAAGCTAGACTAACAATAGGAATTGTATTTCCGTCCGGGCATAACATGACGGGCCATGCTGAGCGAAAACGGTGCTGGCTCCCTGGGAGGATGAGGAGGCATCCATCCCTCGACCTGGTCGTCACAGACCAGTGGGGGACGAGATGAACTGCGGAACTGGGGGAGAGATTTGAATCTCGGCAAGGACGGAGAGTCTCAAGGTCCACTAGTGTCATGACATCAAGGTCGGGGGGAGGAGGATGATGCTCATGAACGCCTTTTGATATAGGCTTACCCACTTGGTTCTTCTGGAAATGCTATTGGATCTGCAAGTCTTGATTAACAGCACGTGGGATACACGGGAAGAAGATATTAACGTGACGGAATCAAGTCCGTGATGCAGATGGAGAGATGATTGGGATCACAGCCACGCACTGCTAGAGCTTACTGCCACAGCCTTCAGTAACCGGTTCCTCCGATGTGCAAGGCTTCACCAACAGTCATCGCCATCTTCAGTGGCGTTCCCCTACGCCCTGACAATCCCCGGCTAGCGTCAAAGCAACGTCCCGGGGATGCCCCTGTCAGTCCGGAAGCAAGTTGCCTGTGCCCGGGGGAGGAGATCCGTTCGGTTGACTGGGCTCCCCACAGATCACTCTGCTCTGTGAGGGTTGACGAGATCATGGGTAAGCCCAAACTACTCCGTACGGGGTAAAAGCCCGTCCCATCCTTGAATAATTGCGCATCCCGCGTCTGGCACAGGCAGGGAAAATTTCCGCCCGATGAGGGTTTTGTCGTATCCAATGTGACAAGACGAGGACCCTTCAAACTCTGTTGGTTTGTCAACATGGATTCAATGCATGTATTGACTTGTCAGAAGTGTTGGTCATCGCTGGCAAGGGCTCAGCCAACAGGTCCATGTGGTGTTCAGAATAACTTCTCGATCCCCCTAACCCACATGATGTGCTGCGTAGTTCAGTGATCCGCGTCGATCTCTGACGGGTTGACAACTGACGGATGCTACAGCACGGAGTGTTTTGACTGAGTCCAAGCCTTCCCGTGCCCTTTCCCCCTGAAACCTGGATCTTTGTTGGCTGCGCTAAAACAAGGCCCGGCGAAAAAAGGCCCACACAGACTCGACGCAGGGATTCTTTGACCAGACGAAACCTGGTTAGACAGGGCATTATGCATCTTTTGTTAGCCCCCCCTAGTGACGGTTGGTTGTCGACCCAATCCCCTGTCATATCACAATCGCCGCCAAGGTATCAAAGATGGGAAAATGGCACGGATGTTGATCTAAGAACCAACAGACGGAGGTGGCGCACGTTGCGTGCGTGTCAGCGTTACAGAAGGAATGTGAGGCGTCTGTCAACTCGGACTGCATGACATGATCTGGCTGAACCGAGACAACTGAGTCATAAAAGCATGTTTATTGTCGAGTTGATTGGGCAGACCAGCCGTGTGGCTCGGGAAGAAGCAACGCCGCAGCATCAACATGAGAAAAAGGGCTTCGGCATCTTGTTGGTGGGTTTAGCAGGCATCGGCACTCCCATTTCCCCGGTCCCTGGCTGTTGCAGAAACTCATCCATCCAACCAACCAACCAACCAACCAACCAACCAGTGAGAGGACAGGATCACGGCTGGAAGATTGCTGCTTCCTTCGTGAGACATCCCTTTACCAAGCCGAGACTTAGTACCCGGGCGTTATACGTAGCACCGTGGTGATTATTCCGTACTGATGTAATCTGGGCGATGCTGCAGGCACGCTAGATTTCAAAAGTCGTGCCATCACCATGACACCCCTGGCCTGCAGCAGCATCTTAGCTGCGCGGGACTACCAGGAACACACGGCGGCACAGCAGCAGTCGGGGCTATCGGTTGTGGTCAAGCCTCCGAGCTGTATCATGCGCCCCTAGGTCTTCGAGGGCCCAGTCTTTGATGGCGGATCTTTGGCACGCGAACCACTGTTGAGAGCTGAAAGGTTGGGCTGGCAGTTGGCACCAGACGGTGCGTTGGGGGATGCTCGTGTACGCTATCAGTCACTTTTGATCCCCAGGTCAGAGTGTGTGGGTTTCTGCCAGGGAGCCTTCAATCTTTGCTTCAACTAGCCCCCTATCTCGCTCTCTCGGGGGCGTCGTGATTCTTCCCTTCTTGATCTGGGCTCTTTTCTTTTCTTTCTGAATTGTCTTGTAACTTTGTTCTTGCCAAGTAATCGGCAGAAGTTGACGCCTTTGTATGTCGGAGACGACTTCAATCCGCCAAGATGCCTCTTGTACAAGGCGTACCGACGGTTCTGGAACCGCCAAAGGGCTACGTGGTTGACTTTGATAACCCGCGGCGGCAGGGCGTGCCAGAGGCGTACTACGTCTCTGGCTTTGGCATGGCTCTGAGTCTCCTGTTTATCGCACAAAGGCTGTATGTCAAGTTCTTCCTTACAGGTGGCGTACAAATCGACGATGGTGAGTGTTTCCCGAATTCTTTTCTTGTTATTGAACTTGATGTTGGTTCGTGCCATTCGTCTATCTGTTGGCGCTTTGCGGGTCTGGGTTGAGTGCTTGCATCGGGAGAAAGTGAGACAGGTCATTGGGATCGACATGCTGACAATGGGACAGTGCTTCTGATCTTTTCATATGTAAGTGCATTGGATATGACTGTACGAGCAGTGTCGAGGGCTTCAGATTGGTTCAATGGTTGCCAAAGGCTACTGGTTGTACATGTCGTCGCCCCTATCCAGCTTCATGCACAGCTTCACCCCCCCTCCTGGGTAGAGCGACACACAATGGTCGTAGCTGACTTTGCCATCTATAGATCTTGGCTGTTGCGACAATAGCATTATGTCTTCGTGAGTGCCCTGGATGTCTTCAAAGGTAAATAGCTAACCATGCTTAGACATGTTTGCAACTGGAGTAGGCGGAGTCCACGCGTGGGAGATATCCATCACCCAGTTCAACACCTACCTGATGGTAAGTCAGGGAATCACCCTTATATACTCAACTAACGCGATGCCAGGACGTCTATCTTGCCGCCTTCATCTACATCCTCTGTGGTTCCCTGTCCAAACTTGCTCTCCTCATCTTCTACCTCCGACTATCCCCCCAGCGCTGGTTCAAGATCGCAACATGGTCCGCGATTGTATTCATCGGCGGGTACACGGTCGGCATCTTCTTTGCTTGCATCTTCTCGTGCAAACCAATCGCCATGAGCTGGGACGTGACCATCACAGACGGCGTCTGCATCAACCGGCCGAGTCTGTACATTGCGACGGCCGTGGCCAATATTATCAGCGACGTTATAATCTTTTTCTTGCCGATTCCCATGGTCATCAAGCTTCAGATTCCTCCTCGGCAAAAGATTGGACTGGTTATCATCTTTGGTATTGGCTCTCTGACAGTTGTCACTTCGGTCGTTCGAGTTTCCATCCTGCCAGCCTTGTTGACTGATCCGGATGCAACATGGGTAATCGCCTGGGCGAGTGTATGGATGTAAGTGCTCCCGATAACCCCTTGGGCTCGGCGAATGGCAGCAGTAACTGACTTGAGTGTAGTATCGTCGAAGCCAACCTCATCATCACATGTGCTTCCATGCCGACACTGCGAAAGTTCTTCAAGCACGTAGCTCCCAAGCTCATCGGAGAGTCCCGATACGGCAGCAAGACAGGAAAGTCTGGAAAATCCGGCGAGAACTCGAAGCCCCCAACCCGAATCCTCGCGCCGACATCACAGAGCCGACGCGACCGACATCAATACTCGCAGTTCGATGCAGGAGAAGGCCAGGGATCAGAGGAGTTTGTGCTTGGACCGATGAAGGGACGGGCGGATCCCAGAGTCACAGCTGGGCACAGTGAAGATCATGTCGGCTGGGGAGACAGCGACTCGGAAAGGGGCATAGTCGATGGTACGAGCAAGCCGGCTATCGTGCAGACAACGACGGTGACTGTGGAATACACCAATGATGGGGTATGAATGAATGGGGAAACAATAGAAGTGCGGTTGTCTCAGGACTGTGTATGATATGAAAGCGACAACTCGTCATAAAAAGGACTTGACAATATATTTCAAGATTGGATTATTTGATTAAGGAGTAAGTTCCATAAGGTAAACTAAATTGTAGTTAAAATGCCTTTTCTTAGCCTTCATGGTAATAAGTCGACTTTGGAGCGCCACTCTCCTTATATATTTAGCAGATACTATTCTTTAATATGATGCTTTCTTTAACTAACTGGCTTGGTGATATAGTGCGAACAGACTATCTAATTCTATACCCCCCGTCACACGGGTAGGCAGTTAGGTGCCAGGGTGAGGTACCTCCGAGGCGCAAGAGAGATAACAGGGAGTCAAGGCTGGGTAGCTTTTCTTTCTCTCCTGGGGTTTTAAGTATAAAAGCCTTAGAATCAAGCTTATATTTCGTCATAATCTCATCTCTCAGCACCAAAGAATATACACCAGCTCATCATATTGCTCTTCATCATCCCAGCCTAAAGCCTCTATCTCCATGGACAGCTCTGAGATGGCCGGCAAACCTCCCTGGCAGAGCGACATCTTCCTCCTGATACGCGATGCTACTGCCGCTTTCTCCGCGCCTTCCACCTCGAGACCCGGCGACTTCTTCAGCAGCACCGACAGCTTGTGCAGGACACGGGCGTAGTCGCCCGCCATGGTTTCCTCCTTGAGCTTGACAATGACTAGTGCCTCCTGAAGGTGTTTTCTGCTCCGAGTCAGCCCGATATACCGTCAAAATATGTTGAGGGAAAAACTCACATGGCCTTGCTGATGTCTCCGAGATCGCTACAGATGCAGCCGAGCTTGTACATGCATGCTCCGTTGAAGTGGTGAGTCTGGAGCTTGCCACCCGACACCCAGATCTCCTGGGCCTTGGTGTAAGCCTCTCTCGCGGCTTCCAGCCTCCCCTGACGCCTCTCGAGGGTACCCTGGACGAAGATGGTGCTTCAGTACATGTTAGTGCTGTAGAGCTCGAGGGCCGGGGGTCATTCGATCGACTTACAATGCCAGCATGGCCCAGTTCTGCGAGCCCTCGAAGTCCTTCGCAGCAGACTGGAGCCGCTCGCTGGCATCGTCAAACTGGTTGAGGAACGTGTAGCACCTGCCAATGTTTTCCTGTACGATGCTGCTGGGCCTAATGTTGTCGGCGCCCTCAACCAACCTCCTGGTTTTCTCCGCCTTCAGCTCCCACTTGAGGGCTTCGTCGTACTCTCCAGCCGAGGCCAGCACGTTGCCGAGATTCGCCTGGGTCCAGCAGAGAGAATCCAAGCTTTTGTTCTCTCTTTCAGATTGGAGCTGATTACACCTCCGAACATGCGGAATGGCGCGGGCGAAGTATCCCCGGTGGCCCCAAAGGAGGCCAACCGTGCCCAGAATGCTGATCAAGTTGTCCACGCCCCGCTCCCTGTCCTCTTCGGGTAGCTGATGAAAGGCTTCTTGGGCAACTTCCATGACATCTTCTAGTTCTGCATAATCCGCCGTCTCAATGAGGTACCTATATGGCATCAACGATGTGCCACATACTTGAGGAGAGGAGGGCATCAGCTCCCCGGGAACTATTGGCGAGAAGGGAGCAGAAGTTCAATGTGGGATACAGGCGTTCAGGCTGGGACCGCTCTTTCTTGTAGTTTTCCTTGAGCGAGAGGATCTGCTGGATGTAAATCTGGCAGTGAGTCCAGCGATCGTCCAGCTGGCCGTTGACGCGACCAAACCCTTCGAGCAGCAGCTTCACTGCCTGGTTGAAGACATTCTGGCGGCCATCTCTAGAAATATGATACCTGTACTGAGTCTGGATAAGTCGGTGGGTGGAGTAAGCCTTGGTGTCCTTGTCGCGCTTGATCAGGGCAAGTGTCAGGAGGGTCTCGACGATGTCGTCAAAGTCAAACTCCTCCCGAAGGCTAGGGGGCAGGGAATGTGCCTCTGCAGAGGTGAATATCTTCTCTGGGACGGAATCAGGATTGATGTAGGCCAGGATCCCCAAGAGGGCTGCGGCCCCTGAGGTCAGAGACTGGAAGGCCAGTCGCCAGATGGTCGACAAGGGATTCTGGCGATTCTCCCTATGAAGTACTCTCTGATCCCTTTCGTACTTATCCAAGGCCTCCGGGATGGTCCAATTCCGCTTCCGAATCAACCCTGCCATGCACGAGATGGCCAGTGGATGGCCATCTAGCTGCCGAGCCAGTTCCAATGCTGACTTCGCCTCTTCCCTCTCCACGTCTTCAACGACGTTCCTGCGCAAAACGTGCAGAAGCAGCTTGGATCCTGACTCAGCACTGAATGCGGGAATCTCGACGCCGTCTTCGGCCGAGTCAAACATCAGATTGTGGTTCCTCGAAGTTATAAGGCTGGAGCCGTTACTGCAAGCCTGAAGCCAGTAGGGTAGCAGAACGTCCCCATCCTCGGCGTTATCAAAGATCAGAAGCCATGAATACTCTGCCGAACACACCAGGATCAGTCCATGAAAGACTTGGTGTGGAAGAAAAACGGCAACCTACCTGTTCGCTGTAGCCAGTTCAGAACAAGGATTCGATTCTCCGCGGTCTTGTCTCTCCTTGCCTCGGGAAGCCCCAGGTGTAGGGCAGCTTCGGTGAAGCTCTGTGACAAGGATACGTCCGTTTCACTGTGAAGCCACAATGCAACGTCTAGCGCGCCCTCACGGATCTTCTTGTAGGCGTACTTGAGCGCGACATAGCTTTTTCCAACCCCGCCAATGCCGTAGAGGACAAAGGATCGAGGATGAAGGTCCGGGGACCATCAAAGAAGGTCCTGATGCAATCCGTGAACTTGTCCCTGTTACACTTGAGAGCTCTTGGCTGGAGGCAACATGATGCAGGGGATTTCGATCTCTTGGGCATTTTTGCCGGGCAGCGACAAGAGCATCTGTTGCCCCTGAAAGTCCTCAATGCAGGCAGTCCTCTGAGCGAGTTGAGCAAGTTGCTTGACGTGCTGATACGACTCATTGATGTTGTCCTGCACCTTGCCGTATGCCTCCATAAGTCGATCCCAGGCTGGATCGTTGTGGCCGAATTCACCCCCAGTTCCCCGATGAGACACTGGAACCCGTTAGACTGTCCTCACGGCCTCCACATTCTCTCCTAGAGGTTTGGGGGAAGGGGGGGTTCGACTCGTACCACTCAGCGCGTCCCGACGGAGAAACCGAACCAACACTGCGAGGAATCTGACTAGTTCTAGATTAACGTCCAGGGCGGCATCCTTCATCCGCGCTGGGCGGTCACTTCCCACACTGCATGCGTTGAACAGCTCAAGCTTGTGACCCAGCCTCTTGATTATGTCTGAAACCCGCCCAATCACCTCTGGGAGGTCGGCAGCGAGCTGTAACTCAGCAGATGTAGGTAGCTGCCACGACAGGGAGGTTGAGACGTACCCTAACGGCGACATGGAGTAGCCCCCAACCCACCTGTGCCTTGAGCCGATGCCTATGGCTGTCCTCGAAGAAGGCCTCAAAGGTCTCGAAGTGGTTGAGGGAGGGTAGAATCTCCGATACCAAGCTCTTGACGATAAGCTCTACTGTTGATCGGGATAACTCCAAAAGAAAGTCCCGAATATGTTGTCCGTCGGCCGCCACCGTCCGGACTTCTTTCCTCTCAGGAGTCTCCAGGATCGACGTCAACGATAATTCCAGGCCCGCTTCCCATCGGGACAGATCGAGGCTCTCGTCTCTGAGGGATCTTGTTAGCAACCTAGGAGCCTAGCAGCGCAAGCCTGGGCCGGGTGTACCCTTCCATACTCTCCGTGGCCGTAACGTCCGGCTTAGACGTTGGGCTTGAATCGCACCAGCCTCGGTCTGCTTCGGAAGATGCTCAACGCGGTCTATAACCAGATGGCTTCGGCCTCACCCGCCCAGCTCATACGTCGTCGGGGGGAGGGCGTCTGCTGTTCACCGCTCGAAAGCACAAAAGAGTGCGGGATTGTGTTTCCGGTAGGCGAGGTAGTTGGTACTTATATTGTATGACAAGAGGTGGTGCAAGTGCTTCAGTCTCTACGTTCCTCCTCCACTGCGTTGATGAAGAGGTGTGATGCTGGCGCGCTCTTTCCGGCCTCATTCGCTCACTTCTAATCCACTACCCTCAGCTCGATACTCTCCCTGGGCGCACAGCGTGCCCTCGGGTTGTCGAATGCAACGTGAAAGCTCCCTATTGGTTAAGTCAGCAAGGGCTTGCACAGGTAAGAGACATGAGACTGCGTCAACTGACGTGATCGTCGGCCTACAGAGTCCGTGTTGCGGAAAACAAGCAGGTCGTCCTCTTTCATGCCACTGTAGTAGTACCACCGCTGGTTGCTGTTGTGGTGCAGCAACCAGTTCTCCTCTGTGCGCTCCAGGTGGATTGCGTCGTTGGTGGTTGTGTCGTTGTCTACATCCACCGAGGAGTAGTCACAGACAGCGAGGGGCCAATCATCGTTAAGACCCTTGAGCACACGTCAGACGCTGAGGAGAGTTGTGTCAATGATTGCTCTCTGCTGGTGCATCTTTCGTGGGGGTTGGGTTGGCAGCTGGCTTACTTGATGAGGTCAAAGTTGCGGCCTGTCCAACTCGTGGAGATGGGATTGTGGCCTCGCCATTCGTGCTGGACCGAGGTGCTCTTATGTAACGGATCTTGGATCCTGTATATTGATACAGTGTAGTTACTCATTTGTACCATGTAAGACATCTGCATACGCTCTCACCGAGTGATATGAATGTCACTGTAGCACATCACCCGTTATTAGCTCTGAGAAGTGTAAAACGTAGATGATCTCTGCATTATGCCAAATTGTGCTGAACTATAGTCTCATGAATCTTCACTCGCCCTTATTCCTTTAGGCTCAAGGTGATTTGCCTTGGTCTTGCACTGCGACCTCCCCGACCCATGCCTGACCCCGGGTCGTGGTAGCCCCTTCTGCTGCCGGTATAGCAGCAGGATATGTAGGAGTATAGGCAGTAAGATGCATGTTCCCCAAGGCTGTACTGTTACCGCCGGAATCATATCTACTTGAAATCATCTAGGAGGGGGTTGATGGCGGGGGGTTGGGATTGGGAGTAGGGGCCCCGTTCCCAGCAGGATAATACCACTTCTTCCAGGGCTGCTCGCGCCTATCCTGCGAGTTGGGTATTTTGGATGCAGGCTTCCCGCAACTGTGGGTAGGTCAGGTCAGGCTCTAGAGGTATCCGGAGCAGGTTGGACATGGCAAAGGGCTCACCCAGTTTGTTGAGCTGGAGGGGTATCTGAAGGCATGGCTGGACAAGAAGCTCTTTAGGGATTATTTAGATAGCTGTGAAATTGCTGCTGGAGGATACGAGAAGGTTGCTGAGAACTTCAAAGTTTCCCAGGAGGGGCAACTCCAAGCTCCCCTTTTATAGAAGAAATAAATGTGAGATTCGCTTTCTAATTGTGTTGCCTTATCGCTGCCATGAGGCGTCTCTCGGCTTAGCCTAATTCATCTTGTATGTTGAAAGACCCGATCTAACATGGTTGCCACACCTCACGTTTAAACCCCCGCCCTTCGGC
Source organism: Ascodesmis sphaerospora (assembly GCA_027569015.1). Taxonomy (NCBI): domain Eukaryota; kingdom Fungi; phylum Ascomycota; class Pezizomycetes; order Pezizales; family Ascodesmidaceae; genus Ascodesmis; species Ascodesmis sphaerospora. The sequence continues at coordinate 228,532 of JAPPUR010000029.1, read as the reverse complement.
TCTTCAAACCCACACCCTCCACGCCCGGTTTAGCCTCGTTGCTCTCTCGCTACACAGCTCTCCTTATTGAGCTAGCAAGACTCGTGGTAAGGGTCACGATGCGGAGGGTGCTCTCCTAGGCACCGCTTTCCCTGCTGCTTGCAAAGCCGGCATCCAGATCGTCCATGTCACCTGGGGCATCTCAGAAGAAGAACTAAGCAGGCTTCCCCCGGTCATCTTTCGCATCTTTGGCTTCTAGGAGAATAGCCAAGTGCCGCCTGGCAGTGGTAGAGAGGTCAGGGGAGGAAGCGGGGTTGGTGATGAGCTCGGCGAGGTTCAACGCCCGGATGGTTCGACAGTCTCGGCCGGACGCTTGCTAATGAGAGAGCAATTCAACACAGCTCTCCACGGACCGCTGCAGCAGAGCTTCGATGAATCCCAGCAGATGGCCCTTCCCGATGTTCGTTTCCACAAGGCTAGACTCTCGGGGTTCTGGGGAGGCTCGACTCCCTGTGTCGAGTACCTGAAGAAGAAGGGCATCACCACACTGCTCTTTGGCGGAGTGAACACGGATCAGTGTGTCCTTGCGAGCATCCAAGACGCGGCCAACCTCGGCTTCGATACTATTCTACTGAAGGATGGCAGTGGTACTACCAGCCCGGACTACGCAAAGGAGATGGTCGAGTTTAACTGTCGCAAGTCGTGGGGGTTTGTCTCCTCTTGCCAGGCGTTGATGGAGGGGGTTAACAGTATGGATTCCCCAGAGTTCCAGGGTATTTGGGGCTAATGTAGCCTAGCCTTTAGACATAGGTTGTGACGATGCTAGCATAGAATAAACAACGGGAGGATTAAGCCACCGTTACAGTTGTGCCGTCTAAGGCGCGGTTTCATGACCTTTATGGATCGAGGTGACTTTATGGTCAAGTGGTCAATTGGCCTGTAAATCAAGACGCTTCATTCATCTTCAGACTATGACTCTATATAATGTCTTCCAGACAAGTTCCTCTCGTAATACATTGATCAATCAACTCATGTCGGCCCCGTATATCGGCCTGCGCGTATGTTCTCTATATCCCCATATACTTCCCCAACGCCTAAAATCACGACCCCTGGCTCGGTATATCCTCCACTATATATGTGCGCAAATCACCAGTCTCACAACTCCTAGTAATACTCTGGCAGACCATCCTCCTCGAAATCAGGAACATCCTTGTCGCAGTCAAAATCACGATCCCAAGGCTTCTCAGGCAAAACACCTGCTTTGAGACCAGCTTCGTAGCTCCACTGGTAGTTGTTCTCCGTCTTCCACGTCCAATAGAACCAGCCCCAGCCCTTCTCAAAACTGTGCATCTGGGCCTCGGCAAACATCTTGAGGAACTTCTTGTACTCGGCACTCCACTTGTCGGGGGCAGAGTTGGCCTGGTCGCACGAGCACTTCTTGTCCTTGGTGGGACACCGAGGCGTCAAGATCGACGTGTTCGAATTGCCTGTGTCGTACGTGCCCTCCCATCTGTTACCCCAACCCACGCCCGTGAGGAACTTGGCACAGTCTGTGTCGGCTTGTGACCATTCGGCAAACATAGTTGGTCCGTAACCTGTCGTTGTGTCCATGCTCCTCTCGGCCTGCTCCGTCCACCCCTTACAGGCGTACTCGACCTTTTCCTTGTGCGTAAAGTCGATCTGGTTCTCGTTGAAGATGACGTACTGGTGGACATCCAAGATCATGTCATCGTAGCCAGTCATCAAGCCCTGCCAGTTGTCCAGTCCCATAAAACCGTCTCCAAACACAACGAGGGCCTTGACGCCATTCTTGCGCACAAGCTTATACGCATCCTCTGTCCACTGGATGACCTCGCTCGTCTTGAGAAAGGTCATTCGAGGTTCGTTGACGAGGCCGTAATGCGAGATGATGTTCTTATAGCGGTCCTGGGCGAAGAACTTGGATAGCCGGTCATGGATCTCGAGAGCTCGCTTTGCATTCTCGTCTCCATTGTTTCCATTCAACCAACCAATGTTTCCCCATCTGCCGCTGTGGTTCCAGCCGTTCTGACTGCCAGGAATACCGTGCAAGTCCAGGTTTACTCGCAGCCCATATTTGCGGCACCACTCGATGGCGCGCAGCAGGTATCGCCACGAGGTTCGAAACACATAAGGGTCTCCATCGTACACTTGGACAGCCCAATAGTTGAAACCGATTCGAACATGGTCGAGGCCCGCAGCGGCGATGTCCTTGAAGGTATCCTCCGTGACGAACGATGCGTAGTGTTTCTCCAATGTTTCTCCTGCATCAGCACCCAACTTTTCAGACAATGTCCATTCGTCAACGATGCCTTCCTTGGTGTCGTAGTTGAACAGAGACGGGGTGATAAAAGGCTCCAGGTAGAGCCATCCTCCGATACACACTCCCCGAGCAGGCTTTTCGGTGTATGAGCCCCATGGTTTGTTCAGTGGCGGAACCTTGTCGTTTGCCCGTGCCGAATCGTCCCAGTCATCGTAGAGGCCCATGACAGGCAATTCTCCAACCATCTCGTCGGTAAAGGTCACGTTGAAGTCGGTTGTCGTTTCCCATGTCCAAGGATCAAGGTATGTGTTCTTCCACTTGTCGGGTATATCCTTGCGATCCTTACCATCGAGACCTGACTTGTCGCCGCTCGAGCTGTCTGAATCACCACCACTATCATCATCGCCGCCTCCTCCTTTCCCTTTGTTCTTGTTGCTCACAACCACTGCCACTATAATGATGATGAGGAGAACGACAGCACTAACACCTAAAGCAATCCCTGATATCCATGTAAGCACTAGACTTGCAAGCGAGAAGATACCACTTACATAGCTTTTTCTTGCTCTTTTTCGGTCGTTCTCTTTGGTAAAAGTCCTTTTCGAGACTATCGATGCTTCCCCCACCACCTCTCAGCTCAGTGTGTGCTCTTCCCTCTTCCATGATAGCTCCGCTCACAACTCGTCGCTTCTTCCCTTTGCGATGAGTCCGCGGCCTATCTGGATCTCGGTCACGTTCCCGATCCCGATCTCTTCTTCGAGTTTCATCGTGGGTGGCTCGGACTGGTCTTCGGGATTCGTCTCTGTTGGCTCGACTTGCTCGTTCGCTTCGTTTCTTTTGGCGCGCATTCTCTCTGTCCAGATCGTTGAGAGCCCCTGCTGATAATGACTTTGAACCTCGATCCCGAGCTTCTTCCGACCCTGAAGCTGGTCGGCGAGATCCCGACGACCTCTTTTTCTTGTGTCCATTCTTTCTCGACGATTGCCCATTCCGTTGTCGGTCTCGCTCTCGCGGTCGGTGCGACCGGGAAGGGCGGGACGACTCTGGCATGTTGAGGATTGTGACAAGTGAGACTAGAATGCGACCCTGGGCAAAAAAGAGGCCACGGCGACCATTCAAGAAGGTTTTAGCTGCAGACGGCGATGACGACGCATAACCCCGTTGTCGACATATTTCCTGTTTGGGGACAGCCTTGGCGGATCTTGGCGCCACTCGGCTGTCGACCGGGCAACTATCTTATCAGCGGCTTATCTGGGGTCGACTCGGTCGAGGCTTGGGTCAATGGCTACCGATGGCGATGAAAGCCGTCAACCGCGCGGGGGCCGTAGCAAACCGAGCTTGACATCACCGACGCCGAGGACATCAGCCCTTGGGATATCTACCTTTGCCCGCTGCTGCTATGCCGTTGATTGTGTATTCCTCACCGTCTATCCCCTCCTTCCGCGCCTGTGAAGCCTGTCCAGATCCGACATGAAGCACCGTGCCGTACACCAGCTGAGGAGGGCCATTGGAGCCTCGACCATTCGACTCCCTGTAAGCCGCTGTTACTCGACACATCCTCCCAATGCCAGATTAAACCTTCCTGTCGACTATGCCACGACTCCTCTGCTCGCACACAGCTCCCAGGCGGCTCTAAGTAACAAGGAGCTCCCAGAGGACGTCCGCAATGGCCCGACAAAGAAGATGAACCTGTTCCAGGCCATCAACGACGCCATGGGCATTGCCCTCGCCGAAGACGAGTCGGTCGTTGTTTTCGGAGAAGATGTCGCCTTTGGAGGAGTCTTCAGATGCACCATGAAGCTCGCAGATACCCACGGCGCGGAAAGAGTGTTCAACACCCCCCTGACAGAACAAGGCATCATGGGTTTTGGTATCGGACTAGCTGCTGAGGGCATGCGACCCATTGCCGAGATCCAATTCGCCGACTACGTCTACCCGGCGTTCGACCAGCTCGTGAACGAAGCTGCCAAGTTCAGATACCGTGATGGAACTTGTGGGCGGAGCGTGGGCGGCTTGACTGTGCGCATGCCATGTGGTGGTGTCGGCCACGGCGGATTGTACCACTCTCAATCACCCGAAAGTCTGTTTACCCATATTCCAGGCTTGAGAGTCATCATGCCGCGCTCTCCAGCCCAAGCCAAGGGTCTTCTTCTCGCTGCTATCCGCAGCAATGACCCCTGCGTCTTCATGGAGCCCAAGATCCTATACCGCGCCGCTGTTGAGCAAGTTCCCACGGGGGCGTATGAGCTTCCTCTATCAAAGGCTGAGGTTCTGAAGGAGGGCAAGGACGTTACTATCATTTCCTATGGCCAACCTCTGTACCTCTGCCAGTCCGCTATCAAGCAGGCGGAGCGAGACCTGGGCATCTCCGTCGAGCTGATTGATCTCCGGACGGTGTATCCTTGGGACAAGAAGACGGTATTTGAGAGTGTGCGAAAGACTGGAAGAGTCATGGTGGTCCACGAATCCATGGTCAACGCAGGTATCGGCGCAGAGGTTGCTGCGGCTATCCAGGAAGACCCGGATACCTTCCTTCGACTGGAAGCACCTGTTTCTCGAGTCGCGGGATGGAGTATCCATAACCCCCTTATCTTTGAGAAGTTTCACCTTCCAGATGTTGCCAGTGAGTATCCATGGTGTCAATCCACAGCTGTACATCGACTAATAGTGTCGTCTAGGAATCTATGACAACATCAAGAGGGTCTTGGACTATTAGTTAGAAGAAGTTCAGGGGTCTATTGACTGTGAAATGTCAGCTGGGGCTTCTTAAGAGTAAACATGTATCAAAAAGGGACCAAGAAACACTTGGACTCGGCCGTAGCTTTTCTAGACAGAAGCTGAGAGCTTGAAGATATCCCAAGAATCAAGACAGCGCGTAATAAGATGGTACTTTTCTGACGTCAAAGCCAGGGGCGGTGTGCATGTACCCCACTAACGCATCTCATCATGCCCCACCCAAGCTCGTCGAGCATTCGCCCCGCCTCCCGTTTCCCCCTATGGGTCGTGCCTCAGAACTCGATGCATTGAGCCTCAAACGCCATCGCCGTCACCTTACATCGCTCTCCTCCCGAGCCTTCCTGCGCATCTCTAACAACTTACACCATGTCGGAGATTGAAACCGTATCGTCCTTTGTGGAGGGCGCTCCTCCTGGAGAGGTACTGCCTCTTCCCCAGCAAGCTCCACGTCATGTCATCAGCTAACAAATGAGGATAGCTTGCCGACGTCGTCGCAGGTACTTTGCACCGCAGTCACGATTGATCAACGACGAGTGAATTGACTCCAAGCTGGCAGACATCAAGGCCCTCGCCATCTCGTCCCCCGACATTATCTCCGACCTCGCGCCCGCCTTCGAAAAGTACAACGAGGAGCAGTTTGTTACGGTGAAGCTGCCTGGTAGCAGCCAGCCCGTGGGTGGCCCCTGATCCGGTATCCCGGTGGACTTTGTGTGCTGAGTACTGGGATAGGTCATTATCAGCTCCCACAACTCTCTCGGAGATGGGCGATATTACGATGTTGAGAGCTCCTCCAGTTTCGCCTTCAACCACGCGACGCAGGTAAGCTCAGGAGGCGATCTAAGTGACCTAGGGTATTGACACGAGGATAGAAAGCTAGCGCCGTGCAAAGCCATGTCCTTGAGGGCCCTCAAACAGATCTTGTGTAAGTGTTGATCTGTCGACATGCGACCAGAGGCTCACAGATGCCAGGAAATCCACGCTCAAGAGCCTCAGCGCCTACGTCAGCGAGCACTTTCCCAATGCCGCATACGGAGTCTATCCTATCCAGTCGGATTCGCAGATTGCAGTCATCATTGTCGGAAACAAATACAGCCCCAACAACTTCTGGTAATCTCGCCAAACCGCCCTGGCCTAGGTCCGAGCTAACCCGCCGCAGGAACGGCCGCTGGAGATCGCTCTACATCTTCGACCCATCGTCCGGAACCCTCGAGGGCTCCATTAAGGTCGACGTGCACTACTACGAGGACGGAAACGTGCGGCTCCTGACCAACAAGCCCGTCTCAGGCTCGATCCCCTCGGGCAGCGGCGCCGGCGTCGTCAAGGAGATCTCGTCGACGGAGCGCAAGTACCAGGAGGAGCTGAACAAGGGCTTCGTGAGCCTCAGCGAGGGCGCCTTCAAGGGACTTCGACGACAGCTGCCCGTGACGAGGCAGAAGATTGAGTGGGATCGCGTGACGAGCTACCGGCTGGGCCAGGACATTGGTGGTGGAAGCTCGCGACGATAGACTGACTGGGTTTCCTGTGTCTGGCTGGGGTGTCGGATCTGAGGGATAGATTTGAAGATGTAGCAACTCAAAGAGCGTAGAGGACAAGTTTCGAGCAATTGTTACACTGGTTTAGTTCGTCTTGATCAGATGGATGTCTGCGTCCACGCCCCTGGCCCTGGGTAAGCCATGAGGATGATGCATTCAGGTGGGCACGGAGACCGGAGGCCGTGTCTCGGGAAGCGGCTTACGGTACTCGAGCGTTGGTCCACTCAAGTTCCCTGGCAAGAGACCTGATTATCAAGATAATCTATCCGGGGTTGCCTGAGATGAGTAACGCTTCCAAATTTAGTCTGGTTTTTGCAATGGTTGTTAGACGAGCATGACAGCCTGGCAAGCCTCATGCATAAGTTGCGATCACCAACCATGGTCAAATGTATCAGCTTGACCCAAAACAGGTGAGGTTTCCCCGGGCATACATAACCGATCATGATCTCGGCCGGCAAGTGGGGGAGATTCCACAAGGTCACGCTGCTACGTACAGTGATTCAAGTGGCAGATATTCTACTCTGCAGACGAGGGTATTTCTATTCTTGCCTTATTTGGAGAGTGTTCTCGACTCTGGCGATAAGAGCAAGAATGGGGTAGTCTCCATTTCACTGCTATAAAAGGCAAGGAACTCGAGCGACGGATGCTTCATGCATCGAGTGGGCCGCAAGAGGCAAAGATTTGAGAGCGAGCATCGAGATAGCATCTATTCCTCGGGAATCGGGAATCGGTATCTGCCCACACGGAATCACGTTCCCCCTCCACCTTTGACAAGCCCACGGGCTCTGGGGAATGCACAATCACAAGATGCGTGAACGGCCCTAGCGCTTCCCGTCGAAAGGCGGGGTACAGTACAGCTGGCGGGATGGGATGGATGTTTGGTAATGGATGGGAGAGGAGGGGTTCCCTCGGAATCGGAGAAGTAAAGAGAACGGTCGGCAAGGTGTCCGGGTATTGTTTCTCTAGTGGGAGACTCCCGCTGGGAGAGAGAGTTGAAGGGTATCTGGAGTTCGGATCCCTTGTCTCTAAACGGCAATTTCCTCCCTGGGCCGCCATGATCCGAGGAACCCCGCGCAGTGCGCGGCGAGCACGGAGGACAAGTCCGGGTTTTAGTGTACGCAGCGAGGTACTTTACCTTACCTTATCTTGGGCTTGTCCTGCCAGATGCGGGGGAGGGGAGATCTGGGCGGAAGTTGAAGCCATTCTCGAGAGTCGTGATGTTAGCAGGTGGTGAGATGATGACACCTGTCGACAACGAGTCGACGGAAAGATGCGGATATAAGCCAGCAGGAATAGGGCACAGCTTCGGAATGAAAAGATCCCAATGGCATGGTGCTCGGAACCATCATGCCCGGCGCGGTAGGCATGAGATGGGAATCCCGCCGTTGAAATGACGGTGTGTGCCGACGGGACCTCACCGTATTCGTACTTGGGACGGCCGCCGGTAGCACATTGCCATTGCTCATCCGGGAACCGCAGCGGCTCTTGCTCCCTTCTGCTGTCATAGAGCTAAGGAGGTCCCTACCCAAGCAAAGAAACAAGAAGAAGAAAAAAGTGGCCAACCCCTGGAGAGCTTGGAAAGGGAAATGGAAGACGAAAAGTTCCGCGGACGAATCATGGATCGAGGACGGTAATTTTGACTCGCGCAATTGGCTGGAGATGGCTCCAGGTGATGGAGACGGTCCCTTGAACTGGCCAAAGTGGATGGGGTCGGAACTTGAGCTGGCCGGGTCGTACCAGATGATGGAGCTCCATCTAATGTGCGTCTGTGTCTGCGTCTGCTGGCGGCTCGTGGTGAAAGACGTGGCCACTATGAGCCATTGCATCGCTGAGAAGAGCGTAACCTTTTGTACGCGGCGCCAATGCCCACCGGGACCCTCTGTAGAAGTAGACTCTGAGAAGAGCCGAAATCAAAAAGTACCTGTTCTTGCAGTGACCGGGTGCTAGAAGGAGAAAAGTCGCTGTCATTGCCCCCCCATCAATTCACGTCGGCTTTTGTTGTAGAGGTCCATCGGAACGGGGGCCACTCAACGCCCGGTGACCCGGCCGCATAGCGTATTCGTAGCGCAGAGCAAGGTATCGGTAAGTAGGTAGGTACATCCATTCTAACTAACCCTGTCAATGGATCTTTAGCAGGGGACCTGCCCATCCATCCATGACTTGAGTTTCTTCTGCCACTTGCTATCTGCTTCTGTTTCCCTCTTCCTTTTCTTCCCTTCTCTCGTCATTCCTCTCTGCTCATCTCTCTTCCACCTCCCTCGTCCCGACGACAACCTCCACCTGCTTCTCCTCGACAGACCGATCAAATCCCCTTTCGCGACAACCGTCAAGTCAACCCCAACACCGCAAAAATGGCCCAGGTTCAGGAGTTCACCATGCAGGATGTTGCTGAGCACAACACCAAGAACGACATGTACCTCGTAGTCCACGACAAGGTCTACGACTGCACCAAGTTCCTCGACGAGCACCCGTACGTTTGATTGAGACAGACACCCCGCGCGACACCGCCTGTATGCTAACCTTTGCAATCCTGCAGTGGTGGTGAGGAGGTCATGCTCGACGTCGCTGGCCAGGATGGCACCGAGGCTTTCGAGGATGTCGGCCACAGTGACGAGGCCCGGGAAGCCCTCGACAAGCTCTTCGTCGGTGAGCTGAAGCGCATGGTGAGTGATGTTCAACAATCCTGGTATGCACCGCACACCCACTGACACGTGCAATTCTACAGCCTGGCGAGGAGGGCCCCAAGCGCACCATCGTCAACTCGAACCAGAGCACCGGCAAGGATTCCACCAGTCTCGGCCTCGGCCTGTACGCCGTGGTCGTTGCCGGTGGCTTCTTCGCCTACCTGGGATACCAATACCTTCAGAACCAGGCCGAGGCTCAGGCTGCCCAGGCCTCCGCATGAGCGCAGCACTCAATCGCATCACACAAAAGAAGCTTTTTTCTGTTTTGCCACGACCTGGATGCCGAACTCGGCGTCCACTAACCGACGACGCATTGGGAGTTTGGCCTTTATGAGGGCAAGGGAATTGGGCGATAGACGGCGCGCAAACAAATCTCATCATCTACCTACCCCGGCTTGGTTGGACATGGATGAGGACAGCGGGCGGCTGGGCAAAAAAAGTGTCCCCCCCCCGTAACTTTTTTTTTTGTTGGGGCCGTGCGACCAAGGATAAGGGATCGCAGACCCAGTCTGAGAAGCGCGAGACTCAACTCCTCGGCGCGATAACATCAGACTACGGAGCACGGTGTTGCATGGGTGAATCTTTTCACAATGGAAAACAGAAGCAAAACAAAGCAATCTGGGGCCCGTAAAGTAAATATCTATCACTGTTTTAATCGACGAAACGATTGGTCATGTTCATGCTTGTTACACTGAGAAGAGCCGCCGTGTGGCTGTGCCGACGACAGACAATGACTCTGAGATGCAGAGAATAGGCAGCCAGTGAGATGAACTTGGACTGGAACGTACTGTCTGCCTTGTCAGAATATGTATAAGCAACCTCGTTCTCTTCTCATCACGATCAAGACAGCCGTGGCACTTTTCCCTCATTCATCATCTGTTGGAGTCTCTCTGTCTTGCCCGTCGCCACTAACAAAAGACATCCCTGCGCCCTACAACGCCACAGTCGCAGAACCCATCAGCCTCGTCTGCTCACGGATCAACGTCGATCCCAAACTTCAACCTCCATTTCTGCCTATTTCTCTTTTGTCTCCCGCCTCCGCTCGTCCTCTCCTTGACGCTATCCTCCGAAAGCAACAAATCCGCCAGAAATCTTCCAGTCCCGTTCCTTTGCCCTTTTTAAACGCTCATCATGTCGTCGTACCTCGACAGGCAGGCCAACGCCTTCAAGGGGACCCTCTCGGCTGCCGCAGCAAAGATCTCCAACCCGTCCAGCAACAAAGCCTCGTCCCTCGCGCCGCCATCGCTGACTCCTCTGTCGCCTTCTCCTTCGGCCGCTTCCGACCCAAACACTCCCAGCTCCAAGCGAAAACGAGATGCCGCGCCCGAGGTGCCCTACTCGCAGCCTCAGCTCACGGGCTACGGCGCAGAGGTCAAGACGCAGATGACGTTTGCCGTCGAGTACCTGAAGAAGAAGGGAGACACAAAGACCATCACCGAGATTATTGATCATCTCAGTCTCCGCGGCTATGATGAGGAACACAAGCGCGAGCTGGCCGAGGGCCTGCGCGGCCACCCCCGTGTTGACTGGAAGCCCGATGCCAGCCTCAGCGAACAGACCTGGAAGACTGGCACCTATGCGCACCGACCCATCATCCCCAACGTCAAGGACGCAACCTCGCTACTTGGCCATCTCCAAGCCAAGACGGACGCATCAGGCGTGTCTGTCAAGGACCTCAAAGACGGCTGGCCCGACTGCGAGGATACACTCGCGAAGCTAGAGCAGGAGCACCGGATCTTGGTGGTGCGCACGAAAAAGGACAACCTCCCGCGTTACGTATGGCCCAACGATGCTTCGCTGCACCATTCAGTCCAGCCCGAGTTCCAGGCCATGTGGCATCGTGTGCCCCTGCCCAGCATCGACGACATGCACCGCAAGCTCGTCAGCGTCGGGCAGAAGCCTACGAGCGAGGACCCACACAAGGCGGCGCAGGGACAGGCGGCAAAGCCCAAGCAACAGAAGCGCCGCGCGGGCAAGCGCATCGGCAAGGCGACCAACGTGCACATGGCGCATCTCATGCAAGATTACAGTGGCATGAGGAGGTAGAGCCGATACAAGAGAGACGATGTGTGGATTGTGTTGATGGATCATTCATTCACGCGGCGTTGGACGGACTATGGCAGTTGTTTTTCACAAGAATGACGGAAAGGAGGTACTTGAACTTCTGGCGTTTGGTGTAGACGGGTTTTTTTTTTATTTTGGTCAACTAAAAAGACAAAGGAAAGGCATCAATGGCAAATTAAGCTAAGGGGGGGGACAGTGAAGGGCACCTAGACAAAGAGAACCAAGGCAGAGCGCCAGTATAGGTTTTGATCAGCGATAACTAACGGTTTAATCCAATAACTCCTACTTTCGTATCGTGTGCGTGCGAGGTCTACTTCGCATACATACACTACTCGTCATGGGAAGACATTTAACCTCCATACTAACTTAGCCCTCTGAGAGCCCCAAACAACGAGTGCTTGGCTGGCTTTTAGCACAAGAGTTGGGTAAATAACTACAGGACACTATTCAAGATATTTGGCTTAAACATGAAAAGATCTCGATGAGAATTTATTGAGGGTGGCTATATACCCTTTCTTATTCCGTAATATCATCCAATGCTAAATATCCACTCCCGCTATCACCGTTACCCTCATCTACCCTCCCGCCGTATCTTGTCAAACAAGCCTTCAAACACATCCGACTCTTGATACCCTCCTACTCTAAACCTCCCTTGCACCGTGACGCACGGCACAGCCTCGACACCCCCAACAGCCGCACTCCGAACCTCATCCTCAAGCATCCTCCCGGCCTCCTCACTCCTCAGGGCAGCCCTCACAGCAACATCATCAAGGCCCGCTGTGCTTCTTGCCACTCGGACAAGCCACTCCTCGTCGGCAATGTCGGCGCCGGCCTCAAAGTGTCCTCGGAAGAGGGCATCGAGGAGGGCCGCTTGGGCGGCGGCGCCCCGGGTCGAGAGGGCTAGGGCCAGGAGCCTGTGGGCGGGTTGGGACGCGCCTGTGACGCCTGTGACGGAAAATGAGACGCCGTGGCGAGCGCCGGCCTTTTGCAGACGGGAGGTGAAGACGCGGAGCTTCTCGGGGGACATGATCTTTTCGTAGAGAGTGCGTTTGTCGCCTGTTGGATGTGATGTTAGCCACTTGTGTAAGCTGACGGAAGGGAGAGTGTTATCGTCAACAGGCAACATACCTCTTCGTAATGTGGGATAAAGCAGAAAGGGTTTCCAAGAGACGTCGAACTCGATCTCGGGATGGAGGGCTTGATATCGTTCCATTGCCGCCTCCAGACTCTTCTTCTGGAGGAAGCACCATGGACAGAGGAGGTCCCCGTGGATGACAATATCCACCAGCATGGCGTCGAACAAGAGCGAGAGTAGCTGTTGACTAACGACTTCTTTCTCGAGGAACTTTCCGAGAGCTCCTTTGTCAAGACACGATATTATCCGAGTGTAGAAAGAGAAACTGACGAGTTGTTGTTGTAGTGGTTGTTGTTCAAGTCACTCTGTCAAGCCACCGTAGATCCAAGATAGAAACTCTGTGCCCTTCCCCTCCTCACGACATATATAAAAACCTTTTCCCTCCCCCTCCCCGGAGACCGGGCTCCCCTCAACTTGATATCTCTTTTCCCCCCAGGACCAGGGGGGTGGGATGGTCTCCCCCGGACTCAACCAAACAAAGCTGGACCATCCCCCCTTCAGAGACGTGGCACTCCAGTCCCTTTCATGAAACGCTACCCCCATCCTCGTTTATAATCATAGAGGAGGAAAAAAGCTGCAGCATGTCCCATGTCATACGACGTCCCCGCCTCCAGGTGCAGTTGAACAAATATTGATTATGTCTGCGATGATTAATCAGAAAATCAAAGACTACCTAACCCCGGCTCCTGAGGTGTGCAAGCGAGGAAGAGAGGCCAGGGGCAAAAAGGAAAAAAAAGGGCTCTTCCTTAGTGGCTTGATCTAGAAGGAAATTCCTCAAAGCACGTCTGAGCCGGCGCGCAGGCTTTTTCGAATCTAGACCGGTCGTTGAGGCTTGCGAGGCTTGAGAGAAGTCGCGTGCTTTTTTGGCGGCTCGTGGTCGACACCAAGGACGTCATTGTGGTTGATGAGCGGCAATTGAGGCTCCGCCTGGGGGCACACGCACACGCATTGTCGGGTCCAGGAGTGAAACATTTTGGCACGTTTATGGATCGCTTATCTGAGTATTAGTACTGATCAAGCACATGGTCAGAAGAGATATTACCAAGTTTTGGGATTAATTTAATAAAAATTACTCCATACCTTGGGTAATCTTCCCCGGCTTCGGACAATAAAATAAACATGCCGACCCAGGATAGCAGCAGTGGCACACACACACTCCCAGGATCTTCAGATGCAGCCCAGAGGCACAGAGATCAAAAGGTGAGATCATGTTTCGATTCGCCCCTTTTTTTCCCGATAATTCTCGGGTCCGGGGGCTTGCAGAAACAGCTCACGGAGGCATATAGCGTATAACACCTGATTCGTTGCACGAAACGCCCAAGACGACGACCTAGATCACCGCCTCCAAGATTAGCTACAAAGTCAAAGACTCAAGAAATTGCACTCTCGATTGAGGCTAGCAGGACGACTAGAATAGCCGAGGAATGATCAAAGAGCGTTGCTTCGTTGACGCCACACTACAGTAGCGTCGGACAATAAAATCGCCAAGTCATCCACCAAGGCAGAGATGGAAAGTAACAAGTGCATCAAAAACAGTCGATAATTCGCAAGTCTATGGTGGTTGCTCCCAATCCCCGAGTCCAAGTCTACATAATAAATACACAAACAGGCCAGCGTCTTGTGCTTCCCGTGATGCCTGCTGTCTTTTTGTTGCTGGTTGATACCTAACAGCAAATGTTCCGGTGTAACTCCCCTCCCTTTGCTTTGTGCGTCATGCAGACAATGCCCTGTCCATCATCGTAAGGTTGCCGGCCGCCAGTCTATGTGCTACTTGAACAAAGGAAATAAAAAGCATCCATTTCTGATGGAAAAGAGGGGGAATCAATAACGATGAACGAGATTAGAAACACAAAATTTGCTGAACCGATGACGAAAGTGACATTCCAAACATGCTCCGTCTAGGAGTGAGCTCCCGCGTTGGGTGGTGACGTAGAAGGTGGTGGTGAGTGGTATTAGGAGATCGCGAGAGCATGCCAACTTTATACGAGTTCGTTGCGAACCCTGGAGAGGTGTGAAGGATCCAGTCCGGGAGAAGTGAACGCTGCTATCATCCACGTGCCACAACAGGCACAACTTTCAAATAATACAGGGGTATCGATCGATGAATGAATGAGCTTGCTCCCCATCACTCGGGGTGGCCGTTCGCGCACTCAAGCTCTGAGGGTGGCAAAATGATCAACTAAGCCATGTGTACCAGGCCAGGCTCGGCGCTCTGCGGCCGTCGCATATGCGCCGCCGCACCGTAGTACATCTGGTTCATGGCAGGGTTGGTCGGGTATGCCTCTGAAGGATCGGGATACACATAGCTGGCGTTGTTCTGCGATGGAGAAGGGACGTGGGATGGTGACTGCCAGCCAACGTTGGCCATGTGAGGGCTACCACCGTTGCTGCTGGGAGCTCCTTGGCTGTGCTCCAGGTTGGGCTCCAGAGTAGGGGGAGGGCCATAGCTAGTCGGATGCGATGTAGGTCGCATCATGTTGTAACCGCCGGATGAGGTGGATGTAGGGCTACCCACGCGCATGTGCATTGGCAGGGAACCGCTCTGTTGCAGGTACTGGAAGTCGCCAGGGTGACGAGGAATGCTGTTGGTTCCGGAGAGATCGACACTGGGAGACATGGACATTGTTCGCTGGCCAGGAGAAGGGGTTGTGTGAGGGGAGCCGTTGTTGGACATGAGGTCGCTTTCAGATCGGGGCTGTGACATGCCCTTGGACTTGGAGGCAGCGAGAGCGGCGGCCGTCGCGGCGGCAGCCTCCTCGATAGTTCCGCTGTGGTGGTTCTGATGGCGGGTAAGGGTAGTTCGGCGGGTAAAGGTCTTCTGGCAGTCGGCATAAGGGCACTTGTAAGGGCGCTTTCCCGAATGTGTCCGGCGATGTCGGGCCAGGGAGCTGCTGTCGCTGAAGGGCTGGGATGCATGTTAGCGATCGAGACGACAAATTCCAACAGTAATGGTACCAACCTTTGCGCAAGTCTCGCAGTGGTGAGGCTTCTCTCCAGTGTGCACGCGCTGATGCACTGTCAGGGCAGACCTTTGGATAAATTGCTTGCCGCAGTTGGGCCAGTCGCAAACATGAGGACGGACACCGCTGTGGATGCGCTCTGTTCTTGTTAGCTCTCGTCGCATGACTACCAGACCATGGTTACTTACCGTGACGGGCGAGATCACTGCGTCGCGCGAAGCCCTTACCACATGTGCTGCACGGGTAGGCCTTGATGGGTTGCTGAGGAGGAGGCGGAGGTTGCTGCGGCATCTGCTGCATGTGCATGTTGGGCATGCCGCCCATGTTGGGCATCTCAGGGAAGCCAGGGAGCTGCATCGCGGCTGGCATGGGGTTTGGGATGTGCATCGGCGCTTGCATGGCGGAGGGCGAAGGGTAGGCTCGAGCGATGTGAGGGTTGGAGTATTGCGAGTGTTCAGAACCGTGGGGTGAGGCGGATCGTTCCATGCCGGGTTCGTGCTTCACGAACGCTTGGTGTTGGTGATCGAGAAGACCGGGGTTCAGTTGTTGTAGTTGACCTTTCTTATTGAGCATGTTGGTAATGTCCATTACCTCCGTGGGAGCTGGTGATCGCATGCCACTCATCTTCAAAGTGGAGTGTAGTGCCAGCTGAAGACGTGGCGCGTTTGGGGGAGTGAATGTGCGAGGGCGCTCACAAGTGACGGCTCACAGCAGGAAGGCGGTCAAGCTGACGGTGACTGTAGGAGAGACATGGTCAGCAACAGTTTTCGGAGTTGGTAGGGGGGCAAGATCAAATCAGGCTCCCTCCCACACCATCAGTTTCCTCCCGAGACGACTGGTCAACAGCAAGGCGAGTACTAGACAGCCGCGCAGAGACAACCGGTCGCCAAGGAGGAAGTGTTGGTGTCGAGGGGTCCACCCGAGTGCTCGAGCCCGTGTAGGCAAATATGCGACATACCTTTCCGCGTTTGTAGATAACAAACAAATGACGTGTATAGTCGCACCTAGGTCGTGGACGTGAAATCTTGGGAACCGCTTCTCGGGGAGATATCGGAGGAGGAAGTAACAAAGACGTCGACCGGCGACAGGAATGAGGAGTCGGTTTTCGATTGGAAACACACGTTTTCCGTGAAGCTAGAGTGGAAGATGGTAGGTCGGAGAAGTGCGACGAGGGCGTGGTGGGGGACGAATTCCACGAGAGTTCGGGCAAATTTTCTTTTTTTCCTCCTTCACGAGTAATCGCGCTGTCGATCGGCCGAAGAAGAGGCGACGATGAGCTGAACGGCGCAACACAGGAAGCGTCGTCGGAAGTTGCTTCTCGTAGAGACAGGCAAGCGACAAGAGGTGGGATGTAGTCGTTTACAGGCGCGACGAAGGGATCAGGAGGTGGTCTGTTCACAGGCCGATGGTCTAGACGCAGGTACCGTAAGGTCAGCCGGGGGAGGGAGATGGCTTTTAAGAAGACAGTGCAGTCAAAGGCCAGCAAAGAAGATGAGAATAGAGGATCAGAAACGTCGATCGGGCCGAGGACAAGGGACTGTTCGAGGGATGCGACGGAAAAGAAGGGCAGGAACGGCAAGTAAAGAGGTTCAGGACTCGATTCGATGATCAGGGCCAGGTAGGGGCCAAGCCTTTATGTCAGGTTCCAGGACGGGTCCCTAGGCGGGACGTGACAAGGCAGCGCCGGGATATGAAGTTGGAGAGTGGGAAGGGGAAGTGAGGGTGGAGATGGGGGGAGTCTGACGAAAAAAATTATCGTACTCCCATTGACAGGGGCGAAGTGGAGGGCGAGGGAGGGCGTGGGCGTGGATGGTGGAAATCTCCAAATGCTGGCCTGGCCTGGCCTGGCTTGGGCAACCCAGCCCAACGCAGCGCAGTATAGCGGCGGCCGTGCAAACCGACGCCTCAGCCCAGCGAGAGAGCGGGTGCAAGCAAGGGACTGCAGGGGTAGGGGCATAGGAATAAAGCACACAACGAAGACGACGACACTCGGACCTCAGCCGACAGTTGAGAGAGCCAGAAATAGATTGAAAGGGAAATAGATGGGGACGCGCGCGCGCAGGCACACGGAGAGGGCGGAACGAGCTCGAACAAAGGAAATGGGATGGGATGGGGATGGGATGGGAGACGGGAATCACCAAAACAGATCAAAACACATTACGTACCGGTGCCGTTGTTTTGTTTTGCTTGCAAGATGGCGATCTACTAATCTTTTGGGCTTGGTGTCCGTCTTTGTTTTTCTTTTTTCCCCGACAAGCGTCGAGGCTTGGGCGGCACTTCGCTGCGCTGCGCAGCACACTGTACGCTTTCTTTCTTTTTTGTTTGGATCTCGCAATGCCCGTTTGCTCTGTGCGTCAGATCTCACCAAGAGAGCGGTGACATAGACCAAGCACGGGACGGGGGTTGGAAGGAACTCGAGACACGACGGAGAGAAGCCGTCGAGGGAGAATCGGAAGACGGGAGGGGAGTGCGAAAAATGAAAAGGTTTCAAATCACGACGGAACAAACAGACGAGGCAAGGCGAGGCAAGGCAAGGTAAGGTAAGGTAAGGCCGTGCTGAGGGGAGTGCGGGAACCACCCGGTATTATAAGGTGAGCAGTCCGGGCAACAACACCTCACCTCAGGTCAGCGAGACGAGACGAGAATGAAAAAGAGGTGGGTGGACTCGGGCGACAAAAAGACGGGCCAGAACTTTCATGATAAGCAGCTCCCCCAAAAAAGGTGGTGGCCACTTTCTTCGACTTTCTGTTTCTGCTTCTGCTGCTGGAGTGTCTCTCACCTACATTACATCGGATTGGTAGACGATGCCGAGTGATGGCGGCCCCGACAAAATGGGAGCCAAAAAGAAAAATGATCCTGGGATGGAATCCATCCATTGAAACGAATCAACGAACGGGTGGCTCCCCGGGAGCGACGACAAGGAAGGTCGGCGTTCTACCTCTGGCTGACAAGTATCTCGTACAGTGCGCACAGTGCATTTCATGCAGGCTCTTCCCCGGCCGCGGCGGCACCCCATCAAGCCATGCGCCGCCATCCCATCCGTGGGCAAGCTCAATCAATCAATCAATCATCAATCAATGACTGACTTACGTGACTGGCTTGGGAGTGTGTCCCTGAACAAACAACTACACCTCGCCCTGAGCTTCCAGCCGGGTATCTCACTTCCTACCCTCCTCACGGGCTTCGTCGATGGAGCCTGCGGGGGTTCCTGGCGTTGCAAAAACCCAAAAGGGTACCGTCGTACAACTTACAGGCCGAGTTGGACGATGCTGATTGGAACCAGACCGTGGTCCTGCTCATCTTTCTCTCAAAGTTCGGGGCCGTCGATGACCGCGGCTGAGCAGTCCAGCCAAGAGACAGGCCAGTCCTGGTCAACCTCGAGTGCCCTCAGATGGTCATCGTATTGTTTCCTGCCGCTGCCGAATGCCAGTTGTGCCAGCGACGTCTCATGCCGTCCGTCGTCTCTCCATCAGTCGCCGGTGGACGCCTCATCACCTCCCCTTTCTGTCGCCGTCCGACGAGGGGGAAAACGATCATCATGGACGAGATGGGCTAGGCTGCCAAGGCTGGCTCCATGTTTGTTTCGACCAGTTCGAGTTTGATGGCTCATGGCCATGCGTTCTAATGCCCTGAGATGCCATGTCCTATGCGCATGCAAGCCGTCCTTTGTTGCTGGTCTCCTCTGGCCTCTGATACAGTCTTCCTCTCCCTCGGGATCGTGAACAGGCCTCTCTCTGACCTTTTGCCCACTCTCCCGAGTTGGACCCCAAAGCATCCCCTGCCCGCAGGCATCGAACAACGCATCACTCACCTTTGCTCACCCCTGGCTTCCGCAAGGGCCGACGTCATGAATCTGCCCCGGTCCCTGTAAGGCCGACATGGCGTGTGCGCCCCTCAAAGCAGCGACCCCAGCCCAGCCCAGCACATCGTGCTCAGGGCAATCACTAGTTATTCAGGTACGTATCGCAGGCTGGGGGGTCCGTCAATTTGGGCGCTGGTCAGAGCTGGGCAGAGCTGATGGATGTTGGGCTGTCAGGCCAGGGCGACAAGGCGGTAGCCGTCGTGTGTGGCAGATCTGGCTTCCAGAACAGTCAATGTCCAACGATCCCCTGCCCCATCGCGTTGGCGGTGTCGTGTTGTCTTAGTGTGGCTTGCCTCACCTGAGTGTCCACCAAGTCCCTTGGCAGGCTCTCTGGCGAGTGTTCCTGGACGAGATGCGCCAGGCGGCAATGGGTCATCGGGGTCGATAGCAATCTCCAAGCACGCACTTTGAATTTCGGTGACAGCGATCCAGGACCACCCGACGCCTGGTGAAGCCCTGCCTGAATCTGCGGAGGCTCGGTGGTGATGTAATCTCATCATACTCTGGTCACCTGGTGCTGTTAGCAGTTCTTTGTTCTTCCTAGCTGAACACGATTCCCAAGGCTTTGGGCAAATCCATCCATGGCTGGCTCGCTCGGCTGTTGCCCACACACGCAGGCTACCCCTGGATTAGCCTTTCGTGCATCAGCATCACCCACGCACGCACGAGTCGGCCTCCGGATCTCGAGGCTCAGCAAGACCGCGGTCCAATCGTGGCCACCTCACAGGCTATTGAGCGCTGCTCCGCTGAGATTGTGCGATAGCCCGTGAATTAATGCACGCAACACGCACAAGTCTGTCGCTTGTGGGATGTTTGCTGCTCCTCGTTGCCCTCGCATGGATCAGAAGGTCGTCCCAGAGCATGGGATAACGCCCAATCGGATCGGAAGCGGGTGGCCTGGGCGGTCCCCGGCGCCCATTAACATGGACCTGCACTGTGTGCGATACCTGAGGTGGGCTGAGGTGGGACACCTCCATCCCGTACCTGATGGCTTTGCCTGGCCTCACTCAGCATCATCCATTTGCCTTCCAGAAACACCTTTTTTTCTTTCACCGCCCAGCCCAGGATGGTAGCGCCGGGGCTCGAGGCGTTGCTGTAGCCGCCGTTTCCCCAGCAGATAATCGATCACCCCCGCAAGCGTGTGACAAAGGCGCACATGACAGTCGACAATTAAAGAGAGATCCATTCCATCACTGCTAGCTCGATGGCAGATGCAAGGCAAGGCACGGCCAAGGCGATCCACCATGACGCTCAATCAAAGAATCACCAAGTTCCGTGAGGTAAGGTGAGGTGAGGGAGAAAGGGGTGCGCCAGCCGAAACACGAAGGTTGGTGTCGCAGGCCTTGCAAGCCGGGGGGGGCACTTTGAGCGGGCTAACGCGTTGAAAGGAATCAAAGGGCTCGGGGGATGCATATGCAGCCAATGACGCTTCAGCAGCTGACGTGTGGTTGGCTGTGTGGGGAGCGCGGCGGACCTATTGCCGGGGCCACCTTCTCTTTGGGAAATTGCGCTAGCTTGCCTCGGAAGGTTTCTCGAAACCTTCTGGAACAATGGTAATGCGAAGCGGATCTAGCGCATGCGTGACAATGCGAGAAGGAGCGTAGCGTTGCGCCTTTGCACCTTCTTCCTTCCATTGAGCTTCTTTTCTTCCCTTTGTGCCTTCCTTCGGCTCCCCATCTCATTCCGATCCATCCATCCACCATCCATCCCACTCACCTGCCGCTCCAAGTTGAACGCCCCCCCCTTGCGCATGCCAATATGCCTCATAATTCTTACATACTCTGAATAATTCTCTTTTGCAACCTTTTCGCTATTGAGCCAAGCAATCCATCTCCGTCCGCCCGTCCATTCACCCATTCATCCCACCCATAATGCATGTCCCGTGTCTTATGCATGACTGAGGGCTCTTCCGCCCTTGCCCCATGCACCCGGGGCCCCATCTCTCTCTGCCCCGTGCTGCAGGAGCATGGATCATGTCTATTGTTCTGACGGCCTTCGAGAAGCCCACTTGAGAGTCTACGGTATTCAGACGGTGGACAGGCCAGCAGTGGCGTCCCTCCGTCTCGAAACTACACAGTCGCGGGAATGGAGGATGAGACGACCTGGGTAATCAGCTCCTTGGACGCCCGCCACGAGCCCTAACGACTTGCTAGCGTCGAGCAAGCACACACTACCAACACATCTCGCCATGCCAGCCTCACTGCTGCCCACGACTCAACTCGGAGAGATGGTGTCAGGATCAACCTCAGGCTCTTGGGTGACTCTGCAGAGCAGTTCAGCAAATCAGTCGCAGTTGTTCAACACCAAGCAAGACGGCAGGCAAATGCTCCTCTGGGGGATCCATGCATGACAGAGCCTGCGGCTCCGGCACGGCTCCCATTTCAACGAGCGCTGTCCATGTTCGCTGCCCCCCAAGACCAAGACTTGAGTTCCCTGTACTCCACGAGACAGCCTGCAGTTCCGCGCAGGAGCTGGCCTTTCCAGCTGGGGAAATCCTGGCCGTGCCGGCGCGGGTGGCTAGTGTCAACGACTGCCCCGGGGAGTGGGCATGATATACTCGGACCAGGGTTCTCACAATGAGATCTTACGACTGCGAGACGCGGAAGGCGAAAGGGGGAGCTCAGGCAAACCAAAGCACCTCCAACAGCCCACCGCTTTCTACCACGGTTGGTCGACATCCCATCATGACCCTCCAATTCCCATCCACCAACCCCTCCGCAGTTTCATGAGGTCATATTGGGCCTGCCATGCAAGAGACCAGCCATTGGCTTCATCTACTCGAGGGGCGCACAAACTGCAGGGTGTTTGTTGGCTCTCACCTACATCTCCGCATTTTCTCAATAGCAGCAAGCAAAGGGCCCTATTGTCGTGCGTTTTGAGAACCTCAAAGTGGCTGGCGTGGCTTGGGGCTGTCCAATCTTGAGACTCCCCTGTCGGCTTGGTTGCTTCACATGCCCAAGCTGTGCAGGGCGACAAAGAATGCGCATCAAAGACAACCAGAAACCTTCTAGAAATTCTACGCACGTACCGCCCGTTGAGGCTCTGAATAGACCAGCGCACGCACACGCCTGCGTACATGACAATAGCAGGCCTTGTCACCTGTGGCCCGTCAATCATGGACGGGAGGGGACACTGAGCAATGACTCCATTCCAGCCCGTTCATCCCGCCATCCGCACGCCATGTTCGGTGAAGGCGATGCGCCGATCCCACAAGAGCGCCGGGGGGCTTGGTGAATCAAATCAAAACAGATTCATGGACAATGCGCATCCCGCCCCCTCGTCTATTCCGGTCCCGATGAGGCAACCGTCGAGAAGACTCGAAGCACGGATGAAACAATTAACATTAAAGCCTTCGCATTAGCGTCAGTGCGCTTCGCTCTGCGCTTGCAGTAAAGCGTCCGTTTTGCCTTATACCAATGGATACGGTGCAGACAGAGCCAGACGCATCTCAGCGCCGAGCGCAAACAAGTACCCCGTACGGCGTGATCGTCTTGTCAGAGATGCAAGGGCGCTATGTCAGAAATGGCTGCAACAAGCGAACTTGGCATCCATGACACGAATCCATTCTTTGATACGCTGCTGCAACTCGTCATCATCCATTCCATCATGAAACGCCTTTGTTCCCCAAGTTTTCGGTGACCAAGGTGAGTTTCTTGCAACAAGGAGCTTGGGACGCACTCGAGGTCAAGCAGGGAGGGCTCAGCTAGTGGTCCATGGACAGGCGCAGCGATTTGCCATGCCGAGCGGCGCAGTTGGCCATGGCTCCCGGCTATTGCGAGACCCGACGTCCTCTGTCGATCCTATCAAAGCTTTTTATATTCTCAAGCTGTGCAATGACTCGAAGCACCGCTTGAATCTGCAGTCTGCCCCAGGCTCTTCTCCAAACTTGGTTCCTGGTGCGGGCGCTTGCGCGAACTACGTCCATGATCGACATTCCGCTGCTGGATCAAAGGGATGAACTCTTATTGTAAGCCCAACAAGACGCGTCGTGTCGTGCGTGGTCCGACAGAGCGGGAACCAGTCTTTGACCGAGTCTTTTCTTGGGGGCTATCTCGGAGGTTGTTCTGATGCCCAACCCCTGTTGTAATGCCCAACCCGGCTCAGCTCGGCGTTGATCACTGCGGAGAATCGCCATCGCCCTCCCGTCTTCCTATGACGACTCTGTTCTCGAATTCTCAACCTCACCACCACGCACAATTCACTCCATCTCGCGACACCTCGACCAACCGGGTCCGTGACCGCTGACCTGCGTTGTCGCAGGGCCAACCCTGACAGCCCACCCAGTCCTTCCTCAGGGACGTGCTCCGAGTCGTTGACGGGCATTTCCGCGAAGCCGGTGAAACAACTGATGGAAGGCTTCCAGAAGCAGTGGAGTGAGTGACGCGGGCCCGCTGTACATGAGTGCTTTCAGGGCTGACATGCACTTTTCTCCATCTCCACCACACCAATCCAACACCAGCGCAGCATTGTGGTTGCTCGCTAGGTGATGGGGCCGGTGCAGGGGTGTCTATGGCCCGTGGCTGCCACGAGGGGTCTGCTCGATGTCGGCATGTACCTTTGCTTCTGCTGCGATAAACTTTGGGCCTCTTTTATCATGTTCCCCAGATGTGACGCTAGAAGATGGAAAGGCGCTATCCTCTTGGGCTCTTTGGTTCTTCAGATCTGTTCAGGAACGTGCTTTCGATACTCGAGACCACAACACTCTTCTCCTCTCAGCCCTTCCAGCAATCACGGGCACTGCGCGAATGGCTGGCCCCTCGCCTCGCCTCACGACGCTACCCTCAGGTGAGGTGGGGGGATGCTCCGAGAGTGGACGACAATTCAAGGCAGCCAATTTCATCAAAGCAACGACGGGAGGTAGTCAACGAATGGTCGGTCATGTGGGCGTGTGGCCTCCGCCTTTCTCTTGCTCCGGCTCTTGTGTCTTGTGTTGTCTGCTGCTGGGTTAATTTCCTTCAGCCTCTCCAATTGCTCCATGAGTGGACAGCTCTGGGGAGGGGCCTGGCCTGGGCTGAGATTGCCGTCGGTGCGGTTTGAGGACCGACGCATGCCTGCGCGTTCCCGCATCTGTAGTGCAAGCAGCCTGTCTCAGCCTGTGACCGTTGTGTTGCGCCCGAGCTGAGAAAGACCGGACCGGGAGCCAAGCTGGCTGTCTTGTTCAGGGGTCGAGAGGATCCCGCTCAACGACAACGGTCACCACGGCCTGGTCCTGGGCAACGCAACACAACGGGGGAGTGGCTTGCTAGCTGGCAAACAGACGATGCTGCGCGGACACCTCACGGACAGGATCGTGCGTGCAACCTACCATGGCCAGATATCGCACCCCTACACCGTCCCTTCACGTCTGCATCGGATGAGATTTCGGAGATGGATGGGCGGGAGTCAAGAGGCCTTGCTTCTCGACGGCATCCAAGCGATGCGGATAGGTGCCGATCAAGAAAGCATCGGCCAGCTGTTCAGGGACGTGCCTTTGGAGGAGGATGCTTCTTGCTCTGATGCCGATGTACGGATACTTGCTGATGGTTTCTAGATGGCTGATGAGTAAAGCGCCGAGAAACACATAGACCTTGAGACCCGCTGCAACCCCGGTAATCTTCAACGCGCGCAGATCTGCCATTCTGGACTTGTCTTTGCTTTTGGCGTCTTTTGGCATTCTGCCCTATGATGGGCAAGGCCGACGTCAACGGTCAGGGCTTGGTTGAGACGACAAATCTAGTTGCCCAGATCCGATGCATCAAGTAATTAAACGCGGTCCGAGGAGCCCACAGAGGTCTCACCAGTACACGTTCTGCATGGCGCCAGAATATGAATTGCAGCTGTCAGAATCTAGCTGTTTCAATTTCCCATCCAGATCGATGAGATGCTCGTAATTTGTTTTACTTTTTTTATTTACTTTTTCTTCTTCCTTTTTTTCTCCATCATCTCTACACTTGGCGATTTGGTGCTGCAAGATGGTGCGCCATCAACGGCTACGGAGCACAGAACATTGCTTTGCTGGAGGCGGCGAGATCTGGGTGGGAAAAGGAAATCTCGTTTGCATCTTGTTGCATGCATCGTGGAGATTACGGGCGCACACTGGCTGCACTCCATACATTCGTACGTCGGTCTGGCTGTACAACATGAGGGAGACCGCCCGCTCAGCGCCGCATCGCATCGGACCATGCACGGACTGGAGGCGGTCTGGAAGTTTTCGGGATGGATGACAAGCGCGGTCCGTCTGTGTGTCGCGTCTGATGGCTTTGACTGGGCTGATCTGATATTACGGGCCTCCTGTATGACCTGTGCTATGGAGCTGCGCGTAAGCCCCCGGAGCTGGGGAAGCCAAGCCAGCCTTTTTTTCGGGCGCTTCGCTCGTTATCCGGGAACAAGGGCCAGAGTTGCTCGAGACGGTCAAGAGGATGAGAGAGATTGTGTGGCAACGGTATCGTCTGAGCCAAGCCCTCCCACCGGTGTCGTTAAGCGCAAGTTTGAGTTGGCTGTTGGATCCATCTCGGGGACGCCATCATGAGACAAGGATGACTTGCCAGCACCCACGTCCCCTACCCTATGTCTTCATGATCAACTTTGGGGTCGAGCAGGCGAGCGAAGATCTATGCCAGCTTGGCTGTTGGTCGCATCTTTGTCCTAATATCTCAGCATGGAGAGACTGGTAGGCACTCATGAAGTAATTTGTAAGAGGCTTTATCTCATTTTGGACTATTACTTCTGCTTTAGGAAAACTATTGTAAGATTATGACACCACATCAATATCGACAGACATTTACCATGGGTATATAGGTAGGCAGCTTTCCTTTGTACTATTCTGTGTAGGTAGCCGAGGTAGCATGCAGAATATTTACCCCCTTGAATTACCATGGCGTTGTTTATGGCATGAAGGTAATGGGCTGGGAGTCCTTGAGCTGTCGTCCAGAAATCACTCGATATCAAAGGCACAGAGTGTGGTGCATCGAAACTGTTCAAACAGAATTCCGCTTACACAAGATGGAACTCAAATGCTATGGAAAACAACATCCCCCCTATGCAGTAGTTGAACTGATATCATCCCCAACATATCATCCTCACCACCTCGGCTGGTCGCGTTCAACTCCAGGCGTGTCAAGTTCATGCTTGTCACCAAACGGGTCGTCATCGTCCTCGTCGTCATCCATGTTGGTGACAAGAGGAGCAGCGACTGGTCTCGGAGGCTGAGGGGGAGGAGGGGGAGGGGCCGAGTGAGCGGGCTTTGACACGGGAGGTCTCGGGGGCGCGGCACGCGCAGGAGAATGCGAGATGGTCAACTCGGAGAGATCGGGGGGTTGCGAGGTTGTAGGTGACTGCGCGTTTGCGGCCTTTGCCATGGCCTCCTTGCCCTTTATAGTAGCCACTGGGAATAAAGTCAGCTATAAGTTCCCCATGAGAGGTTCGTTAGGGGAGGCGTACTCCTGTAAAGATGGGCTTGCTCAGCGAGCTCGTCGTCCGAGTCACTGTCTGCATCGATAGAGCGGTCGAACTGCTCAAACGACATGAGGGCGTGCACAAGCTCGTCGTTGGCGTGCAGCAGTCCACCCAGCCACTGCTCTTCTTCAACATGATGGATCTGAACATTGTCAGCTTCCTCACTCTGTAAAAAGATCATGATAACGCACATAACGAAGCACTTTTCGTCGGAGAAGCTTGCAGGCTTCGAATCGTTCCACGGCGGCCGGATTCTCCGAGATACGTTCCACTTCGCGGTTGATACTTTGAAGCGCATTCATCAAGTTTGTCGCGGCAAAGGACGAGTCGGCAATGACTACCTTCATCGTCTCCTTTTCCGCCTCGAGGTTGAAGGGCTTCCGCTTCCCCTTGGCCTTGTCCTTTTCCTTCTTCTTATCCTTTGAGCCACCGAAGAAAGAGCCAGATCCAGAGGAAGACTTGGTGTGGGCATGGCTAAAAGACTCGGTGGCTGTGGGCGGCGCATTGGATGAACTAGCAGCCTGTCGAGCTGCCTTGGCAGCTTCCTCCTGCTCGTCGTCGACAAAGGGGTTCTCCTCCGTTTCCCTAAGAACCTTGGACCTCTCCTGAGTGACGGCTTGCTTCCTCTTGGGTAGTTCCTGGGACCGTTAGCACCCTATCTAGTAGGTGATGGGTATTGCTTACCTTGTGGAGTCTTGCGATCCTGTCCAGGCCCGGGGTCCCAGCGTATTGCGTCCATCCTCGGAAAAGCTCTCTGCACTTGTTCCTCACGGCAATATCAGACAGCTGGGATGTGCCACAAACACGCAACCGCTCTAGAAGTGGTTCATCGACAAAGGTGCGCTGGAACCTCTCTCCAGCGTTCTGGATGAGGCCGTCGAGGATGACAAGGGCGCGGATCTGGCGATGAACGTTTCCATACTTGAGCTTCTTGCGGATAGCGCGGGCTGCCTCTCCTGGACCGGAAGCTTGTAGCTTGATGACCTCGACGAGCTCGGGGATGCCGCTGAGATCCTCCTCCTCGTATGACTCGGAGGTAAGGTTCTCGATGGTGACGGTTACCGCCGAATAGGGTTTCTATGAGTCTTAGCTATAAGGCTCAAACAGAGTAGCATGGGCGTATTGGGTTGAGGGTAAATGACTCATGAGAGTTGTTATGAGCTGATGGGGTATAGGGCTGAAAGACGACACTGCGCGGGGTGTAGAAGCAGATCATACCTGTTGGAACATGTTGACGACGAGCTATGAAGCTAAACTGTGTATGTGTTCCCTCGTTTGGGTCTTGTACAGTAGTGTGATGCAGACTCCCAGGATGATGCTATCCTGTGTTGCTGGGATAGCTCTTGGGAGCTCTCTGGATGCCCGATCAAGAGCGACCGAGGCTGAAGCCAGATAGGGCAAGTCTTGAAAGCGCGCTAGGTTTCGATGAGACGTCTACACAGGCGGAAGAGTGCACTATTGTAAGCCTTGATGTCGAGAGAGAGTTTTATCGTGAAGAGCTCAGATGGGAGCAATAAGGTAGGTAGTCAGGTGCACAATGAGATCCAAGCCAAGGCAAGTACGATACAGCTGGTAGGTAGGTAGGTAAGGTAGGTATGGTGGGGTTGCAAGAGCGCGGTCCGTGACGCGGGGCTACTTGCCAGTTTCGGTGGAGCTACTGTCGTCACTGTCAAGGTCAGCCGAGAAAGGTGACCTTGAATGGAGCCAGGGTCTGTAAGAGAGGCTGTGAAACAGACGTCAA
Organism: Ascodesmis sphaerospora; assembly: GCA_027569015.1. Lineage (NCBI taxonomy): Eukaryota > Fungi > Ascomycota > Pezizomycetes > Pezizales > Ascodesmidaceae > Ascodesmis > Ascodesmis sphaerospora. The sequence goes on along the minus strand of JAPPUR010000029.1, from coordinate 200,127 downwards.
ACTATTGAAGGACTGTTTGTGGACAGACTCGGAGCAAGTTGCAACAGAAACATGCCCATCACAATACGGTGTGACCCTGGACAGATCATTATTTACACTGTAGGTATAGGTACACTCTTGAGTCTTGACATTTGGGAGTTGACAAGGGTCGTGTTTGGACGGGTCTCTCTTATCGGATATCGTGAAGCTACCTACCTACAATATGGTGTGAGTATCATTCCACTCCATACCAACAGTCGAAACGGTTTAGTATAATAGAAGGTATGTAAAAATAAACCCAATTTCGTCAGAGCTACCATCAAGCACCCATTATCAATTATCTAGGTCTGTCGTTATGTCTAAGCAAGGGCGTCTTGATTCATGACAAGGTGAATTTGACACACCGTTCCTGGTTTGGTCTACCCGCCACAACCCCCGAGGATATGAGTCAAGCAAAAGAAGACTTATAAAACTCTTTCATCCTAAACAATCTCATCTCAATTCTACCACAAACATACCAACATTCATCACCAATTCGCATCTCGGAACCTGCCGAATCTACCCTAGACCCTCCGTGATCGCACCCTGGGCTGGCTTTCTCCAATCGCCCCTCCCCCGCCCCCGCCATCCCACCTACGAATTTTGACAGCAGAAGGCGTTATCGCGGCTTTGTGACTCACCAACACCTCGATACCATTCATCCTTCGACCCGGAACCTCTCCTTTCTCTATTCGAGTCGGTGCATCATTTAGCTGCGACTTCAAACATGGGTTCCAAAGCCCCCATTCTCCCCGAAGAGGGCAAGCGCAACATCCTCATCACCAGTGCCTTGCCCTACGTGAACAACATCCCCCACCTGGGCAACATCATCGGCAGTGTCCTGTCAGCCGACGTTTTTGCTCGCTACTGCAGAGCCCGCGGCCACAACACCATCTACATCTGCGGTTCCGACGAGTACGGTACCGCTACCGAGACCAAGGCCTTGGAGGAGGGCCTCTCCCCCGCCGACCTGTGCGCCAAGTACCACGCCCTCCACAAGGGAGTCTACGACTGGTTCCGAATCGACTTTGACATCTTCGGCCGAACACCGACCGAGCAACAGACTCAGATTGTCCAGCAGATCTTTTCTGATCTCTGGAAGAACGGCCTCATCGAGGAGCGCGAGACTACACAGCCATTCTGCGCCGACCCCGCCCACTGCAAGTTCCTTGCTGATCGTTTCGTCGAGGGAGAGTGCAGCATCTGTCACGACCTTGGTGCTCGCGGAGACCAATGCGATGCCTGTGGTGGACTTTTGGATCCCTTCGAGCCTGAACGTGAGCCCAGCAACGAGGACGACGACCATGTTGAGGCCAAGGCGACTGGCTGGCTGATTAACCCCCGATGCAAGGTCGACGGTACCGCCCCCGAGAAGCGGAGAACCAAGCACCTCTACCTGCGCCTGGACGCGATTAAGGATCTTCTCGTCCCATGGTTCCACAAGAGCAGCAAGGAGGGTGACTGGAGCGCAAACTGTATCTCCATCACCCAGGCATGGATCGACAAGGGTCTGCTCCCCCGTGGCATCACCCGAGATCTCAAGTGGGGTGTTCCTATCCCCAAGGGTCTTGATGGACTCAGCGACGAGGAGTACGCCGAGAAGGTCTTCTATGTCTGGTTTGATGCCTGCATTGGATACGTCTCGATTACGAAGAACTTGACAGACCCCGGCAACCTGGACGGTACCAACTGGGAGAAGTGGTGGAAGAACCCCGAGAATGTCAAGCTCTACCAGTTCATGGGCAAGGACAATGTGCCGTAAGTGACTTCCAAGGACGTGATTTAGGACCAATGGAGACACCGACTAACATGACACCCAGCTTCCACACCATCATCTTCCCTGCTTCTCAGCTTGGAACTGGAGAGAACTGGACCAAGGTCCACAAGATGTCGACAACCGAGTACCTCAACTACGAGGGTGGCAAGTTCAGCAAGTCCCGCGGTGTCGGTGTGTTTGGCAACACTGCCAAGGAGACTGGCGTTGATCCCGACGTCTGGCGATACTACCTTCTGTCGAGACGACCCGAGACGGCCGATTCCGAGTTCAAGTGGCCAGAGTTTATTGACGCCAACAACAACGACCTCCTCAAGAACCTGGGTAACCTGAACCAGCGAATCCTCAAGTTCTGTCAGGCCAAGCTGGATGGTGTTGTGCCTGACTACACCAAGTACACGGATGAGCGTCTGGAGGCGCACAAGAAGGAGGTCAACGAGGCCCTGCAGACCTACATCACCCAGTTTGATGCCATCAAGCTTCGTGCTGGCCTCGCTACCGTTATGCACATCTCTGCTCTCGGAAACAAGCTTCTGCAGGACAGCAAGCTCAACAACCAGCTCCTGGCTGAGGAGCCGGACCGCTGCGCCGCTGTTATCGGTCTTGGAATTAACCACCTTCAGCTCCTTGCCAGCATCGTCCACCCCTACATGCCCTCTACTGGTGAGGCCATCCTCGAGCAGATCGGCAGCCCAGGTCTCATTTCGATTCCCGAAACCTGGACCGGTGACCTTATCAAGCCGGGTCAGAAGATTGGCGAGCCCAAGCTCCTCTTTACTCAGATCCCCGCGTCCAAACTCGACGAGTGGCGTGAGGCTTTTGGTGGTGAGGAGATCAAAAAGCAGAAGGCCCTCGAGGCGGAAAAGGCCGCGGCCAAGAAGGCTGCCAAGGATAAGAAGAAGCAGAAGAAGCTCGCTCTCCGTGCTGCTGAGGCTGCTGGCGAGAAGCCTGCTGAGAAGGAGGCGGATGCCTCGACTGAGAAGAAGCCCGTTGAGGCTTCTGCTGTCGACCTTCTCCCCGACAACAAGCCTGAAGAGAAGTAGAGGACTTGACCACGAATCTGAGACGGCGTTGTTTTATGAATTTTGAGAATGAAAAAGTTGGATGGCGCGGGTTGTTGTGGCGTGCAGAGACATGATGGCATAGAATTCAACATGACTCTTTGAGATAGGTATCGATGGGAGTTACTGAAGTGTAGAGTAGATTCTCAAATCAACTGACGAGAAATAACTAGATGAGCTAGATGGCTTACTAGATGAATGTACAATGACGTGTTAACGGGTATCTTTGTCTGTCGTACCTCATCGTAGCTTTACCTCAGCCTGCCTTGTGCTCATGATACCAGCTGTCTGAGCGCCATTCAGGTACTCATCATCCTTTTCTGTAGAGTAAATTAGTCGTCCAAGTAATATGGTAAGAAGCAACATAAGACCAGAGCACACCGGCCGAACTATGCCCATACTGCCGAGGATGCATTGAAAGCGAACACGGCTTGAGCCAGGCCTCCCCCGTTGCCTCCAAAGCCCTCCGATTGAAGGTTCCAATGGTCCCTGCTTGTTCCTAGCGAGCTGGTAGAGAAAAGGGTCCGGTCTAGTGAGTCTTGAAAGGAATTGGATTCCTGATATGTGAATCTTTATTTGTTGTTGGTGTTGGTATATGTAAGTCAAATGCATAAATCCCCGTCGACTGGTTGATGTCGATAACCTGTTTTTTTATTGTTCAAAATCCCCGAAAACTCCCTTTCGCCTGTTGAGAGGCGCCCGGCCTGTTGAAAGGCGTAGCTTTCATGTTCAAACCCGTCGCCGAAAGTGTGCGCTGGCTGATGCATCTAGACTCTTTGTATGTAGGTCTTGTGCGTCGGCGGAACGTGTGTAGTCTCGTTCCGCCATATATACATCCGCGTTCGGATAGATTCAAGGTGAACTGTTTAGTTCTGCTTCTTACCGGCAGCACGCTCGCGCTCACGCTTGGCGTAGATCCCGGAGGTGAAGGGGTCCTCGTACAGCAGGGCGATCTTGTAGACGATGTACACCCAGGCAGTGAGCAGGATGCCGGCAGGCTTGCCGAAATACAGGGCGGTGGCAAGGAAGCTCATGGTTGAACCCGTGTACATGGGGGAGCTGGTCACGTTGAAAGGGAAACCCGTCACCATCTCGTCCATGAGGATGCCAAAGTAGTCACCCAAGAAGGTACCAGTAATGCCGAGGCGCCAGGTGGAGGTGACGACAAGGACGTTGCCGACGGCGAAGAGAGTGAGGGCAGCGGCTTGGACGTAGACGCTATCGAGGAGAGGGTGCGAGGGCTGCTCGGCGATGGCACTCTTGTAGATGTAGTCGCGGACCATGCCGAGGGAGAAGATGGTGGCGGCGAGGGCATAGCATCCAACCTTGGAGTTTCCACCAAAGAGCTTTGTTAGGAGCTTGTTGTGGTATTCTTATGGGCACGAGGGTCAGTTGACGACATGGGTTAAGCTGTGAGCTTGTCTTGTCTTACCTTGGCGGGCGACGATGCTTGACACGACGGTTAGTATTCATGGCATCACGCAGAGACGACGAGAACTCACTTCCAAAAGAGGGGATTGAAGGCAATGGAGGACGCAGACACTGAAGAGCAGCAACGGAAAACCCAGAGTCAGACATGATCCAATTGATTGATTGGCAATTGAGGGAGAGAGGGACAGGTCTCTCTCTCTCAAGGCCAGCTGGCAAGACTTACCCAACAAGCTCTGCTTGCTAAGGTCGACGTATTCGACGAGATCGTTCACAAAGGAAGCCATGATGAGGGAGATGATGAAGCAGCAGGTTCACACACAGAACAGAGAGTCACGGGCTCTTGAATCGGTTTCTCAAAAGATGATGTTGTTCCTACAAAACGGACGGTGAGAGAAAGAGTAGAGGACAAAGAAGGTGCGCTGTCACATGGAAGAAAGTAGAAAGCGGGAGACCCGCGTCATAATTAAAAGGCAGGCGTTGGGGAGCTGCTGCTGGCCTGGCCTGGCCTGGCCTGGACCCTCAGGCCTCATCCCCACTGTACCGGGCCCGTTATGGATCCGTTATGGGGGGCTGAGGTCGGCTTAATGGGGCCTTTGATGGGGGCGCCGCACCCGGAGCTCGAGATCCACTCTCCACCAAACATCCATTCCCCGCAGATTCTCACCTACTCTTCAGCTTGGCTGCTCACGCGGGCATTATATTATATGCATCTCAACTCGAGTCTATTCTTCTTTCATAACGAAAAACTGATGTATTTACATCTCTATCGGCATTTGCCGAGCCATGCCCATACGCTATCTGGCGGCTTCAAGCCATGCCGTGCCGTCTGTTCCAAACGCCGTCCTGGAAACGCCCAAATAAAAAGTCTCAACAATCGAACCCGTCATTATCATCCATCCCATCTGAACCGACAGCTGTGCTCCGTCATATGTACCACAGGCATCACCAAAGAACGAGACCGGTAGCTTTTACTTCCTGTTCCTCGTCTTCTTGCCCGTTGTCTGGGTATCTTCTTCCTCTTCATCCTGACCCTTTTTGAGGTCTTCTGTCAGGCCCCATTCTTCCTTGTCATACCAGTCCTCGCCGTCCGACATGTCCCGGTTGGCCCCTGAATGAGCCTCCGCTTTGGACCAGTGAAGGACACTCTTGCGCAGCTGGTCAGCCTTGAGGAGACCCAAGAATAGTCTTCTTGCCCCTCGACAGACCTCCTCCTGCTTCTGCACATATAGAGCGAGAAGTCTTCGGATATCTTCGGCTTCTTGTTCAGGCAGACCCACGTCGCGATCTGGCTTTGCCCCTGATGGAGCGATGAACATGGGATGCACAAACGTTGGGTCATGTCCTCCCGAGATCATCGAGATGTCTTGTGCGATAGCCTCGGCCAGTTCGTTTTGGCGATGAGTGTCGTCTACTGCAGCCGCCTGCGCTGGGCCTGCGCCGACTTCTTTGCCCTTGTTAACATGCTGGTCCACGCCGTTTTCTGGTCCGCCCTTCGATGGTCCCGATTCATTGGCCTTGTCGACTGGCTCCTGACCCTCATTCTGCGCCTCGGAACTTTGCACTGCTCCATCTTTTTCGATTGTTTCTGTTGTCTCGCCCTTGTCGTCCTTGGCATTGTCTAGGTGCGAGTCATCAGCACCAACGGTTTCAGCATCTGTCATGGTGATGTCTGCATCCTCTGCTGCGTCCTTGTCGGAAACCTGTCCGTCGCCAGTCATGTCTGGTACAGAATCTGTGGGTAGGATGCCATTTTCTTGTTGGGTGCCACCGTTGGTAAGTTGTGGTTGTGCTTTGGAGAGGCTTAATAGGTGACGCGCAACGTGGTCGTCTGTGTAGAGCTCGATATCCGAAGGTCGTACCATCATGGAGCATGGCACCCAGGTATAGTCGCCGCACAACGCGGTTAGGAGGTGTCTCACTTGCCACAGGGAACGGTTTTCCTTGCGCATGATGTCGCAACTTTGGTCGACAAGCTTGGTCAGGGTCTTGGATGTGAAGGGTTTCGAGAGGGTTGGATGCGTCGGCAAATCGGTCGATGCAGTGAGTGGAGCGAGAATGTCTGGTCCTGTTAGCTTTGTTGTTGACTGATCCGACTGCTGACATACTCTCTATTTGGATATTGGCGTAGGGGTTCAGTTCTGCTGCAGCAGCCTCGGCTTCTTGAATACGGTCCTCATCCTCCTCGTCGCTTTCTACTTCGTATCCTTCCTCATCGATCAAGGGCGGGTTGCGATGAATGATCGGTCGTCGAACGCCAGCATACTCGACGTACTATTCAGGTCAGTCAGACTTGATCGGGAACGAATCGCGACAGCAACGGACCTCTCGATATGAGCTTGGGCCGTTGGTAGGGACCAATTGCCCTTGATGGGCGAATCGCGCTCGCTTCTGAAGCTTGTGGCCGCGATTGCTGTAGCTCTCGATCTCGGAATCGGAGTCGGACTCTGTCAGGCGGGCGTGGTCAGTTGCGAGACTCGTAGACGCGACAGGCGCATGAGAGTTTGCGCACCATAAGCTCTCCGCTTAAAGGCCTTTTTCATGCCAGCTATGGTCTCGGCGAAGAGGACCTGCTGCGACGCCATGGCGGGCGAAGGCAGGATTGACGATGGGACCGAGGGGGAAACTTGTTGTGGGCGGAGGGAACGACGAGGGTCGAGGCGGGTTTTGACGAGCTATGATGAGGTGAGAGGGCGTAGAATGGTATCGATGGTCCCTGAGGCCGAGAAGACCTTCAATACTAAAAAACGAGTCGTGTTCGCGTCGAAAAGTTGAACAAATGCAATTTTGTTAGAAACGTGCTGTGACGGCGAGGAGAAGCTGGAGCGAGAAGCGAGGCTGCCCGCCTTCCCGTAGCCCATGACCACATTTCCGGGCGCGGTCCGTCATGATTGGCCAGTTATCGGATGTTTGTTCAGCCGCCCCCGAAGCGATAGCAGATAAGGTACGTACCGCGAGACCCGTATTTTACTTGCACAAATTTGGCTATGCATTTTGTGCAAGCCATTGTGAACTCGCTTTTACCACCTCATGTGGTGTAAGTGGTGGACTGACCCCGTCCCATGCATTATTTGTCCTTGGAATATTAACGATAATGTTGAAAAGCTGGACGCCAGTGCCATAATTGCGGCGGTTTGATGCTCTTTTATACTCCCTGTGTGGTCTTGGTGTCTGCCCGTATGTGTCGTAGAGGAACATGCTCTGTTGTTAGGCTTCAAACAAGAAAGATATAATGTGTGTGATTCAGACTGCCAACTCACTGTATTTGGACCTGATATTCTAAACATTGATCAGTTTGATGATTTTATGATGCGGAGTAGAGATGGACTACTGTTTGTCTGTTGTCTTGCTTGGCGTTGGGCATCATGTCGGAGCTGCGATTGTCGTGACAGTTGAACATTAGTCATGGGAGAATGCGTTTGCACGTTGTTCTCCTGGCCTTGTCTAAAGCTGTAATGTAAGTAAGAGGCTCTTAATACCACATAGGATAAAACGAAATAAAGAGAGCAGGGATCAATGGCTAAACGCCATGTAAATATCAGAGGACTCAAATAAGAGATAAAAAAGATATCTTATTGAGTTACAGGGGAGTGTCTGTTAGATAAGATGGGAGAGCGAGGAGAATATGCCAAGGGGGAGAGGCAGAGCAGCAAAGACGTGGAAAGGGATAAGGCTGTGATTCACTGACAACCTGAAGTTGGAGAGAAAGAGAGAAAAGGGCATGGAATGAGAGAGAAAACTGGTTCATCTAGGGAGGGGAAGCCAGGTGCCAGGGATTCGAGAAGAATGCTGCGCAGACGAAGGTTGGCCAGACACAAAGGACAGAAGGACAGTCAAGGTGTTTATCTACTTTCAGTTGATGATGCTTGAAGAGGCTGACTATCATTGGGTGCTATGTAAAGCTACAAACGGATGAAATGGTGTGTTTGGTAGAGCTCGAGGTCAGTGTATCACTATTAAACCAAGTTTGCCCATCTAAACCACAACTCAAACGCAGTAAATTCTTCAGAGCTCTTTCTCTCTTCTTTTACACCGAGGCGGCACTAATTCTCCAGAGAAGAATCTCTGAGCTTCATACATAAAGAGAGATGCCTTGATTTCTGGGGCATGATCTCCTCTTTTATGGCGGCTGGCCATTACCTTTCTAGAGTGCCATCTCCTTTTTCATGGAGAGGCATATTCTTTATGAAATATCTTGCATTCTTCTCGCTTCTGCCACCACTCCAACAAGGTATTTATTCTTCCTTTTTCCCTCTCTCCCCTCAGGCCTCTTCTTCCTCCCCCACCACCATCATCAATGCTTCCACTGAAGCATTTCGCCTCGATCCTCTCAGGTACTTCTCTTTGTTTCCCTATCGCTTATTCAGATGAGATCAATTCTTCCCTCCTTGCTCTCTGACATTTCAATTGTTCATATTCACCTCTCCCATCACCCAAGTACCCTCTAAAGCACTTCACCCAGAAGGGCTGCTCAATTCTGGATCCCCCCTCTCCCAACTGCACCATTTCCCTTCTTTTATCGTTCATCTAGGCGATGAACACTCTTTTCCCCTTTCTCTGAAGCATTTAGGCTCCCCATCTCCTTCATCTTTATTTCCCTGCTCGTGGCCTTCATCGCTAATATTCTCTGGCCCCAAGCCCTCCGCTAGCAAACACTCTAAAGATCGGTCAACGGCTCCCCAGGTGCAAGATGCCTTCGACTCCCGTGCAGCAAGATGGTCCCGCGCAACAAGGTGGCAAGGCCGTTACCGGAAAACGTCCCAGCGTTCGGAAGCGAAAGCAGATCAGACGTTCAGCCGTAAGCTTTTCTCATGGTTTCTTCTCTACTGTCACTAACCCTTGATCCAGCAGCCTGGCCGAAAGCGGGATTCCTTGATCTTTCCCTTGTCCATGACCCATCCTGGTAGGTTGCCAGCAGTTTGCGGTTGGGGATCCCACTAACGCTTCTTTTTAGAGCCTTTGTCCCTTCGCGACATGAGAAAGCTACGACTGAAGACGAGATATTTAGTCCCCGTGTCTGAAATCGCGAGAGTGTGTCAGGAAATCCTGCGAGGCATGGAGCCAGGGCGGCAGGTCGACCATTTCCTGAAGCTCAAGATCGAGCCTGAAGCTCTCGGCTTGCTCCAGAGAGAAGCCGAGATATTCATTGTCAGCAAGTTCAGCGGTAAGGAAACCCAGATCTAGGCCCCTAGATGATGTCGGTTTACTGACAATCGGACAGCCGCAAAGGTTTGCACTGGACATGCCGGTCGTACCACCATGCTGCCGAAGGACCTTCAGGTCGTTGACATGGTCCACGGAATGTTCAAGGAGCTCGGGCGCTCTTTCGAGGCCAAGATTTGAGGGGGCATGAAATGGCTACGTGGATGCATCACGTTTGGGAGCCCAAGACCAGGGGGCGGTTAACTCGAGAAAGGGGGGACCTTTGCTGGAGTTGGTGATAGTGGGGGCAAGATTTACTTCGTTGACATCGAAATAATCCACTTCTGCAGTTGAGAGTTGTGGTATTTTCATGGATCGGGGTGGTTATGCTTTACATAATGACACAGCCAGTTCCTGGAGCCGGAACGCGACAAGTAAGAAGAACGAGGCCGGGTCCCACGATGGAAGACTCAACGATGTAGAAAAGTTCGTCATCGAGGTCCCTAGAGTCTTCCACGAGAAAATTTCTGGGCGCCTGGGAGCTTTTAGATGAAGGAAACCTGGCTGGGAGAAAAAAAGGGGTGGCTATCTCTGCCAGGCTCCATGAATCACTTTGCACCAAGACAAGCTCACATCTATCAGCAGTTGCCGGACCCAATTGAGACTCTCCAGCCTTCTATTTCATCTGTTTATTAATCTAACCCCACCATCTCAAGTACCGTGTTCATAGTTAACACAAATAGGCCCCCCTTGGAAGATTATCACAATTGATTATTACAAAAGGCCATCACAAAACCTTTGGTCACCGAAGTGATTGTTTCAAAAGCCCTTAGTTTTTCTCCTTTGACCTCACAGCCAGCTGCCTTGTATAAATTCATGGGGCACTACCTATGGGAAGTGTAACCCTGAGTTCCCCAAGCTTTGATCGTGATGGACCTCGCCTATCCCGAATCATCCCAGCTCCCTCCGCACTCTCGACTGGCCTCTTGACGGCCATATCCCGTAGGCTCCCAAACGCGGGCTTCGTTCATCTCAAATCCCATATCGATCCCAGTCCCAGAGTTCAACAAGAAATCATAGCTCCGCCCAAAAAGGAGTTCTCATTACTTTGGTCCCACCACCACTCGAGTGGCAGCTTGGTAGTCATTACCCATATGGCATCGAGCTCGGCTTTCCCTAATCTCAAGTCTCCCATGGCTCCCCCCGTGAAGATCAGATTGCGTTTATATCCCCTCCCAGAAAAGCTCTGGTGGATTTGTGAAGTTCCCGCTGCTGGGCGACGCAGTCCAACGTCATCAATAGGTTGGAATTCCCTGATATCGCGATAGACAGGCACACAGACTCCCTTGATCCAGGGATGCCAAGGCATTAAGTGCCTTGAAAGCGCCTCTGGCTCCCCAATCAAGTTCGTCGCTCTTTTCCACAACAGCCTCTTTGTCGTAGTCGCATACATCGAAACCATCAGATGGGAGTAGGCCCCCAACCATGAGTATGAGTCGACAAAGAAGGTACAAGGAACTGGTGTAGGTGACGTTCTCCGAGGTGGGGAAGATAGAATCCACGTGTGAAGAAACTTTGGCTTCCAGGGCGTCGCTATGCTTCTTGATGTTTGGAAGAAAATTGGCCTACTGCATTGAACATGGGTACTCATTAATAAAAGCAAAGTGATGCCACGATTGAAAAATGCAAAAAAGTACGCGCGGGATGTGCACCTCGAACCTGACGTCCCGATGTCGAAGTCCAACACACACGCTCATCCGTCGACGTGTCTCCTCCCCGTGTTTGCCCTCGTCAGGAACTAAGACTTTGACCGTTCGGCCATTCGGCAGTGCCCATCTTTACTTGGGGGAGCATTTTTCTGTGCTATAGGGGTATGAAGTCTCGCAGTGGTTGCCGGTGATGGGCAGTGTTGGAGTTTGGTGGATAGTTGGGATGAACTTCGATGTTGTTCAACCATTGGTGGGTCAGGACTGCTCTTTCAATATGAAGACCCATTTAATAGTTTTAATTTTCTTATAAAATAGTTTTCAGGGAGAAAAGGGGTCTAGGAGGACATGTTCATTGCTCTCACCTTTGGGAGGTGGTGGGGTTTGGTCATACTAGGAAGACGCAAAAGGAGAAGTATCTCTGGCTTGCGCAGTTGTCACCAATTCACACATCGCAGAACATTGAAAAGAATGGGTCATAAAAGTTTCATATACTAATGAATTTAGTCCCGCTTCTATTAATATTCTTTTTATTTCTTCTGAGCATTATGGTTAGATTATCTTAAGAGTTTACTATAGGTATCACGAGTATCGAGTATCACCAAGGAGCGACCTTGACGCAAAGTCGTCTCTTCTGTAGCTTCTTGGCAATATTGTCAATTCATACATTGCAAAATGCATTCAAAAGAATGAACCTCTCAGCTCGTGGCTAAAAACTGTGGCGTTGGTGGCCTGATAAAACTCCGATTTCTCAGTCGGCGATATCTTCACCCCTTTGGTCCCCGAATCGGTTCGGCGACCATAACAAGGATACATTCATAATCTCGCCGGCCTTTGTCTTGATGTTTTCCAACTTGTCATCCCGAAAAGTCGAATCATGGCCTTGTAAGCAAAATTCATCATGAGCATTCGAATATGGAAGAGTCACTCGTCGCTTATCGCGAACTCGCGGTCGGTGATATATAAGTCGCTATTGGGTGCTTCAGCCGGGACGAGATTACATCCAGAGTCATCAGCACACATACAATTCAATCAGATATTTTTACGACAAGCATCTTCAATGTCAACTAGCAAACAAGTTCTCATCGTTGGCGGTGTGGCCGGCGGAATGTCTTGCGCAACTCGTCTGCGCCGTCTCGACGAGGACGCTAAAATCACCGTTGTCGACAAAGGACCATACGTCAGCTACGCCAACTGTGGTATTCCGTATGCCCTCGGCGGAGTGGTTGAGAGTGAGGGCAAACTTCATGTTCAGACTGTCAACAAGCTGAAGACGTGGTTCAATATCGATGCCAGGACCAACACTGAGCTGAAGTCGATTCAACGAGATGAGAAGACAGCAACTATCCGTGATCTCTCATCTGGAGAAGAGTCTTCGGTTCCATACGACAAGTTGGTACTGGCCTTGGGAGCTGAAGCTTTTATTCCTCCGATTGAGGGGGCCGATTCTGAGCACGTCTTTACCCTCCAGACCATCCCCAACCTTCAAGAGGTCCAAGCCATGATCTCCAAGAAGGGCTGCCGCCGAGCTGTTGTCGTCGGTGGTGGCTTCATCGGACTCGAAGCAGCAGAGAATCTCCGCCGACTGGGAATCGATGTGACGATATTCGAATTCGACCAACACGTCTTTCCCTTGGTGGACCCCGAGATTGGAGAAGTGGTTGATGAGGAGCTCCGCAGGAACGGTGTCGACCTCAAGCTCAATGCCCGAGTTACAAAAATCACCAGTGCTTCAGACTCTGAGCCTGGCTTGGTCTTTGCTGAAGGACAAGAGCCTGTTCCTGCAGACCTTGTCATCATGGCTGTTGGAATTCGCTCGAGGACTGCCATTCCCAAGGACGCGGGCCTTGAATTGGGGAGAACAGGGGTCTCTGTCAATGAGTTCATGCAAACCTCGGACCCGGACATTTACGCCGTCGGCGACATGGTTGAAACTCTGAACCTCGTCACCGGCCAGCCTGCGCAAACAGCCCTAGCAGGACCAGCAAATCGTCAGGGCCGTCTGGTTGCTGATCACATCTCGGGTAAGGGGATCAAGTATCGCGGTAACCTCGGCGTCTCTGTCTGCCAGGTCTTTGGAAAGACGGTCGGCATAGTCGGCCTTTCTACACGAAACCTCGACCGCCTGGGTATCAAGCACGAGTACGTGACGGTGCACCCTCCTCAGCATGCAGGATGGTACCCCGGAGCGTCGCCTTTGACGGTCAAGCTCGCCTTTGAGATGCCCAGCGGAAAGATTCTCGGAGCTCAGGTCGTCGGTAAGGAGGGAGTGGACAAGCGTATCGATGTGTTTGCTACGGCCATGCGAGCAGGAATGACGGTCGAAGATCTCGAACACCTAGAGCTGGCATACGCACCCCCTTATGGAGCAGCCAAGGACGCTGTCAACATGGCTGGCTTTGCGGCGAGCAACATCGTGCGCGGTGACGTGAAGCTCGTCCATGCTGGAGAATTCGCCAGGGGGAGCCGCAAGCTCGAAGACTTTCAGATCATCGACGTGCGAGGTGCTGAGGAGTACAACCAAGGTCATCTCAAGGGGGCCAAAAACATACCTCTGGTGAACCTGCGTGAGCGGGTAGACGAAGTCGAGCGAGGAGTTCCAACAATTGTCCACTGCAAGAGCGGATACCGTTCGTACGTCGGGTATAGAATTCTGGCGCAGAAGGGGGTCGATGTGTATAATCTAGATGGGGGTTACAAGTCGGTGTTGGATGGAGGATACGTCACGATTCAGGAGGCATAGACATGTTTCGAGGCTCGGAAGCCCCCTTTTGTATATTATGTTTTGCTTTGCTTTGCTTTGCAACTGTTCAAGGAATGTGTAAGAGATTCCGTTCACGTTATATCTTGTCGGGGTCACTCGTGATGTTGCTGCTTGTCGTTGTCGTCGTCGTTGTTGAAACTGAATACCTCAATGCACTTTCTCATATTCACCAGCATCGTCATCATCACCAACATTGCCGAGGGGCGGAGGACAGAATTCTCCGTTGTTGGACCAGGGTGTCGACGTTGCTCTCGAACCGGACTTTTCCTGCTGCTCCTGTGTTGAAAGGGGCCACACACACACACACACACACACGCACACACGCGATATCATCATCACTCATTTCATATCATCACCATCATCAGACAACTTGCAACACCAGGTACCGGGCCTTGGCTCCTGCTCCTCTTCGGTAGTCTCGGACCTCAGTAGACAAGACCTTGATCTTGCCTTGGTCGGCGAGCTTCTTCACGTGGTTCTCGTATCCGCCGCTCTCCCAGATCTCGGAGATGACGGTGGCGACGATGTGGCCGCCTGGTCTCACGACACGCACGAATTCACTGATGGCCTCGGGTCCGACATGGGACTGCGTCAAGGTGCCAACACAGGTCACGACGTCATAGGAATCATCTCGGGCGGAGAGAGGCCGCGAGAGGTCTGTCACGTCCAGGTTGCGGTAGGCCTCGGTGAGCCGGGCCTCCTCGAGCATCCCAGGGCTGAGGTCGACCCCGTCGATCTTCTTCGCATTGAGACGAGCGAGGAAGGATCCGACGAGGCCGGTGCCGCAGCCAGCGTCCAGGATCTCAATGTCCTTGTCGATGGTGGCGGTCCCCAGGACTTGAGGGACAAGGGCGGCTGCTGTTGCTGGGGCGATGTAGTCTTGGTTCTTCTGGTTGAGTTCTTCGTTGTACGTCTTTGCCCACTCGTCATAGACGGACCGAGTATGGTCGACAGAGGTGAGGGAGTAGATGCGGGGGAAGTAGAGCTGGGAAGACATGGTGATGTGAAAGGGGTGAGTAGAATCAATTGAGGAAGCTGGGTAGTTGTGTAGGCAGAGTGAATTGGGCTGATGATCTCAATCCCATCAACTCGAGAGAAGCGACCCCTTTTTAAGGACATCTCTCACCCTCCAACCCCGCCTTCTCCCCGCATCTTGTAGGTTCTGAGATGACGTTTGGGCGTGCTCATGTATGCGAATCCATTGGTGGATTGAGGGTTTTGCTGAGGCTCGGCATAGCCTAAAGGAGCGATCCGAGGTAACCGCGCAAAGAGGAGATTAACGACGAGGCAGATTTACGTCCGGGATAATAAGTCTGTGTCAGAGAAACTGTCCTTGCCGAGCGGAATGCGACGTGGTTGTCTTGGTCGAGGTTGGGGGTGGTGAGGTCCGAATCGAGCGACTTGCTGGATCTTGGGTTGCACAGAGGGGTTTGGTCGAAATGATGAAATAATTGACCAATGCTGTCGAGGAATCTAATCTGCTGGTCGAGATGTGTATCTGCTTGTTCAAAGTCAACGCGAGTCTTGACAATTGCACGATCGAGTGCCTTGTTTTCTCTGCCCAGAAACATTGAGTTGTTTGTTTCATGTGATACCTTGCTCCTGGGAAGTAATACGCAATCCGCCCGGTCGCAACGATCTTAGCCTAAAGAGGATCATTTCATAAGCTTAAAGGCCTAAAGGAGAAGTTAGGAAAGTTAAATAAAGACACTGTATTGGCATTGGAAGAGCCGTACCTTGGTTGCAGCATCGCTAATGCTGCGGGCGTGAGAAACAGGCTCAGTCAAGGATCAGTCCTCTGAGCAGCCTATCAGCTCATCCTGCAGAGTGTTATTGCATTGTGTCGGCTTGAAAGTGCATCTTGGGGGTAACAGCAGAGGATGCGAATGTGCAGAGAAAAGAGGGAAGAGGAGCTTGGTGGTTGCTGTAGATAAGTTGGTTCTTGAATGCTCATAACCAAAAGATACCATCATGGATCATATCATGACTCTTTAATTGCATGCAGGGTTATCGTCGACGCTTGTGCTAGGGGACTTGCTTACCCTACAGATTATCCTCACTTCAGTGCAGGCGCCTCTGCTGACACAACCGTGACTGATGCCGCGCTACTGAACCCTTACCACGCCCCGACGGCAGCCAAAAGCCGAATGACATCATCTCTGCATGTCATTTTCTTTTACTTGAGAGCTCTGTAAAGGTTGCTGAGCTCCTGGAGCTGAACCAGCATCTGCAAGAAACTGGAGATTTACAGGTTTGAGTCAGGTAATGGATAAGCTGCTCCCCGAAGTGCCTAGTTGCTCAAACCACATTCTGAACTTTTTGCCTTGCCGCTATTTCCGATGCAAGTTCACGGCATTGAATACCCTTTATTCAATCCTTTCCTAGGTACAGACATAAAATCCACTGACGGGCTTCTCTACGACACCACGCGGGGCAAGGGAAAAAGAGACACCAGAACAGGCGTGAAGGTACAATGCGCTACCTGCCTTTGGCACAATTGGTTGCAGCGATCCGGCTTGCACTCTCTCTTTCCGTAGCAGTTCTCGTTTTAAGGCGTGCACTGTGCGGGTCGGGATAGATTTCTGTCACATAATTATTTTGTCTTAAGCATTGATATATATTTGTAAAAAAATCCTAAAATCATACAAAAGATATCCCAAAAGAAGTCATTTCCTATATACCTACATTCTATCCACATAATAACCTTTCTCTGTCTCTTGATTTTCCCATGTGTCTATCTATACGGCATCTGCATCGGCCGGGCCGTTACCTAGCAAACTGCGGCCGCCCCCCGGGAGCTAATATCCGATCGAGACGGCCGATCCCCGTTCGACGGCCGTCCATTGGGCAGGTCGAGGCCGCATCGCCGTTCATGGTGGGGTGAAGAAGCTTGTTGAGCGATGAGTAATGCACTGGCGTTCCTTGACACCGAGTGACGAGAGCGAGGTCTGAACAAGAAGATGGACTAGGCTGGTTAGGAGATGGTATTTGAACCAGGAGCTGCCACTCTCAAGTCGAGATGGAGGACTCGGGATCTTTGCCGTTGTCAGGGACTCAATTGATAAGACTTGCTCGCGTATCATCGCCCTGATTCTCAACCATGGATCGCGACGTCGAAAAGGCTTCAACCAACTCGGGCACGATCAACGCCCAGGAGAACGCGCCCACCTTTGCTCCTATACAATCAACGAGCCGCATCTCCAAGACTCAGTCGCGAGCAGAAGATGCGCTTCAGCACATTCGGTCTCAGAACGGATACAGCTGTGATCCTGACGAGGACTCGCAGACGGACGAGACAGAGAAGGATCCTTTCGAGGTGGGATTTGAGAATGGCGACCAAGATCCTCTGTGCCCGCGCAGCTTCGGCAAGCCGAGAAAGTGGATAATTGTCTTTATTGTATCGTTTGCCAGCTTTTGCGTGTAAGTGACTATGTCGAACGCCCAAGAAACACACTTACAAGTGATAGAACCGCAGCTAGTTCCATCTACACGTCGACATATGCCCAGATGCAAGCCGAGTTTGGCAACTCGCGCATTGTCTCGACGCTGGGCCTTTCGCTATTCGTCCTCGGTATTGCACTCGGCCCTCTGTTCATGAGTCCTCTGAGCGAGTTCTACGGCCGACGGCCTATCTATCTCGTCTCGTGGACCATGTACGTTATCTGGATCATTCCCCAGGCCGTAGCCAAGAACATCGAAACTGTGCTCGTCGGCCGCTTCTTCGACGGTTTCGCTGGTAGTGCATTCCTCGCCGTGTCTGGCGGCACCGTGGGTGATCTCTTCGCCCCCAACGAGTTGCAAGCGCCTATGCTCATGTTCTCGATCGCGCCGTTTGTCGGCCCTTCTATCGGACCCCTTATCGGTGGATTCATCAACTACAACGTCGACTGGCGATGGACCTACTATGTGATGCTGATCTGGGCGTTTGGTTTGTTACTGGGGATTGTCTTTCTTGTTCCCGAGACCTATCGTGAGTTGTCTCCTCTGAGTTGAATAGTATCAGGGGCTAACATAGCATCACCAGATCCAATCTTGGTTAGAGACAAAGCGAGAGAGACTCGAAAGGAAACTGGAGACGAGAGATGGAAGGCCCCCAACGAAAAGACGCAAAAGTCTGTTGCCGGCGCCATCGGACGATCCCTCCTTCGCCCCTTTCAGCTGCTCATCTTTGAGCCCATGTGTCTCAACCTGTGTATCTTCTCAGCCATCCTCCTAGGCATCCTGTACCTCTTCTTCGGAGCATTCCCCCTGGTCTTCATCAATGTCTACGGCTTCAACCTGTGGCAGGTCGGTCTCACATTCTTAGGTATCTTAGTGGGCATGGTGCTCGCCGCCGGCCTCGATCCCGTGTGGCATCGTATTCGGGTCAACCTCATCCGCCGACTAAGTAAGGAATCAGGCGTCGAGGGCAAGAGTGAGCCCGAGTTCAGGCTGCCCCCGGCAATCCTAGGCTCTGTCCTCGTACCGGCGGGCATCTTCATGTTCGGCTGGTCTTGCTATCCCTGGGTTCACTGGATAGTGCCCATCATCGGAGCAGCCATCTTTGGAGCTGGGTAAGTCAACTGAGGCTGGCAGGCCTCGCACAACCTCGGGGAGTACATGGCCCATGTCTCATTGCTGAGACAGGAACCAAATCCACGGGATCGTGCTCTGGTCTTAGTCACGGCTTGGTCATGGCCATTGCGTCCTCCCTGATCTCGTATCCCCCAAGCAGAGACTGCGGCTAACCGGTTGATATCTGCTACCTATAGGACACTCCTTGTCTTCAGCGGAATCTTTACCTTCCTGGTGAGTTGCCGTCACACAAGCACAGGCTCACCGTATGCTGGGTAACCCAGAAGGCTGGGAAGCTTGGGGGAGCTCGTGCCAGAGAGAAAACAGTGCTGACGCCAGATACCTAGGTGGATGCGTATCCGCAGTACGCCGCGAGCGCCCTGGCCGCCAATGCATTCGTGCGCTGCGCCTTTGCTGGTGAGTTGGTTGACCTCTTGTTCCGCACTCTCGCTTCTTCCATCCCATCTTCTTCACCGCCGCCGGTGCCCGTCTCGTCGTCGTCCCCCGGTTCCGGAGTGCGGGTCCCGCTGCTCCTGCGGGCACCGGGGAACTCGGAGACGTTGGGATTTGTTGGGAGGAACTGAGGGAAGGATTGAAAGGGGATGGCATGAGATCACGATTAGTGCTAACTACCGATTTTTCAGCCGCTTTCCCCCTCTTTGGAAACCAGATGTATGAGAAGCTCAACTACCATTGGGCCTCTTCACTGCTGGCCTTTCTGACGGTAGCCATGATGCCCTTCCCGTATATCTTTTTCCGGCACGGCAAGCGTATCAGAGCCAACAGCCGCTTCGCTACGTCGTAAGCGGCCATGAGGCACAGCACCTTATCTGGGTTATATCAGAGCATGAAGAAACGACGACAACGTCATGACGAGCTCGGCGTCTGCAAGAGCAGGACGCGGCAGCCGTCACGCAACACCTCACCGTCGCGTCTTGCCTGTCTCGTGTGCCGCGCATGCAAGTCTAGCGCACAGCGAGTAGTTGCGAGGGCTCCTCCACGGCGCCGCGCCACCGGATCAGGCACCGCAGCGTCCCGGGCGACCAGAGTTTCGTCCCCTGCGGTCTCAAGGTCATCGAGACCTGAAGGCAGCGGCTGCGGCAGACGGGTGGGTTTCACATGGAGGTGAGGGACAGTCAGGTCCAGCTTCGTGGGGCTGGATGCTGCTGGCGTCTACTGAATTTCTTGCATACATACATGGTGGGGTGGACTGAAGTAGACTATTGGAGTAACTATCAACGGGGGAGACTGTAAAGAGCGGGAGACTCGAGTACGGGCGTTTTAGAGAGGGCGCGTTAGGGGTAGTGACATTGCCAGATGGGCCTTCATCAAGGGTACAGTAATGAATATTACAGCGAATATAGAAAAAAGCAAGTTTGGTGATCTTCAACCTAGAGACCCGCCCGGGCCGCTGAAGTGTGTGGGGGGCTTGACAATTGACAGCTGGTGAGGGAGGCCTGGGATCGATGGAGGGTGAGATGTGAGACGGGGAAGGGCTTGTCCGTGGATGACTCGGCAGTTGTTGCTTGTCTCTCCGTGTCAAGTTGAGTAGAGACAAAAGCAACTTGACCAACAGCAGCGATCGATCTCACTCACATCTGGCCTCGGCTGGCGAGCCTGCCGCCGTATCTTGCCTGAGACGGACGATCTGCATGAAAAGAAATCCGGGGAGATGGAGAGGGAGGGGAGGGGATCTGCCTGAGCCGAGGACCAGCGGGCCTTGTCTTTCTTCTGTCGTATGTATGTATGTCGCCTGTGGCAGAGGAGAGACAGGCAGACGGGATGCAATGCGTGTGTACTTGTGCGTACGACGTATGTACAGCACAGCGGAGAATATGCGACCAGGATGGAGGCATGAGCCAGTTGAATGCGAATACGTGCGTGTCATGGCAACACATCTTGAACAGAGATGAAGAGTTCCAAGACTTTTGAGCAGCACCATGGCATAAACTCTGCCTGACTCTGACAGCATATGGTATGCTACGTACATGACATTCAACCCTCGAGGCAACAACCAACATCTCAGATCCAAGTCTAGAACTTGGCAGAGGTGGTGCTGCGGGTGGCCACGGCAAAGGTGTGGGATCCCATGTCCTGTCTATGCTTGTAAGACAAGTGGCCGAGACAGATTCAGGAAAAGGCAGATCTGTTCAAGTCAGGGACCGACACAAACACGAACAAGAGAGACACGACGCCCCCTCATGCCAGCTCAAGACGCAGGCTGATGGAGTCCTTCTCAGCCTGGAACTCAAGAGACGTCAAAGAGGCGCAACTACGGACCAACCACGAGCTGGGTGGGAAAACTACTGTCTCGATCGACAAGGGTGTTAAAGAGCCTCTCCTCTGGGAAATCTACGAGGGGGGACCCATAACTCCTCGGCTATCGCAGCCTCGACTCCAGGTTTTCCTTCAACCAACAGCATGGATCCGGGCTTCTGTCCAACCACAGGGGAGAGCGCGCACGCCCTCCACATTATCTTGTGGAATAGGAAAAAAAAAGAAACAAGAGAGTGGCCCAGCATGTGCCAAAGTCGAGCTCATGGGATCCATGTGCAATCTTTCTGGCTGTCATGCAGGCCACTCACAGCCGCACGAAGAAGAAAAAGAAAGAATATGACCTCCTGAGGTGAGAAACGTGGTGAAAGGAGGGGGCCAAAAGAAAGCAGATGGGCCATTGGCAAGGGGTTCCTGACGTGACTTTGGTATGCCGAGCTGAAGATGAAGCCGTCACCTTGTTAGTTAATTAATTACCCTACCTAGTTCAGATCATGAATATTCCCCACGCATGGACAGCTGAAAATACAATGCCGACGTGGTATGTAAAGTCTGACTACGCCGCCAAGACGGCGGGCCGTCTCATGTCTCATCAATTGACGGCTACTTACTGATAATCAGGCACGGGTACTGGTTCTGGGGCTGCACATGACGGGACCGCGGATACTTACCTATGGGGGCTTGATTGGTCGGTGAGAAGAGTCTGGGGGTGTAAGATGACGCCAGACAGAAGCATTTGCACATCCATTAATAGGCAGTTAAACAAGACACCTCGGCCACCGACGGGAAGCGGCGGACGGCGATATCGAAGAAATACCCTGGAATCCAATCGAGAACCCTGAAAGCTTTGTAAATGCTTTGATACAGCTCACACACACCATACGTACGGATACGCGCGCGCGCACACACACACCGACGAGGACCTCTTCGGCGGCCTTCCGCCTCCGCCTCCACCTCCGGCATCCGGGCTCGGTATCTAACCACACCGGCGTCCCATGTCTCCGGCCAGCCGGCTTCTCGACGAGTTCCTCACCGGGTACGCATACACATTGTAATTTCCTCCCTCTTTTTGTTTCTTGCCAAGTACGCCGTACGTAAAGTGCATGTCCCGCATACGTAAACCCGTCATAAAAGGAAACAAGGTGATTAATAGAAACTGTAGTACGGATCCGTAAACCACTTCAAGTACGTACTAACACCATTTCTCACCCACTTCGCACACACACTACACCCCCTGTCACGTATGTGTGTGTCTCATCCAGGCCCCGGTTGATGTCTTTTTTTGTCCTCCTGTGCGGGTTTCGGGTACCTTACCTTGGACGCCGCCCACCGGCCGCGCCCACACCGGCCTATTGACCGCGGACGCCGGCGCCTTTCGTTTGCCTCTGCGGTGAGGTGAGCTCTGATGCTAGGGCTCTGTCGGCGAGGCTTGTCATTTACATGATCAGCGTGTGTCTCTACGACATGCATAACATGATGAGTTGTTCAGCAGATGTTACCAAAGAAGAGTCCGATGAAAGCAGACATCTATACTCTGTTATCTGATATCTCTTGTAAACGCGCCCAGCTGCACCAGGGATAATCTGGCAGTCTCCAAGTTATCCAACATCAGCCCGACGCCGCACCTTGTCGCAACGGTGCTGCAGTCGCACGACACTAGCTTTCTCGTCCAAGGACCCCGGTCACCGACGAGGTACGAATCACCACTCCAGACTGGGGTGTTGGTTTCTTTAGGCTTCTAATTTCTCGATTTATTGGGTTCCATTGGGAAACGGGATGAAATCTGGGGAGGCTGGAGACTGTGAGCCGCGCTCGAGCTTTGACAGCTGGAACAAATTTATTTCTCATCTGGAGGAGGACACAGCTGTTCTTCTGTTAGTTGATCACCCCCGGATCCTTGCGTGACGGGCATTTTCTAAACCCAGGCGCGCCCAGGCTGTTGCAGGTCCAGATCCAGGCCCAAAGCAAGCAAAGCAGACAAGGCTAAGGATCCTTCCCTCTCTCTATTCCCTGTCCGCGATCCACGGCGCAGTGGCCTAAGCCAAGGTGAGTGAGCGGCGGGGGGCGAGTCGAAGGAGGTGGTTGGGGGAAGAGACCCTCTGGATGGATCAATGGATTCAGTCTGGCGGCTCAGCGGGAGGCCATGGGTGTTGAGGTTTGAATTGAATTGGCGCAGTCTACGTTATGCGATCAAGGAGGTACTCTATACTACACCCCTTTCTAGTGCCTTCTACGTTGTCGCATAAACTCAGCTGAAAAGACGCCTCCCATTTCGGCTCCTAACCCGAGGTGTCGGGAGCGCGCCAAACCCAAAAGACGTGATCAAAAAGTCGCAGGTACAAAAGCACGAACAACCTTGAAGGAGTGAAGCCATCATCGGACCAATGGACGACGCCAAGTTTCTCCTCCCCCCGGCGCGGGCCATCCATTCATCTCCACTGAACAAACCCCGCAGTCAAAACTTTTTTGACTTTCCATTTCGATGGTCTACTATCCGTGTAAGCGGGTGCCAAATTCGCATTGCGAATCAAGCCAAGGGGGCAGGATGAGGCATAAACCAGTTCGAGTATCAGCCATATTAGTCTATCAAATCCACTTGGGTCGACACTTGTTGTCGGATTCTTCATGATTATTGGGAATATTCTGAATCACTCTTGTTGGCTTCTTCAATCTCATTGCCGCTGATACCCATGCCTTGTGGTGGAGGACTCTCCATGTCGCCCAGGGGGGGTTGCTGCATGTGTGAGTGCGGCTATGTTCTGCGCTGCACACTTGTAATGAATGGGACCGGAAAAGCAATTCATGGAAGGATGCCAAAATGTTCACCCACCCTGTGTGAGCCTTTTCAGCATTCATCATCACGTCGTATTGGCCTCCGCCAGTTCATCAATTGCTGCGCCGCACAGTCGCGTTCCCATTTGATGGTCTTGAAGTCGACACACCCGCTCACTTTCCTAAACGGGCCGTAGCCGCGATCATCCGCCCACTTCCGCACATGTCGACGGTGCCTCGGCCGGCTTTGGCTCCGGACCTCGTTATGCTGTCTGCTTTGCTTTTTCCCTTGGACCATTTATCCGTCAGAGTCGAGTTTAGCTCTGGCGCTCATTCTCGGTCTGGGCATCTTTTGACCAAGACAAAAAACGTTGTTGTTGACTTGCTTGTTGCTGCTGCCCACAATTCTCACCACCTTTTTCACGGCCCTCCACACGTACCGGTATACCTCAGCCTGGCCTATCCGCCCTCCGTCCACCTATATCCATATCCCCTAATCCACATTCTCCCACTCCCACGTCGACGACATCCACATCCAATCCAATCCGCAAACCCACTGCTGCTGGAATTCTAGGATCCCCTAGCACGCACCTACACGCACACGCACACGCAGGCAAGCAAGCACGCACGCACATCCAGCTGCCACTGCCTGCCCTGCCCTGTGGCGTCTGCGCTGTCCACCAACCACCAGGGAGCCCACCGCCTCATCGCCTGACCCTCTGGCTTCTGACAGAGAGCTCGAATCGGCCATTGACCGCTGACGATTTATTCTGCGAATCGCCTCGCCGGCTCTCCTTCCGACTTTTCTTCTTCTCTTCCTCTTCAACCTTCGATCCTTCATTCCACACCGTCCCGTTCGACCTCCTCGCTATTTGCGATCCGCCTCCTCCGCGCTGTCGGCGCTCCTCCTCCCTCCCCCGCGCCGCGCCTGGTTCGCATGCCTCATCTCTGCACAACGCTACGCTGTCACCGCAGCCCGCTGTTACGGTCGCCGACGCCGTGTGAGCCGCTGTAGTGCGCGTTGTTGCTAGATTGGCCGGTGCTGGGTGCAGCCGACCCTCATGGCCCTCGGGTAGCTGCATCCTATTCTTTCTCCCCTCCCTCGTCATCGTCCGTCCGTCGCCCGTCGCCTTGTCTCCCGTGTCGCCCTCGTGTCGCCTCGCCTTGCGCCGCTTTCTAATACCCCGTCTACAACCTCGACCGCGAGTGTCTTGTGCCCGGCGATCATCGAACCCACCCCCGCCTCGGTCGAATCAGAGCTGTGACTCTTCCACCTCCTTGGCTTCTTCGGTGACGACACCTGCAGCCTCACGACGCCTGCGACTTGCTATCGACTGCTTCTACGTCGCACGGGAACGCCTCTTTGCGTACTCTGCTTGTGGACTCCATTGGGCCTCATCCGAGCACACCCCGTCCAGAATACGAGCTTGACCGACCAATTTCGGTCTCGTCCTGGCCAAGGCTTGCTCACATAACCATAGCTGCATACAGCCCTCTGGCCTCGTTTGCGCCCAACGCCATAACTCGTCCCACCGCAGCGCAGCCGCCCGGCCTGAGGCTTGCTCCAATCTTACATCACGCATAGCACGCGCCGGCGTCGGCTTCAACGACGATCCAGGGGAAATCCTGCGCGCATTTCCACGCCACCGTGGGGGGTTGTTGTCCTTGTGAACAGCGCACATCGCGACTCCAATTCGACGACGGTCCTGCCCCTTCTTGGCTGTGCCACTGAGGCTTGAGTAGGTGTGGTTCCGCAAAGGTATCTGAAAGGGGGACAAGAGAGAGTGAGTGAGTGAGAAGAGAGAGAAAAACAAAAAAAGGTTTCTGGGGATTCGGAGCCTGCATTTCCGGGCCGCTCTTTGTGCAGCAACCGGTTCAGAGGAGGATATTCCAGCCGTCGCCATACGTCGCGTCGGCCCCAGGCCTGTATATAAAACCTAAGACACCATGCCGCACGAGATGGAGGAGAACGGTGCTGAGGTCTCAGATGTCATGTCTGAGAACGAGGACGACACCGAGACTTTTCTCAAGGACGACGAGAAGATGACGGACCAGAGCACCACCGAGAGCACCACCGAGGTCAAGAAGAAGTACGACCCCAAGGACCCCCTGCGCCCCAGAAGGAAAAAGGCGCGGAGGGCGTGCTTTGCGTGTCAGCGGGCTCATCTGACTTGTGGTAAGTCCTCTTGCGACGGCCATTTGGCCTCGTGCCTTTGTCATGATGCGGGTTCTCTCTAGTGAAGTTTGACCTTTCAGTTGCCTCAGTCAACGACCAGCGTTGCGGCTGCGGCTCTGCTCTGCTACTCTTGTCGCCTCATGGGAGGGGGCTGACGGTTGAGATAGCGTACCTCATAAGCAAGGTTCAAAACTGACATCTTCCTATAGGAGATGAGAGACCATGCCAGAGATGCATCAAGCGAGGCCTCGCCGATGCCTGCCAGGATGGAGTCCGCAAGAAGGCCAAATACCTCCATGATGCTCCCCCGGAGGCCCTTCGACCCGTCCTTGGTCCCAACTACAACCCCAACCCTACGCCCTCGCGAACCAACGGCCATCGCCACAGCTCAAGTCACTCGGATAACCTGTCGACCGCGGGCAGCAACTTCTTCTCCCAGGGAAGCACCGCGTCGTTACCTGTCTACTCGGCCGGTGCCCAGACCCCAGTTGGCATAGACGGCTTGCCACCCTTCAACCCTCAAGCATCCCCGACGTCATTCCAAGGCCCAATCAACAATGCCGCCCATACGCCCATCAACAACATGATGCCTGCAGGTAACATGGACTTCAATGCCCTCTTTGATCCCAGTAACCCTGCCCTGTACAACTTTGATCTTGAAGGTCTCAACTTTGGTAGTCAGTACGCCGGATGGGAGTTTGGCATCCTCAACAAGATGGCCCTCGGTGCTGAGACGCCTCCGCGGGAGAACTCCATGTCACAAACTCCAACGACTGAGGCAAACTATGCCGCCCTGTTCGGGAACGCAAACAACGGCTTTGATCATCCCATGTTGGGGGCCGACTTCTCGGGTATGGACCAAAATAACCAGTCTCTATATGCGCAGGGCAACCTCCAGCACGGACTACCCCATGCTTATGCCATTGCAGCTGGGCCTACGAGCCTTGCCAGCCCAAGTACGGACACGACAGCAAGCCCGCACTCGGTTGCGGGCATGGATGGTTCACCAAACCACAACTTTGCTGGTATTCCAACGGTCCCGGCCGCGACACGACCCAGGCCGAAACACAACAAGGCTGGCCCTAAATCGATCCTAGGCAAGAGGCAACGAGACTCTGCTGCCATCTACGAGAGCGTCAAGGAGCCGTATCCTTATACCACCGGATTCCACAACATGGTGGCTGTCCTCCGAAATCGTCTGCCCGGCAACAAGCTGCTGCGGATCGCCAAAGCGCTTGGCGAGATTCGACCGTCGTTCATCTCTTGCACCAAAGACCTGACCAGACAAGATCTCGTCTTTATGGAAAAGTGCTTCCAGCGTACCTTGGTCGAGTACGACGATTTCCTCCAGCACTGCTGTGCCCCTACGATCGTCTGTCGAAGATCGGGAGAAGTTGCCGCCGTTAACAAGGAATTCACAGCGCTGACTGGGTGGACAAAGGATGTATTGCTCGGAAAGGAGCCCAACCTGAACATAAATATTTACAGCGGCCGATCGACCAACGGAACCAACACGCCAGAACATAGCACACAGAGCGAGATGACGACACCGCGACCCCAGAGAGCCATGCTTGACCTCAGCGGTGGACGACCTCAGCCCGTGTTCCTGGGCGAGTTGTTGGATGACGACAGTGTTGTCGAGTTCTATCAAGACTTTTCACAACTCGCATTCGAGGATAGCCGAGGCAAGGTACAACGAAGCTGCCGACTCAACAAGTACCGAGCACCGCAGGACCCGGACCAGAAAGAGCCAGGTTCCCAGAAAGATGCGCAGCCAGGCATTCTCAGCAGCCGAGTGACGCGAATCGACGGCTCGCACGGCATCTCGAGGATCGAGAAAGACGGCAAGGTGGAATGCACCTATTGCTGGACCATTAAACGGGATGTTTTTGACATTCCCATGATGATTATCATAAACGTGAGTTGCTGTTATGAACGGTGTTTTGGGAACTGATGACCAACATTGTCTAGTTTTTGCCACGATATTTACCTGACCAAGGACCTCAGCAACTCGCAGTCTAGTGAAGACTGCCTGGGACCTTGATGATACGTTCATTCTCCCTTTACTTTGTGCAGGACGGGAGGTTCTTTTTCTACGAGAATACGCCCTCTCTCTTCCTGGCCCTCGAGGGAGGGGCCCTAGACCGGAAGAGAGACCAGACAGAGCATGTGCCCCTAGATGGGAGACTAGTCATGATGCAATGTAGTTTCATGTACATGGTTTAATGCCCGGTGCTGTTGGATAAGCAAGAGGAGGGGTTTCGCACGATACCCGGATAGTGACTAGGAGAGCGAAACGCAGAAATGAAATGCAAGGGGTGTTGAAAGACTTGTATCTTCTATATCCATTTGTTTATCCATAACTCCTCGTGCCTTTTGCCTTCTATCCAAACGACGCCTATCACGCGTGCCGAGTAAGCCACTGGGCATCCAGCTTCCCATCAAGATTTGCACCACCAATGACACGTCCCTTGGACGGCGCCCAGCCCTCACGTGCGAGACTGTTCTTGGCAACCTCGCAATCAAAGTTGATATCCTCAATGAGAGCGTCTAGGCTCTTGTAGTCCTTCTCTTCACGGATGAAGCCGAGGATGAGCAAACGCATAGGCACGTCGTAGAAATCAGCAGTGAACTTGTGCAGGACGTGGACCTCAGCGCTGCGGACCGTGTTCTTGTAAAAGGGGTTGTAGCCAATGGACATGACCATAGGGAAGATGTGGAAGGGCGGGTTGCTCTGAGGGGCAGAGGCTAAGAGAGCCGCCTCGTTGCTGCTGGGAGCGTCCTTGTGAGTGGTAGCATCGGGGTGATCCGGGTGCGTGCTGGGCAGTGCGAGGGAAGCGTAACCAAAGTAGACTCCCGAGGGCATATCAGCGATCCAGGGTGTGAGAGCAGCGTCTACGGGAAGGTTGGCAGTTGGGATGCCGAGCTACAAGCTTTGTGAGTCTTTCATCATTCACGGTGAGAGTATTTGCGTACCTCTTTGGAACCCCGACCGAAGCCAGAGATGACGTTGCCTTCCATGTGAAGAGGATAAGGGGCGTCGGGCCCAGCATCGGGGCCGACGATGGAAGGACGAGAGGACATTGTTATCTTGAAGTCGGTGATGACTGATTTAGATGCTTTTGCTCACAACCAAGAGGTTGACTTCCACGGAGTATTTGACCAGAAGCTATTGTGTAAGTTAGTTTGATGTCCTGTACAAGTGTATAGAGTTTCAGTTCTCACCGTGGACAGGTTCTCGTGAGTGAGCAAGTGAATCTCAGAGTGAGAACTTGATAGAAGACGATGGAGGGCTGGCGATGATGAGCGCTCCAGCGGTGGGGCTCGGCGCGGGGCAGAAAACCGACGCGCGAAAGTCGAAGTGCGGAGGGTGAGATTCGGAGAGTTTGTCCTCCGTGTGCTTACTATACTCTTGATAGTGGCTTTTTTGTTCAATTGGCTGGGAGATGTAGGTAGAAGGGGAGAGAGGGAAAAGAGGTATATATCTCTAGTTGTGGAGATAAGATGGATTGGTTTGCTTTGTAAGACTGGCGCAAGACGGACGGGACGGGCTGACTCGACTAATAATACGTGCAGTAACAAGTCATTCTGTCTCACTCCGATATTCACTCTCAGTTTGAAGTCATATAAGATGAGTTGATAGATGGGGTATTGATATAATTCCTACTCTCTCTGCAGATATATCCTCTGGTATTCGTCAATTTCGTCCTCTCTCACGCAATTCCTCCAACAATGGTATCAGAAACTAGAAAAGTCGTGACCTTTTCAAACCCGCCAGACATGAGCATCCACATGCTCTCAAGAAAACACACAAGTACAACTTGGTGAGGTTGTGAAAGGCAGCGCAACGTCGTGTAGCATCTCTGAGCTTCGAGTCCGAGAGCAAAAAGGAGCGTGTGACGACATCTGCCAGCGCATAAAAGTGATCGTGATAAAGAGACCCAACATAGATCATCCGTCTCACTACGCCTGCGCCTTCACCTCCTCTTCGGCCTTCTTGTCCGCCCACTCTGTCCGTCCCAGCCTGACAATGTCGGCCGCCTCGACTACCCAGTACTTGCTGGGCGCCTTGCCCTCGGCGGCCAACTGCGCAGCTTTAACGGCCGCCCTGCCAATCACCTCGGCGTCCTGACCAACTGCGTCCTTTACCGCGGTGCTGAGCTTGCCGATCCCGTTGACCGCTCCCTGGAAGATTCCCTCGAGCGCGCGGCCCTGCTCCCTGTGTCCGAGAATCATGCCTGGCTTGAGAATGACGGCCTGCTGGAAATCCTGCTCCTTGATTGCGTCCTCGACACCGTTCTTCATCTTGCTGTATGGCGCCATGCTCGAGGGGAAACCCCGCGTGCCCGCACTCGAGATAAAGACAAATGTTCCCGTACCCGCAGCCTTGGCCGCCTTGACAAGCTCGACATTGAGGTCGTGATCAATCTTCCACTGGTTGGCGAGTCCTCCGGCAGCAGCGCGTGTAGTACCCAGGGCGGAGAAGACGACCGAGGGCGTAGGGGCGAAGCCGGACAGAAGACCAGCCCATTTGGAGGTGTCTGCGTCGACTACGGCGTCGAGGCGAGGCGATTCGGTCTTGGGTGCGCGGCGGGTGATGGTATGGACGGGAGTGAATGTCTCGGCGGCGAGGAGGGTCGATAGGATGTGACCGCCGACGAGGCCGGTAGAGCCGATGATGGCAGCAGAAGGAGGAGGAGTCGCCATTATGCGTGATGCTCGATTGTGTGCTTGTTGGTTCGAAGTTGTTATCTTTGCAAAAAGGTTTTATCGGTGGGTATCAAATAGAGACAGGGGTATCAAGACGAGAAACAACAGAAGAGACTCTGGACAATAGTAGAACCTCCCGGTTTATATATGGTGTGAGAAGGAGCCGAAACTTTGAATCAGGTCTGGAGACAAGAGAATCGAGAGATGCTAACCCCGGGCGGAGCGGACTTTCGGGGTGGTGACGCCATGCGGGAGGACCTCCCTTGGGGGGGTTACAGTACCAACCTGTACTGGCTGATATCAGCTGGTTTCTATTGACATGTGATAACTGTACAAAGCCCAAAACAGTGGCTCATACTTGAATTGGGTTTGATTCAATGCATGATACTCTCCTCCAAAATACATCTGATGAAAGAAACGTGTAAGTGAAGCTGTCAGCATCTAATCGAGTCCCAAGACTCAAGTGCTGATCTCTATCTCGTCCGCCAAGCTTCAGCGGTAGGGGTCCAAGCTGCTAAGCTCTTTACAAGTTCCCCACCTTCCGACCCTCCATGGGTTTTTTGACTTGCGACATCATCTTCTGCCTGCGTCTGACTTGAACTTGTCCACGACGATATCCTGTCGCCTACGCCCTCGACTTATATAATCTTGCTCTCTTTTGCAAATCCTATACCTCACTGAACACCGGTACTCTCTAAAATACCTCGCCACCCGCTATATACTCGCAATGGCTACTCAATACGAAGGTATTAACCCCTCCCCCTCCATCTATCGCAAACCTCTACTAACAATTCTCAAGTCGAGCACAACGTCAAGTTCGCCGAGCCTCGTCGCTCCGGCCGCCGCGTCGACATGGCCTCCTTCTTCTCCCTCCTAAACCAGCTCTCTGAGCCTTCGGGCGACCAGACACCGCAGCACAACCCGCACGCGACGCCCACACCCGTCGACACGGCCGCACTCTTCCGCCTTCTCCAGGATCAGCTGCAGACCTTGCACGTTACTGCTCCGACCGAAGGTAACCGCGAGTTTCTGGAGTCGCTCATCAGCTCCCTCGAGGACGACATTCATGATCCCCCTACTCGTCTGCGCGGCGTGTCGCAAGAGTTTGTCGACTCCCTCGATCGGGTGAACCGCAAGACCCTCGACAAGGACGACGACTGCGCCATCTGCAAGGTGCCCTATCTCGAAGACGAGTACTGCCTCGTCGTTGAGCTGCCCTGCAACGGCGCCCACCGTTTCGACCTCGAGTGCGTCGGTCCCTGGCTGCGGAGTAAGGGTACCTGTCCCATGTGTCGCCAGGACTTGGCCAAGAAGAAGGAGGTTCCAATCGTCGAAGACAGCGAGGAGGAGGATGGTGATATGATGTACGCTTAGAGGCATCACTTGGTCGTTTTATGCATCAATGAGTCTGGCGTCTGGGAGTTTGAGCCATGGTGGGTTTCGGCATTTACACCGACATGATGAATACGATTGCACATTTTCTTGTGCCTCTTGATTGAATCTATGGATAACCGCTTGTTTCTACCACTCAATGCGTGTCTCTGTATCGCCCGTCACCCGCTGATGTCAATTGTCGGTCGCCAACCAATCATTCGTGAACCCATGTCTTAACTCTCTCCTCTCCTTCCTGGCATGCTCTTCTTCCAGCTCTTTCATCTGCATTGCAGCATGATGTACTTTTCGCTTCAACTCATGCTCCGACTCTTCCCCCAGCAGTTTCAGCCTCCGTCGCCAAAATACCCATCGATTCTTGTTCACACCAGGCTGTATTCCCTCCGCCAGCCTGCCGACTTTCAACACCTCGGCTTCAGAGTCCGTCAGCCTTTCGGTCGACTGGGCACGTGTGAACAAGGCTTGGCCTGCATGCTGAATCTATTGGCATGCCCCCTCCAACATCGCACGGCGCGCCGAACCATTCAAAATCGGCTCTTCCAGGGCTGCACGCAATATCCAGATGGCAAGGTCGGTACGCACCACGATTTCCTTGCTGTAGAGGCGGGCAAATAGGGACTGCGAAGAGATCCATGTAGCCGGAGCAGAAGAAATATGAATCATGGAGGAAGCTGGTCAACTTGTCAGCCCAGCCATACTTGACTGTGAAATGCATCAAGGGGGAAAACTGACACTTCGCGACCTGGCACAAACAATACCCAAGCAGCGGCATATCCTCCCACACCACCGGCATGCCAACCCATGGCAAAGAGAACGTAGGGCGCAGCTTTTTGAGATCTTTTAATAACTGTATAAGCCTCTCGAAGCGCTCATCCTCGGGTTGCATCTGGGACGCCAGAGAGATGATCATGTTCCACAGCCGCCAGAGGAACTCTCTGACCTTGTCCTTGTTATGGAACTCTCTTGCCCAAAATTCTCGGAATAATCCGTTGATACTTTCAGCGACAAGATTGGGCTCGGCCTCTTCATATTGGCTCGGTCTCGCGTTGAGGAAGCCGGTGATTTCATCCGCAAGCGAACGGAGAATTTCTTCGGTATCAGGCTTGAAAATGGACATTCTTGCTCAAGTCGGACCAGGGTAACTCAGAAATTGCTGAAGATCTAGAGACTTGTTGCACGAGTGAGGTTATACCGGTGTTGATACTGATGATCAGTTAAATCTTGGGGAGTGAGTTGGTTAGAAGGTAGGAGTTGATGCTGATGATGAAGATGTCTGGATTTGACGGTGTCAACTCCGAGAAGAAATACTCCCTGACGAATGTGTCGCGCCTACTCCCCAGAAGAGCCAAGAATCGGAAGCCACCCAGGATGTCTCCTACCTATTGCTCAGGACCTCCCGGAGGAAGAGAACGGAGGCGTGAGGCCGATCAACGGAGCCGTGGTGTGCTTCCTTCAGTTTGATAACCTCTACCTATCAAAGCAGATTCATCGACAATTGAACTGGGTCAAGGCATAGCCGCAGGTTGATATTGGTAGTCTCATCTGGTACAGTAGCCGTAGCTCATTCATTAGGGATATGATCCTGGTAACCAACTCATCCACGAGTCAACGGTAGCTCTGGGCACTGAGCTCCAGCATCTCCTCCAAGAAGTTGTCCATCTTGCATCAGCCACTTTGACTTCATCTTGTCGTTCCCAACCTCACAACTTCTTTGGCTCTCCCTTCTTCGGCGCACTTCCTTCCTTACTCGCTCCTCCCTTGGATGTCTCTTTCCCAGCACCCGTCTTCTTGATCGTCTTCTCATCCCCCAATGGTTTGCTGATATCCTGATTCGCACCACTCGCGTTCAGAGGATCTTCGCCCTCGGGGCCCTTCTTGCTGGTTCTTCGTCGTGTCTGGGCAGCTGCCTCCTCGGGTCGTGTCGTGTTGGGGTCAAAGGCCGTATCGGCGTGCTCGCTAGCCACTTGCTCGTCACGCCCAGACTTTGTGTTCTCGTTGGTCACAGGGCGGAGCGATTCGCGGTCCTGAGAGTCCTTGTAGGGCCCCCGTAGGCGAGAAGTTGTGTGGAGAGGGCGGACGGTGGTTTGAGTCGCGCGTGGGATGTTGCGGAGGACATTGCGGAGGAGAGACATGGCGATGGTGATGATGTGAACGCAATTGAAGCTGTAGGATTACTTGAACATCAATACAGAGACTCTTCGGTCAATTGAGTTGGTAATAAATCTGAGAAGAAAACTGCTTCGAGGCTTCCGAGATCAAACATAGTTATTTCGATCGAGAGCTTCTTTTGACGTCATCGAACTGTCACTTCTAGTGTAAGTGACAGCCATCGTCATCACTTTGGATTGTGGAGGGCCGTGACCCATATACACTTGGCTAGTTTCAACAGCAAGACATAATGAAGCCCTTTTGAGCTTCAGAACTAAAATTCCTTCTTGCTAGCAATAGCATCGTTCTGCGCGGGAATCAAAAAGACTCTCCCACTCGATCAAGCACCTGCTTCACCCAAGACATGGTCTGATGAATGTTAGGCCGTTGCCAAGCGCCAGGCCCTGGTCGTCAACCTCACGCACCCCAATGTTACATGGGTCTTGACATCGCTTAAAGGGGCTGTATGGCATTGCAGTCGTACGGTTGTTCAAGTGAGGTATCGACGACACAATGGAGACTAGCCCCGAAGCGAGCATTGCCTGGTTGCAAAGGGAAACCCAATGTCGCCTGTAAGCTACAAGACTGGGACATCAAGATCCTCGATCCTGTTGGTTCACCCCGATCGTGATGGAGCGGAAGGTCCAACATAAGCGACAATCAAGCCATAACGGATCTGGGGCCCCAAACACGCCCTGTGCTCTGAATCAGAAGCCCGCATCTCAGCCGACATATCAAGACGTGGCAGAAGGTGAAATTGCCAGCCGTGATTTCTGACCCCTCGTCGATCCAAGCTCCGGGCTATCGAGCTGAGCAACAAAACAAGACGAACAAAGTCGGTGACGATAATGGCAAACAGTCCGGATGAAAGACCACTGAGGCAAACAAAGACGAGTGGTTCGATGCCATCGCCTTCCCGAATCGATCATCACGAGCACAAAACCGGCTCGTAGGCTCCCTGTGATGGCACTATGTAGAGTTGTAGGATCTGAGACACTCATCTCAACCCCGGACCAACCTGTCCCAAGCCCTGGTATGGAGGCTGCCAGATCTGACACTTCCAAACCTGGCGCTCTGAGAACCCGCAGATGTTGATGGTAGCGGTGAGGCACTCCGGATTTGGCACCACTGTTGGTGTTGTAACCAACATGCCCCATCTCCTGGTTCATCAAACGGCCAGTGCAGTACCAAATCACGCCACTGCTCCAACCTAGTAAAGAAGCCAGATACGTGGTTAGAGTGCTGTCAAAAGCTTGGGGGTTTCTTTGACAGCTTCATTGAGCCGGCGGTTCCGCTGGTGTAAGTTGTCTAACCCTGTCACCTTTCTTTTGTATTCAGGATATTCCCACTGATTGGAGGACATAACCCAAGGACATTCCTAGCAGACACGGCAAGAGAAAAAAGCAAAAAGCAAAAAGCAACCGGACGGACGACGGCCGAGATGCTGCGCGGAGATCCGAGATCTGAAGTGAGGCTCTTGGCCCAGGCTAAGGCAGCCAACCTGTTGATGGCCGGCGGCATCGCCCGAGAGGCGTCCATTGTTGAGCTGAAGTTTTCTAGAACAATTCCGTGGCATCTCCCCGCATGGCAATGCCATTGGTTGTGAAAGTGAAGTAGCAAAATTGGCCCGCCTTTGGATGGGTTCATCATCTTAATACCTCGCCAAGTTGAAGGAAAACGGTACTCGCTAAAGTGACGTTTGTCGGGATGGACCCTGTTCGTGGCCGCCTTGGTTGAGCTTTCGGCGCAGTCGGGAGCCATCTTCACATGCCTCTCGCTGGGGTGCACACATAGCAATGCTCTGGCCAAGGAATGGCTTCAAGT
Organism: Ascodesmis sphaerospora; assembly: GCA_027569015.1. Lineage (NCBI taxonomy): Eukaryota > Fungi > Ascomycota > Pezizomycetes > Pezizales > Ascodesmidaceae > Ascodesmis > Ascodesmis sphaerospora. Next base: position 164,384 of record JAPPUR010000029.1, on the reverse strand, counting down.
GCAAGCGAGGTTCAAGTCCACGGGATGCCATCTCTACGAGTAAATGTCGAGATTAGGAGGCGGTTGCGGCGTCACAGAATAGGAGGATCGGCGGGCATGGGTCGAGTCGACAGGCCTTCGGAAATGTTTATCAGGACGACAACAACACGCAGCCTTGCAACTTCTGCCACTTATGACGCTCGCCCGTCAGAGGCTGGCTGGAACGCCGCGGATGCAGGCTATGAAACGCCTCGGGACATCTGGCTGGTTCATCTGCCTCTGCGGCTTCTGGAAGTGGTTGGCTGCAGCAGCCAGGCGGCGCCGTTGCAGCAGGGGACCTGAAATGTGGTTTTGCTTTTTGGTGCCATCGGCAGCCGTTATTTCCACAATCATGTGGGAGCAAGGGGTCGGCGTGGCGGGTGGGCAATGAGTGTGCCTGTACCATGTGCCATCGTACTTGTACCTATATCAGCCTGTATTGTAGCCGGTGAGCCAACCTTTGTTTCCACGCACCTGCTAGGCTGTTCCCTGGATCTCTCGAGCTGCGAGGATAAGGACCAAAGGGAGTAGGCATTGCCGTTAGCACCGGAACGCGGCAACGGGAATGCCTACCTTGGTTAAGATGGAGGCGCCACAAGGTCACTCAGCACAACCATCCCATGGAGTCCGCCACGGGCATCTCCGTCGCTTATCTGCATATGAAGGGCGTCTCAACACGCATGTAAGGGGCTGCAGTGACACTTGAACCGAAATCTTCCAGAACGATACCGGGTCACACTGCAGATCCGGTCTGGCTGTGTGCTCCTGAAGAAAGGGAGCCGCCAAGCTGACCGTGTCGACGCGCTGTACGACTGTGATGGTTTGGCATTCATGCAGGGGCCAGATGAAAGGAGATCGAAGCCTGTCCCATCGACATCAGCGGCCCAGCGGATTGGGTATTGGTTGCGGTGACGATGGACATGGCGGCCGGTAACAGATGTGAAAGGCCAGCCTGGGACACAAGTAAGAGTGGCAGACGAGGATGCTGACCAACAGCACGACGTGACGAGCTCCAGATCTCCGGAGGCTGACAGAGGGCTTGATCGCCGCGTGTCCGCCGCTCCACGGTTGACGGTCCCTGTGGCTTCGTGGCGCCCGTAGACGACGCCAACTTTGTTGTTTCTCTTGTTGGTGGTGCTGCGTAACGAGCAGATCAAGACACCATGGCGCACCCTGAAGCAACAACAGTTTTGACACAGGATACATAGGTATGATCGTCAGCCGGCGCCATGTGTACTAAGGCATGGAGACAGAAAAGGATGTTTCTCCGGTGAGCCTAAGCAAGGGACCACCACTGCGTCACAGCCAAAGCTGAATCTCAGTAGATCCTTTCCCATCCTGACGGTCTTGGTCATGTTCAGGAGTTTGATATCAGGATTCGGTGGTAAGCAAGCAGCATCTGTCCTGTGTCGGTTCCCAGCATTGAAACTGCAGCCAGCCTGGTTTCCTGGGTGGTTGACGGTGATTGGGGGTACACTAGGGTGAGGGTCCAATTAGCTAAAAGAGCACGAGGAGAGCACGAGGAGCGCACGAGGAAGGCAAGCCGGTGTTGCTGGAGCTAGTGGGTATACAGACCCGCTGAGAAGGTATCGCATGTACCGGCATGTAGATCGTGCGTGTTGAAAGTCGACCATGTAAGATTTAGGGGAAACACTCCGGCGATTGGGCGCTGTGCGGTCTGGTTGCAGGGGTCGAGGGGCGCACCAGAGTGGTCCCAGGTTGAGGATGTGTCGATGGGTACTTGGGGTACCTAGGCGTTCGATGCTGGGTTCCCTGAACTGATTGCCGGGAGTTGTCAAGCTGTTCAGTGGTTAGACTGGCTCTGTCCGCCACGCGCCGACTCCCCGCAAGCGCTCCCACCTCGGACACGCCGAGGGACAGCAAAAGGGTAAAAGGCACCGTCAAGCCAGTGGCCCTGGGTGGCTGCAGATGGGAAAAAGGATCGCGAAAACAAAGGGATCTGATGAAAAGGGGACTGACGTATCGATGATTATCACTGACCGGCTGTGTTGCAGGTCGGCTGCACCTAGGGACGTTGGACACCCTCCCCCAAATTCAACGGTACGGGGCAAGGGTACGGGCAGCAACAGCGGGCAAAGAGTCAGGACCCTTGTCGCGGTCTGGGGCCGCGGTGAATGAACTCAACTCTGAGCCAGCAGACAGGCACGGGGCCGGGAATAGCGAGAGGACGATCCATGCTAATAAGATGTAAAGGCGAGGCAAGACAGGAGAGGAGGCAGAAATAACGAGAATCCCGTGACATACGATTTGTTGCCTGCATCAAGTACATGCAGGCACCCGGGCTGAGATGTCCTGTGGTGGGTGAGGTGAGGTAAGGTGCCTGCCTCAGGTTGGCTTCAGGTCCACTCAAACCCATCAACGTCCATTATCTCCATGGCATTGATTGTCCCATCCCCATGAGTCCCCATGCCATTGGGTCTCAGCCATTCCATCCCATCCTCCCACTGAGGCCCAGACCTGGCGGCTTTTGGCTTCACCCGCCTTACCCAAGCTGGACCAGCTCCGTCCTGTCCCACGTACCGCTGTACCTATGGTTCTAACTCTAGCCCACGCCTGGCCACGATACGCCCTGGTCTAGGTGCTCGCGCCGCAATAGCGTTCGTTGGCACTCTACACTTGACCCAGGACAGTTCAGTACGTCGTAGCAGCAGTCCATCCTCGGGCAGTCGTCCCCTACTGGTTTGGACCAGCATGAGCAGTTAGGTCTGGTTGCCGGTGGAGTGCAGTCAGGCTCGTCTTACACGGCCGCCATGAGGTGGTGACATTCTCACATTCCCCCCAGGTTCGACGCCATCCGTTCATTGACTTGGTCCATCCCATTGACATGGCCCCGGCTCTCCCGTCATCAAGTCGTCTACGGCTACGCCAGTAACGACAATCCCTTCTGTTCTGGACCTGGCCGTCGAGAGTGATTGCTGCTGCTGCTCCTGTCTTGTACGTACCTCGTCGGTACCTCTCTTACACCCAAATCATCCACCACTTCTGGACCCCTGCCCTGCGGTTGTCCGTGCTCTCGTCTCTTGCAAGGGAACTAGAACCGTACGGACCACCCGCAAGACGGTCCATTCTGGGTACGTTGGCACAGACCAGACTTGTCTCTCGGTCGTACTCTTGAGGGCACCTCAGCGTCGAGTCGAGACGACGGGAGGTACCTGCTGTACTGGTGCTTGGCTGGCAAATTGAGTGGGATCATCGTCCTTTGACGGCGTGGCCGTCTCTCCAGTTTCTGCTGTTTTGTCGCTGTCTCTGGCCTATTTGCCTGCCGTTCGACGCTTGGAGGTTGCTCCAGAAAAAAGTCACCTACTACTGTCCTGTCCTGCACCCTCGCTCACTCTGTCGAGACCCTCCAACCCTCAGACCTTAGGACGGACCCAACTAGTCTCCCCCCCTCCCTTCCACTTGCGACTCTCCTACCGGGCCAGGCCAGGCTCCTCTCCTTCTTCCTCCTTGACCGTCCTGTCCTGTCAGGTTGCTGCTTGCTTCTTCGACTGCGTTGCCGTACCGTACAGACGGACGTCTAGAACATCGTTGGAAGCGCATCGCAGACGCCCAAACGTCACCCCTTCATCATCGCCAAACGAATCGTTTTGCCGCCATCATCGTCGCCATCTACCGACGGGACCTCGTTCTTGAACGCCCGGAGCAAAGCAATTTGGCATCCTCAGAACGCCTCCACAAGCCCCCTCCTCGTCCTCCTTTTCCCCCTCAAAAGGTCCCCTCCCCCCAAACAAAGTCGCACGCCCTCCCCGAATTGCCTGCTCTTCCCGCCGCCACCTCCTCCGACGACATCCCCAAAAGCGAACCGATCACCCCAACTGCGCTGCACAGCAGAGCCGATCTCGCCTCGTCTCGCCTCCCGTGGTTGCGCCGCCCGCCAAGGCCTAGACCAGACCCTGCTTCCACCAAGTCCCGATTCCAACTTCACAAGCGCCCCAGCCTTGTTTGCTGCTGACTTGACTTTTGAGTTGAGCCTGCTTCTGCCTCGCATCATCGTCGTCAACGTCGTCACAGCATTCTTTACTGCAGTACCTACTACATCACATCCAAGAACAGTGCCCCTGCGAGATACTGCCACGGCGTTCCGACTCCACTCGTGCTCCATTCCTTACAACTCGAGACTCAGCATGGGACTTTGTTACCGATCACGATAATTCAACGTCGTCCACCACATCCATCCCCTCACGATGGGCAACGGCCAGGGAAAGCCCGTCGACCTCAACGGCGAAGGTACGTAAACCGCCTACCGCTGCCCCCGATCTCTCGGTCCTCGCCTTCTTCCATCGCCTCTTCCTCCTTCTAGTCGTTCGTCGTCTTCAGCCGCAAGTCCCTTGGCACCGTCCGATTTCCCACGTGTGCCGTGCATGGCGCGAACCTCTTCTGTCCTCGTTGGGCCCCGTATTTGCAACAACACGACTTGACCGAATGATTGTGCAACAAATGTCTTGGGGATTATACTGACACTATTACTTACAGTGAACCTCAATCACTTCCGTCTGTTGCGAGTCGTCGGCCGAGGCGCCTTTGGAAAGGTTCGAATCGTCGAACGCAAGGACACCAATTTGTCCTTTGCCCTCAAATACATCCGCAAAGATGAAGGTAGGTCTCCGTTCCTACTCGTTGCGTCCTACTGCTGGCCTTGAACAACGCCCCTGAGCCGTACCCTCGTACCTGTACTGGCAATCGTCTGCGTGGCCTTTCCGTGTGGTGCAATGTCTATTGTCCTCGAGCTGAGCTAATCGCGATGCTATTCCCGCAGTCGTACGATCCGAGAGCGTCCGTAACATCATCCGTGAGCGCCGAATGCTCGAATACGTCAACCACCCTTTCATCTGTAACTTGAGATACAGTTTCCAGGACATTGAATACATGTACGCCCCTGTCCGGCCTCTATCCGCCTTGCAACACAGTAGTGGCTCACCTGCAGCAATAGGTATCTTGTGGTCGATTTGATGACGGGCGGTGATTTGCGATTCCACATCTCGAGAAAGACATTTACCGAAGAGGCGGTCAGATTCTGGATTGCTGAACTGGGATGTGCCCTGCGATACGTGCACGCCCAAAATATCATCCACCGAGATATCAAGCCCGACAATGTCCTCCTGGATGCCGATGGACATGTTCATTTGACCGATTTTGTATGCTTCCGTGATTCCCAGCAACAGGGTGAAGCTAACCGGTGGTAGAACGTTGCTTCCGACGTGGTCAAGGGCCGCACTTTGACGAGCAAATCCGGTACTCTGGCTTACCTCGCCCCCGAGGTGTACGCCGGGAAGGGATACGACGTACGAGCAGATTGGTGGTCACTAGGAGTCTTGTTCTACGAGTGCATCTACAACAAGGTACGTTCGGCATGAAGTCCTGCCAGACGCAGCAAAGGCCACTCCAAATCAGAAGACGCTGACCAGATGTAGCGACCTTTCGAGGGTGGTTCCGAAGGATCCCTCAGTCAGCAAATCCAGGCGGCAAACCCTAAATATCCGGTAACACAGCCTCCCGTTTCCCTCGCATGCCTCTACGCAATCGGCTCCGCCCTCGACCCGAACCGAGAAACTCGAATGGGATCGACATGGGAGAGCTTCATCAATAACGAATTCTTCAAATGCTTCGATTTCGAGCTTCTGGAGCAAAAGCGGATCGAGCCTATCTTTGTGCCTTCTTCCGACAAGACCAATTTTGACGCCACGTACGACCTTGAGGAACTGCTTTTGGAAGAGGCGCCTCTCGAGGCCCGCGCAAGACGTCAGAAGCCCCGCGAGCGGCTAAAGGATGATGCAACTGATAAGGAGATCCGGGAAGATGAGCTATACCGCATGATTGAGACTGACTTCAGGCCGTTTGATTACACGGTGGCTGCATACAAGAGGTGAGTCACAGCCTGCAAGTTCCCCTGTTACTCCTATACTAACCAGCCACCTAAGAATTACTGAAGGCGCCACCGAGGAAGCCCAGAATCTGCAGAACCAGAATCTGCAGAACCAGAACCAGAACCAGAACCAGAATCATAACAACGAGTCAGCAGATCACGGTCCCCAGGCTCTCACGACGGATGAGGCCACGCCCATGCCAGCATCCAACGGAGGTTATCAGCAATCACCCCTCAACCCGAGTCTCAGCAATGAAAGCCGACAAGGCCGTCCGGTCCGGCCTGCGCCGCCACCTCCATACCAGAATGACTTCCGGGCTCGTCACGTTCCCATCATTGCTGGTCAACGAGTCACAAGTCCCACGGGAGGTGTTCAGGTAACGCTTGATGGCGGCGGCAGCTGGTCTGAGCTGGCTCGGCAGGATGCGACGTTGCCTACTGATGCCAACAATGTGGCAGACGGCAAGGCTGAGGGCTCTGGTGGCATGTTTGGATTCCTCAAGGGCAAGAAGGGCCGCACAAACAGCCCCAAGCCAAAGGAGAGAGGTGTGTTGGGCAAGGAAGGCGCAAGAGTTGTCATCGGCTAGAGGATGATGGAGGCTCGCAATGGGCCATTCTCGTACCAGCGACGAAGGATTAATGGCCAGTCGACGGACTGCACCCCCGCGCTACGGAGTAGGAGACTCAATTATACGACGAGTCTGCACCCGGCCAGCAGATACCGAACGGCTTCTGCGGTATATCCATGACGGACGGAATCGGAATCGGATTCGACCGACGCGAGTCAGTATCATGGAGCTCGGTAGCCGGTTAATATTACGCTCGGAACAGACGGGCTCGGATGGGGCGCGACGCGGCGACGGGAGACAAAGGACGATGAGAAACGGCCTCTCTACTTCATTCATTACGGCGTTCGGTCATGGTTTACGGCTAGACGCCCTTGCCGCCCCAGGATATAGAGGGGCATTATCCCAAGGAACGAATGTTGATTTGAAACAGACTACCTATTTGGCACAAGACCGAGGACATATCGCATGTGGAGCTATCCATCATTTGGCGGCATCTCATTCACTTTGGCCGGCGGTATAGGCTACGTGCCGCAGCCGCAAAGGCGTTCCTCTCTGTCGGGGGGCTGGGGTTGTTTTTTCTCGGGATATACTCATATTTTACACTTGCCCATCCCGATCGACACATCTGCAAACGTCTATTGAGGTGGATCAGATTATATACAGCCGGTTAGGTTTCGGAGTGCGTTGGAAGAGTCATACGAGGAGAGGCGAGGCATTGGGGGGGAGATGTCAGTATTGATGGTTTAACTTGTTCGTTATTGTGAGCATATTTGGAATAATACCCCATGTAAACTTTTATTTATCGTTTCCAGGAGTGAGTGACATGATATCTGTTGCACTGTTGTTTTCATCTCATCAACGTAGAGCAGACCATTGACTCCCAAAGTACACTTTCATCACGGGAATAGATGAGAGCAATAATACCCGGCAGGTAAATACGAAGAGTTGCCAGGGAATGGCCAGTATAAACTCCTAGGTCTTATCAAACAAGAATGAGTAGTGCCAACTCGCCGAGTTTAGCTGTTTCATGCAATATGGGTTCACCAAAAGTACCCATGCAAAAGAGAGGAGCGCCAAACTGATGTCGCAGATTCTAGAGGCGAATGACTCTGATGATTTGTTTTTCCTTCGGGATTCATGCTTGAGATGCAATTTTAAGAATGGATTACTTCTGGGCTCCCGGGCGAGACTGTTGATAAGTGGTCGTGATGAGGAGAAAAATGGGTGCGAATACCAGTCCTCCAGTTATGCCATCTCTCAACCGATCTGACGCACCCACTGCGGTGTTAGGTCTCTCTAAACCAATGGCTAACCCGCGTTGAATGTGCTGCAAGAATACCAATAACTTGGCCCTTGCTACTTTATCGAAACACAACCTTGTCAATGTCTGCTTATCCATTGAACGCCTACCTGTGATATTCCCTACACTTGCTTCTACATTCAATGACATCCACGTTCTCTCTGTTCCAACTCCAAATATCTCTCTCAGGTATTGACGTATTTCATTCTCACATCACAAGATGAGAGAAATGAATTGTTTATTGACGTGGCCGAGCACAGGCATCATTTGTGCTGCCTTATATCGGGAGTTGCAGCAAGCGTCTCACTGAGCCACTCTGACACATTTGTACACTTGGTAAAATTGGAAGGATCTTTACTATTTGAACCCTAAATCATACACTAGGTCTTCAAGATATACGGTTACCTAGAGGCGAAGGCCAGAGTGCTAACAGGGGCTTCTTAAAGGTCCAGTAGGTGGACAGCAGATCAGACAACAGTGGGCATACACCTTCATAAATGGCCCTATTTTTAGCAAGCCATGCCGACTACTTCAGATTTAGATACATAAAGGATCAAAGGCATTCTTCAATCAATGTCATGTGGAGTTGGTCACCAAGTCAATTGGTGTAAATGTACAAGTAAGATGCCGCCAGTTATGCCCCTTGAATGAATATCCTTCTCACTTCCTCAGCGCATCAACTCATCCACCAATATTTACACTGAATCGGCGAGGACAGCCAGTAAGCTGTTTTCAGGTTATTGAGAAAGAAACTAGCTCCCAGTCAATCTAGCAATGCCACCATCAAGGGAGCATATCAACCCCAGGCCTAAGGTGTATCAATGGAAAATGTTTGATTGAGTATAGTCTCGTTGCTGATGTACATACAACGCATCCAGCATCAACGCTTACGCAGACACAGACGGTTGTTTGTTTCCTCCAAATGTCTCCTCTCGCTTTCATCCATAGGTAGCGTTTCCTTTGTTATTGACCTCCAAAAACCACTCATCAGTCAATTATTCATAGCAGCAAAAAAACAAAGCCGTCCCAAGGAAAAGCAAAGTGAAAATATGAACAAGACCCTCAAGCCTAGGCAAGAAAACCGACATCTGAGTGTGCAACATTCTCCATGCCATGAATTCCCTTCTCTCATCCATGCAATTCATGGCCATCTCTGGTAGAAGAAAACGAAGAGAAGAGCCACGATCCCCCTGATTTTCCGAGTCCATCCTTTCTGTTGTAAACGCCGTATTCCGTATGTAGCTGCTTGCCGAGCGCCGGGGTTAGATTGATACTGTACAACCGACTGTGTCGAGTGTGAATACATCTCACGCCGACAGACCGAGATGCTTGTCGGCTTTGGCCTTGTCGGCTTCAATCTCGACACCCAGCGTGTGGGCGACGCAGCTGCTCGACACATCCTTGCCCATGTATTTCTTGAGGATGGTGTCAAAGTCCGTCTCCGCCACCACAGGGCCAGTACCGGAGCACTTGGCCTTCTTGGTGAGCTCGGAGCAAAGGCCGTCCAGGTCAAACTCGCCGTTCTGGGCCTTGGGGCAAGCTTGAAGTTTCTCCCTGCAATATGGGTCAGACAATGAAAGATATCCCGAGTGTGGCGTCACATACCATAGCTGATTGCAGTTCATGTTTTGCTTCTTCAGAGGCTCATCATCAATCGAGTTCTGCTGTGCATCAATCTGGTCAATGAGGTTTGGAGCCTTCTTGGACTGAGCGTTGATCTTGGAGGCAGGGCTAGTGGGCGCCATGTTGTATGGAACGAAAAAGTCGGTGTCGAGGGCGTCGTTGAAGAAATCGTCAAACCCGGGGTTCGACAGAACATTATCCTGAGGCTCACGGTAGTCGCCGAAGAGCTGTGGATCAAACTGGCCGCCATTTTGCTGGGCAAGCCAGTCGAAGTTGGTGCTGCTCAAGTCGACATTCGAGAAGTGGTCTGTCGTAGCATGCGAGGACTGCTCCTCACCAATGGTCGTCATGGTATCAACAGGCTTAAAGCCCATTGGCGATTGTGTAAAGGGTTCGGGAGACGTCCCGCAAGAAGAGCTAGGGCCAGTGTTGGAGTGCGAAGACGCAGATGGTGAGCTTGTGGCACCATTGGCACTGTAGCCCGCAGAGTCAACGCTCGCGCGCGAAGGGTTCGTAGCCGAACTCGACATGGAAGGGCTAAAGACACCCGAGAACTTGGCCAAGTCATCCTTGAACTGAGACTGTGGTGATCTAGATTCGTTGGAGACGTTTGATGGGCTTGGGTAGGTCTTTTGGAGAGGGCTTGTAGGCGATGAGCCAGATCTCTGCGGCTTGTTGACGGGAGGTCCGGGGAGCATGCCAAACTTGGGGAACTCGAATTGAAAGTTGACGTCGCCGAGGTTGCTAACTGCTGCGTTGCCAAAGGGAACTTTTTCTCTGGGCAGCGCCTTGCTATTTGTCATCAAGGACACCTTTTGCTTGTACTGGTGGAGTTCGGATGTCATGCGCTCAACCTGAGCGCGAAGCAAACCATTCTCGTGGTTCGCAGCCTGGGAGGCTTTTTCTAACTCTTCAACCTTGGTCTCGAGATCCTTGAGATGCTTTTCCTTGCGCTCTCTGAAGGCTCGTTGGGCGGCTCGGTTCTGGGCCTTGCGCTTCTAGAGTGTGGATTAGTAAACCGATCAGCCCTTCAGTATTGGAGGTAAAACATACCGAGCTGGGCTCAGATGTGAGAGGCTTGCGGCCAGGCTTCTTGGGCACCTTTTCGGTGCTCTCGCGTCGCTTAGGGTCCTTTCCAGGGCTGGTCTCCTCGTCCTCATCATCGGGGTGGCTTCGCTTTTCAGTACCCTCATTCTCTGTGGAGTCGGACTTGGAGGTAGGGGCGCCGCCAGCGGAAGGAATATCTCCAATCATGGAGGGCTGGTCATCGGTTGCAAAGGAGAAGTCGAAGCTGGAATCGCCAAAATCGTAGTCGTAGTTATCAAGGAAGGGGCTCTCCTGATATGCCGTGCTGGTAGCACTCTTGGGCTGAGCGGCCGAGTTGTGGAACGAAGTCGGGGAAAGCGACAGTGCGTTGTTCGCAGGAGACGCAGAGATCTGCTGCTTGTTGGAGTTGAGAGCAGCGAAGAGCAGGTTCTGCTGCTGCGGGGTCAAGAGGAAGTTGGGTGGCAAAGAGCCACCAGTGCCAGCAGAAGCCATCGCGAAGGTCAAAGAGGGTCGACGAGATGCGGCGCAGAGGATGAGAAATGGTCGCGGACCGTGGCAAGAGAAGGCAAGGGTAGAAGATGGATATCAATCCAAGCTCTCTGCCGTTCCAGGCTCTCTCGCAAGAGGGGGGCAAAGAGCCTGTGTAGCGGCGTCGTCGGCGTGTTGGCGGCCACTCAGACTAGAGCAGCGAGCGGGGCTTTGTAATGCGAAGCGAAACACGGTTCTCGCGCGTATATGACACAATGAGCAGGCAAGAGATTGATAAACGAGGCGGAATAAGGGGATTTTCGGATTGAGATCTCAAGGGACCAGGTTACTATGTAAGATGGATGATGGAATCGTTGCGATGGGTGGCAGCTGGCGTCAGGCGGATGGGGTGGACGAGAGCCAGAGTTTGGCGGGGGCCAGGTTGTAGCTGGTTGGCTGCAGTGCAGGCTCAGCACTGAGAGCGCCCGTCGAGCGTGCAGGGCTGGTGGCAGGTACCTACAGAGGGTGAGGGGTACCTGGCAGTCGCACTGTAGGCGGCCGTAGGTGCAGGTTCAGAGGTGGCGGGCCGCGTATGTACAAGGAGAGCTGCGGCAAGAACGGAACGCCGCGAAAGATTTTTGCTGCCTGAGTCACAAAGATTTCTTCTAGTCGCTTCTGCCGTAAGCCCTGTAAACGGGGATCAAAAGGGACCGTCGAGTGGGGGAGACAGAGGAAGATGTCAGAGTGAGGAGGCTGGATGGTGGCATTGGGATGGATGACAGTGCGAATCGGGTCGCCAGGTGCATTTGTCAGCCGGCGCGACCGGTCACCGGTCCCATCCATGGACCATGGACGCATCAAACCACCGAGACTTACAACAAGACGAAACAAAAAGCCACCCGGGCCATGCCAAAACGAGGCTCGAGCACGCTCTTTTTCTGCTCCATCTGACTCACGTTTGAGATCAAGCAGACCGTCATTTCCGTTCACACCGGCCTGTTCTCTTCGTCCATTGGCCTGTCCCCCACCGGGCACCTGGCATGCTTGGCTGATCTGCCTCCGCCGCTATTAATTGACATGCCCGCGCCCTTCGCCATCATGCACATGTTCCCCGAGTCTCCCCTTCTCCTCTTATGGCCCCGTCCGGTCCTCGCATTTATGAACGGCCATGTGCACATCCTATTGTTGCAGTTGCAGCCTGCTGTCATGTTGCCGAGACAATCGGTGACCCCGACATATCTCAACTCACGCATCCGTATACACTCAATCCGACTCTCAGCTCCGACTGATACCACAGCTTGACCCTTCCCAGATCCGGCCCAGCTACCAGGCTGCTAACCTTTTTCTAACCACAAAAGTCGCCCCGTGCACTACCGTCATGTCCAGCACCGCCTCCGGCCTCACTCCCTTATCGCCGAAGCACCTCCCGAGCGGTCATCTCATTCCCCCCGCCCCCGGATTTACTCAAGATTCGGACTTTGTTCCTCCGTGCATTCGCCATTTTTTGCCGACCAATCATGCCGAAGCTCCTTGCCTGATGGGACAATCCTCGCCTCAGGTCATCGAACTCCCCGAACGAATGCCCTCGAATTTCGATGCCTAGATTTGCTCTTTTATCTCAAATTTCGTGACGTAGCCCGGAATTTCAACCTCTCGCGCTCTTGGCTTTATCGGAGAATTCAACCGCGTCCAACTACCGAATCTCTAAACCTGACGAATCACAGCGAACCCGCGGGGTTTGACAAATGCGGCTAGGGCCTTTATATGCATGTTTTGGAATCATCCTTGGTGGCGGTTCGACTTCACGTGTTGCCTGTCTCAAGGTGGGTGACATCCATTCCCTCGGTTCATGCCGAGAAGTGGGAGCTGCCCGCTCTTGTTTCTATTCAGTCCCTTGGTCCATTGAGTGTTTTGCGTGATCTCCCTTTCATGTCGAGCCTCATTAGATCCGATGCATAGTAGATGTTCAGCTATCTACATGATCATGGTGCCACTCGGGTCACAAGCATTCATTGCTTCCAACCATAGGGCATTGAGGCAGCGGATTGTTGGCATTGCTACCAGTGAGGTCAAGTGTTTATTTCCTCAACGAATTACAGCTGCAAGTCAAGTTTCAAGTCTAATCGTAATCATCAATGAGGGCAGCGATCAACTCCGAGTTGCCTGGCCATACATAGCAGACGGCGATTGCTGTTTTGGCTCTTGGCTGTTGGCAATTGGCATTGCGACCTTCTTGCTTTTCATGTTGGGTAGGTGTTTTTCTCCAGCATTCCAATCAACCCATCGCCAGTTAAAGACATTCACAAGTCACCATTGCAATGAACGGGTTTTTGTTTATTACAGTTTATTGGCTTCTAGTCGCTAAGCCTATCAATTCCCAATGCTCCCTGCTTGCAACGCCGTTCCGATTCATGCCATCATTAAGCGTGATTTATTCCTTGGCGATCTGCTTGTGGACCTCGGCCTTGTTGTCGTGGGTGGTCTCGTCGATCTTGTCACCAAGGGCATCCTTGGCGGCAGAGGCACTGAATGAAACTGTTAGCATTCTGATTTTGAAGTCATCGTGAGGTTGGAAGCTGCTTACCGAGTGCTGATGGGGGCGTTGGAGTCCTTAGCGACCTCCTTGTTGGCCTCCTTGCTCACACCGGCGGTGGCACCCTGGACGGTCTCGGCGACGTAGTTGAAAGCCTGCTTAGCGGTCTCCATTGTGAAGTTGTTTGTGGTTTTGGGGGTTGAGGTGGTGGTTTGGTTGTTTGAATTGAAGGCTGAGATGATTGTTTGTGTTGTTGTGTGATGATGAGAAGGAAAGGAGATTTGAAGGTGGGAGGGCCTGGGGTTTAAGTAGGAAATTTGCAAATATGAGAAGCCTTAGGTTAGTCTCACGATGCAAGCAGGTGGATTACTGTTGGAATTGTTGAGGTTTCTCATGTCTGCGTACCAGTTGTTATGCCGATTCACCAAATTACCGTCACGGAGCTATCGAGAAGCACCTGGGATCGAACTTCAGCAAACCGATCGATGATGTGACGTCAGTGAATCCCCCACTACAGCTGATTGCAGAATCCAACACTCGCCCACTACGTCATTAGACCCCGCGGTGGCTTCTTCCAAAGGGCATGTTTTGATCCAAGTCAAGGATGCCTTCAGCGCCTCTAGGGCCACCCTTTCTTGCGTCCGGGGTGATGAACACCTTGTGCCAGGGACGGTTTCGTCGAGGCATTCGCGAAGCTGATTGGATGCTGCCAAGTCTCCGAGCACGGGAAGACTGAGGATCACTGCAGGACATTTGCGGCTCCAAGCTTAGGTCCTCCCCGAACGGGTCCACTAGCTCAGGGCGGCATCTATGATTGGCCCCGGGTGAACGTCTTGATGCACAATGACAACACGACTCTGGGCATGGCTTGCTGTGTGAAAACCCGGGCCATCAGCCATGCGACGATGTCCATTCACTTGGAACCAATCCCAGACGTCGAGCTACACTTTGACTCGCGTCTGGCCAGTTCTAGCCCCTCGTTCAGATCGCGATCGAGGTCAGATGACTTTGGAAGGACGAAAAGCCCTCCCGTAAGGAGCCGACGATCGAGACTTTGACGTCAGCATCGATAAACAAGGAAATCGACTATGTTTGCTTTTGGACATTTCTCGATCACATCGACATCATCGGACCAGATGGGATCAGGCATGTGAAAGGCCTCAGGCCATGTTCCTGATCAAGGGTCCCCTCTTGTTCGCAGTTCCTGAAGGGTATCAACACCATCATCTCAAAGGGTCGTTGAGGAGGTCCAATCATTAAGTTCAATTCTTCAGGTGTGCCCTCTCTGTACACTGACTTGTTCAACGATGTAGTCTGCTTGTTTTCCCGCAATCAGACCATCACATTGGGACTCTTACCGATTCGTAGGGCAGGATGAGTGTCGAAAGCCTTATTCCGCTCACTAAGCTCCCCCTCGTTTCTCATGCAATGGATGTCTAGCAATGTTCCCTTGGTGCGGAGTATTTACTTTGCTCTTGTCCGTTGCATAATTTCTTAGCGTATTGTCATAACGGCGATCGTCATGCTCTCCTGCTGTACCCCGGATTTCCAACCATCTCACGATTCAGCAAGGATCTCCCTCCAAGCCGGCGACAGCAGGGGTTAAGAAACCACGTCCATGCAAGGTAGTGATACTTCAGTTTGCGCATCTTTTTGCTTAGATCATAAGTATCCAGCCTTAAGTAGTAATGTACAATCATAATACACTCGCGATGCATCTTCTCTTACAGCTACCTCTGTAGAACACCGATGCCGTGCATGCTTCGAGTCCTTGCCGAGGCACGTGGGTTGGTGGGATAGGAAAAAATGAAACACTACAAAGTTGTTGGCAGGCCTCCTGGTATTAGTTATGACGAGACTTTAAGGGCAATCGGGTCTAAACGTGGTGTCTTTGCTCATCGAGTTCTTGACCCTCGAGCGGTAGCCAGGATGTATTTGACATCTCTAAGGCTGAATGTGTTACATCAGGGGCAATGTTCCACTGACAAATGTCAGCGTCTTTCTGGGTCCTTCGTGTACTGCTTCATTTGTGTGTGTTCCAGCTAGCACTCTGCGGTTTATGAAACGAAACTTTCCATATTTGACTATTCACGGCGTGACACTTTGTGGCCAAAAAAGCACCATTGCGAATGTTTCTTAAGCCACCAAGCCTTGACAGTGTATCGATATAGACATTGAATCAACGAAATTGATAGGAAGACACTTGGAATTCAATAAAATTCCCAAAGACTTCTCATGCCTCACTGGATTTGAGCTATTGTCACCAATTTGAAATGGCACGTGTAGGTTAACTCACCTTGGACTATTCCAGCCAAAGTGACAGCTATCACGTGCAGACCCAGGCGCTGGCCCGTGCGAGACGCCATTGGACCCCGCGGGTCAGGAGGCACGACAGCTCCATTTCAAGGGAGTTCAAGACAACGACAGAACAACTTGAATGAAGTGTCCTTGAGCATTCTTGAACTGCTAGTTGCGGCCTGCATCGAACTCAATCAAGAGACCGAGGCGATCCGACCAAGTGCGTATTACAGCTGCCGACTGCCACCATGGATCTAGCGTACGACCACATCCAGGAGGATGTCTACGCTAAAAAGCCCGAGGGTTCAGAGTCCAAGGATGGTTCCAAGCCTGAGCAAGCCCAGTCGTCGCTAAATGAGGACTTCCAGGAAGCTTACAAGGCTTTCTCCAACAGCCCCTGGGGTGCTAGGATCGGTGGGTTCCTGGGCAATGTTGTCAAGCAGGTATGACAGCTCGGCTTCATGAGCCTGGCCCATTCTGACATGCGTAGGGCGAGTCGGTGTACACACAAGCTTCCAAGGAGCTGGCTGAAGTAGGTGAAGATGCCTCAAAGGGTCTGACAGGTCTACGCGAATCTATCCTGAGCCACACGCGGAATCTTTCCCTTAACCCGCCTACTGCCGGCGAGAGCTCCAAGGATGCAGAGGAGGACCCTTCTACACCGACCAAGGCACGAGGAAGCGAGGAGGACGGAGATGCGCTGGCACGTATCAAGGCTGAGGCTGCGAAGCGACTGAAGGATCTCCAGCGAGCTGAGGATGCCGCTGACGAGGCCCTCATTCGATTCGGTGGCAACGTCCGCAACTTTCTTCGTGATGCCATTAGCATCGCCCCTCCTCAGGCGTCTGACCAGAGCGGCCCAGTCCTCTTCGAGAGTAAGGATGCTCAGGGCAAGCGGGTAATTCATACTTCTCGGTTCGACGCCCAGCTACATGTAATCCATACTTCGACCGAGAGCTTCACCAAGGACCCCAACAGCGCCGATTATGAGACGTGGTCCAAGGAATTCGATGCCGATAAGAAGACCCCCGATATCAACAGCGATCTGCAGAAATTCCCCGACCTTCGAGCTACCATGGAGAAGCTGGTTCCCGACCAGGTTCCTTACGTTGACTTTTGGAAGCGATACTATTTCCTTCGCCACGGGATTGAGACAGCTGAAGCTAGACGACGGGATCTCCTCAAGGGTAAGCCGGAATGCTCGTTCCTACTAAACTGTGCTAACAACACCATAGCTGCCTCTACTGAGGACGAAGTTGGCTGGGGTGACGACGATTCTGATTCCGACGAAGATTCTGATTCCAGCGACGAGTCCAGCGACGACGGTACCACCGTGGCTAAAACTGAACCCAAGACCGAACCTAAGACCGAACCCAAGACTGAACCCAAGACTGCCTCTGCCGCATCCTCGACGACTATTCAACCTCCTGCGCGAAACCTCCTGAAGCCGACCGAACCCCGCAAGTCAAACGACGAAAAGTCGCAGGCTGATAGTGAAGCTAGCTACGACGTTGTCGGCGCGACATCTGGCAAGACGACCCAGACTCCCAACAGCCCAAAGGACTCCAAGAAGAAGGAGGAGGATAGCGACGATGACAGCGATGAGGAAAGCGATGACGACTGGGAGTAAGGCTGAGTAGATGTCCAAGTATATGTTGGTGTGATGGGAGTCGCTCGTCCAGCTCGGCGTTCGGTATATGTGAACCAAATGTGGCAGATTGAATGAGCCACATGCCTTGTATCTTGTTTTTGGGTATCAATACCAGGAGCACGTCTTCATTCAGGTCATTTCTTTTTATTTTGGTCCTTGCCACTTTTACCTCTTCTTCTTGGTGACCATGGTGAAGCCGTCTTCGTCGACTTGTGGTTGGGGCTTCTCCTTTGGTGCAGACACCAGCGCGGGAGCTTCTTCCATCTCGACATCAGCACCGCCTTCATCGTCTTCTTCATCATCATCGTCGCTCTCCCAGTCTGTGTCCTGGTCGGCATCCTCGGCCTTCTTGAACATCTGATCAACCTTTGTTCCCTTGAGGTTCAACCAGCGTGTGCGGAGAGCCTGAACGTCGTCATATTTGCCCACAGCGCATCCCGTACGCGCACGAATGATGTTAGTCGCAACTTCGGTGCCGGAATCGTCGTCGACGTTGACCTCGAACTCGTCGACCATGACCTGCAGGAGAACCGTCTCGACATCCTCCAGATCAGGCTCCTCAGGGACCTTGGCGTTCTTGTCGTTCTGGGCGGGTGGCGCATCGGTGAACTCGGGGAATAGGTCGACAACGGCACCAGCGAACCAGTCGCGCTTGTCGGCAGAGTCTGGACCACCCCAGCCGTTCTGGACTGAGAGGGTGAGGGCAGGCCATAGGTGAAGGGCATATGCGACGGCTTGCTCGAACTCGGATTGGCGTTCGGCTTTTCAATGGAAGGTTAGTGACTATGAATATTGATAATTTATCCTCGTCATGTAGACTCACCCGCCGGAGGCAGCTGCACGGGCTCTGAAGAAGCCATGGTTGTCAAGTCGTTGTTGGTGGGGTTTGGAGGGGCAGCTCAAAGATGGCTCTGCACAAAAATTTTGGTGTTTTTTTTTCTTCCTTGGCCAGGCCCAGACCCAACCCAATCGCGCACCCACACACGCTACGACAGTGCAAAACCCACTGATTTCCCTCCACAAACGCACGGGCCAGGCCTGAAGGACCGAGCGACTCACTCGCTGCATGCAGCAGGCGGACTCGACGTTCCCGTCCCGCAAAGTCAGGGGCAGGGTCGGTTGAGCATGACATCATGGGGACCCCTAGCACCGGCACCAGCATCAGCACCGAGACAACCAACCTACATGCTTGTACTGTGTGTTCAGCCGTGACCTACTTCTCGTGCTGATCGACCAGACATGAAGTCTTTTTAGTCTCAACAAGCTTTTTCGTGGGCAGACGGCGCGTTTGTAACAGAAGCCTCTCCCGTATCCATCTGGGTCAGCACCATGAACTCTCTCAACACCACTTCAGTCTCACTGGCAGTGACGCCAACTGTCGTGTCGACTCTCTTTTCACATGTACGTGCTCTGCGATCCGGATCCATCTCGCGCCCAACGGTCATGCAGCCTGATGCATTTCAATTGCATTTTTTTTACTAACGCAACAATCCTCTGCAGTACTTTAACAGGAAACCCCTGAGGCAACGCCCGACTGCCCATCTATCCTACGATGAAGGCCTTCACCTGATCCGGTCGTTCCTCGAGTACTCATCACACCACACCGTCGAGGAGCTTCAGGCATTTACCGCGCAGTGGGTGCCGCACCCACAATGGGTCAAGGTCGAAGATGCGACCGTTCCCGAGGAGCAATTGACACGCGCGGCCGAGCTGCTCCACAAGCAGCTGGGCACCGACGGCCTCCGGCAGGTCGGCGGCGAGAAGTGGTGGCAGTGGCGGAAGCCCAAGAGTTCTCTCGAGGCTGAATGGATCGAGATGCGCTCGGATGCCTGGGAGAGGAAGCAGAATGGCGGCAATTCGCGACGCGTCATGATGTACATCCATGGAGGCGCATACTACTTTGGCAGCGTGGATGAACATCGGTATCAGATGCAACGCCATGCCCGAAAGCTCAAGGCGCGCGTATTTGCGCCTCGTTATCGACTATCGCCCCAGTTTCCTTTCCCTTGCGGCCTTCACGATTGTCTCGCCGCCTACCTCTACCTCTTGACGGTTCAAGATCCCACGACCATTGTGCTGGCAGGAGACTCTGCAGGCGGCGGCATGGTCATGTCTCTGCTGTGTGTTCTGAGGGACCAGGGAATTCCATTGCCTGCTGGCGCCGTGCTGATCAGCCCATGGGTCGACCTGACACACTCGTTCCCCAGCGTCTCTGGAGAAGCACCGATGGACTACATCCCTCAGTCTGGATTTCACCACAAGCCCTCACAGGCATGGCCGCCACCCAATGAGGATGATATTACCATGCTCAGAGAGACGGCTTTGAAGAAGAAGAGCAACCAGGCCAAGAAGACGCCAGGAACGCAAGAGCTCAAGGAGAAGCAACACGCACCTGTTGTTAAGAAGGAACCATCCGATGCCTCGTGCAGATCAGACTGGATCAATGGTGGAGTTCCCATCAATCCTGACAAGCTTCTTTCAGTCAGCATCGACGGTGAACTGGTCAAGCTCAAGGACCAGATTCAGGTAGATTGTCAAACGTGATTTGAATGATTGGAAGCTGACCTGATTACCTAGATGTATACTTCTAATGAACTCCTGGCTCATCCCTTGGTTAGCCCCGTCATGCAACCTACCTTGGGCGGCCTGCCACCTCTTCTCATCATGGTTGGAGGAGGAGAGATTCTTCGTGACGAGCAGATCTATCTGGCTCATAAGTGTGCCAATCCTGCCAAATATGCACCGCCTGAAGAGGCCTTGACAGAAAAAGGAAGGGCTCAGTTGGAGCAGTACAAGCCAACCGATGTCCAGCTCCAAATATGGGATGATCTCTGCCATGTGGCGCCAACACTCAGCTTCACTCGACCTGCCAAGCACATGTACAGATCCATTGCCCAATTTAGCGCTTGGGCTCTGGCCAGGGCTCAGAAGCGAGGCATTGATATTCTTGACGACGACGCTATCTCAGTCATTTCTGAGTCTGGGTCTGATAGCGAGCGATCACAAAGGCCCAAAACCCCGGAAGTAGAGAGGGTTGCCACCAACCTTCCGCCTGGTCAGGTTGGAAAGGCCGGCGACCCCCTCCCACCCTTCAAGAACCACATGATTCGGCAGAAGGTTACTCGTCACGGTGCTACTCTGCCTTTGGCTCCCGAGGCTGAATTACCCGCATGCTGTGTTCAACCCGCCACAGTTGGTGTTGTGAAGGAGGGTACCGTCAAGAAATGGCTGGCGATGAGGAAGCAGTGGGATAACCGCTTCGCCTCGGCTAAGGCAAAGATCCACAAGAAGATTGTCGATGACATGGTGGCAGGCTATCATGAATTTGGCCCTGGCGAGTATCCTCCCCCTACTGCCTTGGCGGGACGACGACGGGTCGACTCGGAGCTTGTAGAAGGCAAGAAACAAAAGAGTTGGGGTCTGGCAATGTGGTCCCTGTGGGGTTCCAAACACGATGAGATGACGGTTGAAAGAGAGAAGAAGGCGGGCGAGGAGCCCGAGGTCCGCGTTGCTACACCAGCCGATGGACAAGGGGCACGTTCCTTTGCCGACATCGAGGGCCAAGATAGACCCAAGGTGCTAGCAGGCCGATCTCGCAGCCGATCTCATCGTAAGACGGTCGTCGATGAGAACCAGACAGGCAGCATGGTTATAACTGAGGATATGCCTGTTGCCCATCTCTTGGAGCAGAGGAGGGAGCAGGAAGCCGCTAAGCCTGGATTGCTCAGTCCTGATTTTGTGCCAGAGACTGGTGTTGCAGGAAAGCGGCCGTTCCTTGATGGCATCGCTCTGCCGTTCAGCCTTAATAAGGAAGCTGACACAGCAAGCATGATGACATTGCACTCGACTGCCACTCCGCTCCCGGGCTCAAGGCCTATGAGTTTGGTTCTTGTGGATGATGACTCGACTCAGCCGACGCAGACAACCCAGATGACATCGCAAGAAGAAGAAGCGCCGGAGACTGGTGTAGCTGGCAAGCGTCCTTATCTTGGCGGCATCGCACTGCCATTCAGCTTGAATAGGGAAGCTGAGACGGCCAGCATGATGACCTTGCAATCCAATGTCACCCCGCTTCCGGGATCACGGCCCATGAGCCCAAGTGTATTGGCCGACGACTCGGCGCAGTCGACAAAGCAAACCGAAGAAGTTACAGAGAATGGAGAGAAGAAAGAGGAGGGACCGACTCTAGCGGTTCCGGCCCCTGAACGACCTGGCTTGGACACGTTCGTCACGGCTCAAGAGGAGCTTCCCCGTATCAAGTAAGAGGAGGCAATTATCAATTTTGGCGCAATGGATGGGATTTGGTCAGAATGTATTATTTTGGGTACAGCCAGGATATCCCGTGCGCCAGAGCACAGTCGTTTACTGTTTCTTTGTTTTTTCTTTGCATCTTTGGAAATAAGGGAGCGGATATTCAGCACACTCACCTTCAGGGCTCTTGGGAATACCAATGTGGCCATCCTTTGTACATCCTCACTTACAGTCGTAATTTTTTCTTATTTAATATAATCAGGCCAACAATATCCAAGGCGGAGTAAGGACCCTGAGAGGTCTTTAGTGGTTCATCTGTCTTTTCTGTCCTCGTGGGGTTATGAACTATCGGAAACATCTCGAATAGTTTGGTTGATGTGCCAAATATTGCTCCCGTAATGAACACCCAGCCAACTTTTAAGAAACCGTTGATCATCCAACTCTTGTCGTTCTTGGTGATGGTGAGTACATAATCATACATGGTGGTACAGTGTACGCGGGTATATACAGTCTCGCCAGAGGGTCCCAGCCCCTGGCAGATATTCATAACTCCATCCTTCTAGGCCCATTGTGTGTCCGAATATAGCATCTCGACCATTCGATTCGCTCAATCCACACCGTTGTACCGCTTCCACTGCTCGACGTAGAAGTAGGGATCTTGAGGACCCTTGTCGAGACCTTGGTAGTCACCGGGTTCCGCCTTGACCTGGCGGCTCACAAACGGCGTGAGCTACACCGTGGGCGTTAGTACAGTTGTCCCCCTTTTGCGTAATTCCCTCCTCACCTTGAAGTCCTTGAGATTCGGCACAGCATATGTCCGGACTTTGTTCCACTCGATCACGTAGCCTCCGTACTTTGTGTGTCGACCCATTGAACCGGTACGGTTACCCTTGTAGAAACCTTTGCCAACATCCTTGGTGGTGAGCTTGAGGTGGCGGTATCGGCCGACGGAGAGGACTTGGGTAGGTCTCATTTTGGGAGATGAGTATTTAGGACCTGCAGAATTCGGGTATGCGGTCGGCGAGGGCGAATTCGGGACGATCGAGGGCGCTATCCGTGGTCAATTGGTGGTCGACGTCGCGATCGCAATGGGTGGGATGTTGAAGATTTGGAGATTCGGGAGTTGGTGTTGTTCCGATTCCGGGGCTAGCTGCCGACAGCTTGCAGGGGTGTGCCAGCAACATCTGGCCAGGTGCGCGATGAGATGGCGTTGAGCTATGTTACGATATGAACTAATATTTTAATTCGAGAGCTATTTCCAAAATAATTGCTAGTTACTCACATATTTGTTTCCAAAAGAGGATATTCCTAGGCGGCTTGTTCCCGCTCATCCTCGAGCTCTGTAAGTGGGCTGTGCCGCTAACGAGGGGCACATGGCGATCCCCCATGGCTAACGTCTCCAAGTCTGAGCTCAACCCCCCCTCAACATTCGAAAAACCACCCATGCCGTGGACGTTCCAAAGTGGCCACGATGGATGGGTACCCGACGGGAACTCTGGACCATAATGTCCCCTTCCTGGTGGCCGCCGGCCTCAGCAGCGAGACGTACGAGCTACCTCTGAGCGCAGAGCTCAAGGACCAGAGCATCCTCCTCCGGTCAGAGCTTCCGCCGATCGAGAGCGACGACGCCGAGGTCCTCGCCCAGTATATGAAGGATGTCGACGCGAGCGCAAAGTCATGGAGCGCGTTTGAGAGGGAAGAACCGTACAGGTTCCGCATCAGGACCACGGGAAGGGTAAAGACGAGGACATGATTACTTGACAGGCTCTTGGTTCTGATTCGTTTGGCATAGTCCTTTCTGCTTCCGCCGCGTCGAGCTCGACTCCCCGATGGCATCGAGCCACTCGTGGCACCCGCGACACTGCATTCGCCCTTTTCGCCGCTCAGCCCTGTATCGGCGCTGTATCCGGACGGACTCATCGACGCGCAATGGATCAAGAAGCACCAGGAGCTGGTTCCTAGTATCTATCTCTGCTTCTACTCCCTCACTAGCGATCCTACGTCTACGACGCTGCAGGACAATCACATCAAGTCCGATATCAATAACCTCAAGAGCGCGCTGGCAAGGTCGGGATTCAAAACGCGACTGGCGATCGTCCTCCTCGCCGAGAGCGGGGGCAGTCCACTTTCGTTGTCAGAGGGGATCCAGGAGAGGTTGGAGAACATTCGCAGAGGAACGGCGCTAGATCCAAAGTCGGTCTTTTACATCCCTTCGCAGGAGTCGCAGGACGACCTGAAGCAGGTGGTGGATAACATCCTGGGAGTCCTGTATACTTCAGCTGTCGAATATTACCGAGATCTGGGGAGGCATGCGAGGAAGAAGCGCTCTCGTGGGGTAGCGCCCCAACCGACTGTCCCGCCGACATCCGGAACCTCGCAAACGCTCTCGTTACCGGACTGGAATTTCAGGTATGACTTCAAGTCTGCCGTATTTGCAGAGTTTCGGCAAGAAACGGATGCTGCGTTGCGATCCTTTGAGCAAGCGTACGAGGTGCTTCTAGGTCAGGATGTGCTAGATATTATCCCCAGCTGGAGCCCCAGATGGAACGAGGCGCGTCTGCTGGCCGATATTATAGCTATTCGATGTCTACGCTGTCATCTGTGGCTCGGACAGACCTCGTTAGCAGTCCGACGATGGCAATCACACCGGGACCGGATCAATGATTTTGTCGATCGACGGGGGAGGGGGACCAACAACTATGGATGGCAAGCATGGGAAGCTCGTTGGGCTATGGTGATGGCCAACTTGATTGACAAGGTTGGTGTGCCAAGCCTGGCACCAGCGACGATGAGCCTCTTCGCCCAGCCAGACAAGTCAGTACTGGGTGAGCGCATACCGCCTTGGGAATCGTTGCACCATACCGGGTACTGGTATCGCATAGCGGCCCGTCACCTCGTGGCCCGCCGGAGACTTGCGCTCCAGATACCAGAGGAGGACAGGAATCCGCCCGACTCGTCTCCTGCCTCGCTGGTGGCTAGTAAAGCATACACGTATGACACGTACATGTGCCCCGAGCCTTACCAAGAATATCCCTTGTCAGGGGAGGGCGTGAATCATTCACAGTTGGTGATTGATTGTCTAAAAGCAGCCGGCGCTCAGTTCCACGCTCGAAAACAGGAACGGATGGCCGCAGAGGTGTCACTGGAGTGCGCTAGAGAGATGGCCAACCTGGAACAGTGGGAGGACGCGATAGAAGTGTTGAAACCATTCTGGGAGAACGATGCTTTTAGGTCCGAGGGATGGGTTGATGTCTCTGAAGAGCTGACTTGGCTTGTACGGAGAGTTGCTGTGGGAGCTGGACAGGCAGACCTGGTGGTTGCTGCTGATTGGGAACTCATGAACAACAGTAGGTGGCCTAACTTGCAAGATGGGACATGTGCTGACTTTTGCAGAATTTGTACGACGGCCACAATGGCATTATGACATTACAAAGTCTCTAGAGGGTGTCTCTATTGAGACCAATCCCTCGATAAGTTTATCCGACGACAAGTCAGGCTCATTTGTTTCGGCGTCGTTCGTCTTCCGGAACAAAGAGAGCAAGGCTGGCGAGACCTGCACTGCGCAACTTGCACTCACTTCACATACCTTCCTTGATGCCGCCCCTATCACGCTGGACTCTGTTAAGATCGAGTTTAGCGGGAACCTGAAGCCACTTCTCTTGGAGCATGAAGCACCAGACGACGATGAGGAGCCGTCCAAGTCAGGAGTCTTTATATCATCAATATCGCTACAAGAAGACTTTCCCAGCGAGTCGGAGGATGACCTGCCATCTTTACTCAGGGGTCAGTCCGACTTGGTCCTCCGGCCTGGACAGACTCGAGTCTTCGAGATGAAGATACCCCTGAGGGAGCCAGGAACAGCGACCGTTTCTTCTGTGACGCTATCACACAGCAACGAGGCCTTTGATCTTGACTACAAGCTCAAGTTCCGAGAGACAGATCCTGTTGTCGGCTGGTACATCCAGGGCTCCTCCAAGCCTCGGAACAGTCGCCCTGAAGCAGGCACAATCCAAATTCAGCCCCGACCGCCGAAGATGGAGATCAAGCTTGTCAAGCCTTTGGCGCAGTACTATGCGAATGAGGCTATTGACCTGCACATTGAGCTCCTTAACGCAGAGGAGGAGTCGGCCAGTGTCAAATTGGACATTCACGTGTTTGGCAAGGAGGTCCCTGCAATTCGGATAGAGGCAGACGGGCACGAAGGCAGCTCAGAAGCACAAGAAGAGGAGTCCAAGATCTCGGGTCTGGTATTAGGGACCATGGAGAAAGCAGCATCGTCGCAGCTGGTGCTTCACATGGATCCTCCGACAGGGCCGACGACGTTTGACTTGCACCTGAGGGCTTCGTATCACCTCGACTCCGATGCTGTGACACCGATCATGCAGATGCTGGCGGTGCAGGTCAACGTTGTCAATGCGTTTGAAGCCAACTACGATTTGGTGCCAAGACTTCACCCTGAGCCATGGCCAAGCCTGTTTGACTCGGAGGGACTTGGAGACACAGAAGAGGGTGTTGCTCGAGGCTTTGCGCAGAAGTGGTGTCTACTTTGCCACTACGCTTCGTTCGCCCAGGAGGACCTCAAGGTGCTTGGGATGGACATGAGGGTGACTTCGTGTGTTGGTGGTGCACGATGCAACGTGGTCAAGGGGCCAAGTGTGTCGCCAGAGGGTGTAGTTGTCGCACCCAAGACGATGCATGAAGCACAATTCGATCTTGTGGCGCAGAAGCTCACGATGGAAGATCGACACCCTGTCACACTGGATCTTGCGTTTGTCATCCGATGGCAACGGCAGAGCCGCGACGATGAAGTTGTCAACACAACGACCATGCCTGTCGGAAAGTATCTGGTGCTCGGGACCGAGCCGCGGGTGCTGGCGTCTGCGTACCACCATGGCGGGTCAGAGGACGGCGTGCCAGGACTGATGCAGTTGGACATGACGATTGAGAACCCGTCCAACCACTTCCTCACGTTTGGACTGAGCATGGAGCCGAGCGACGAATTTGCCTTTTCAGGGGCCAAGCAAACGACGCTCAACTTGCTGCCACAGTCAAGACGGACGACGACATACCGACTGCTACCACATGTCACCGGAGACTACATTCGGCCACGGCTGACAGTGCGGGACAAGTACTTTCAAAAGGTTCTCCGTATAATACCGACTGAAGGCATGAAGATTGACAAGGATGGTCTACTGGTTTGGATTCCAGGAGAGACGTCAGAAGATGAGGAAGAAGACGAGGATGAGGAGGAAGAGGCGCAATGATGATGTCCAAGACAATAATAGAAAGGCTGCGCTTGAATTTAGACGGGAATATAGAAATGGCTGAAATAATGAAGCCATCACGAGAACATGTCTGATACGAAAATCTACTACGTAAGATGCCAAAATGCCAAGGGTGTAAGATGGGTGCTGACGTTGGACGGGAACGCGTCCCGTACCACGATAATTTACCTCAAAAGTCAGCCACGAGGTGAGCACATGGACCGTTTGGAAAGCCACGAGGTTTGGTGTACTCACCGCTTCTGGACTGATGAGGGAGGATAGAGTTTCACAATGGGCAAAATGTCCAAAAAAGGACATAATTAAGGGCGTTAAGAGCGTGCGGATGTCCGTGAATACCTATCTCCGTATCTCGTCCGGCCGGTGTGCGAGTTACTCCGGAAATCATTATTCCAGCATAATTAGGTACGATTAGATCGTGATATCTGATATGAAACATTCGCGGAACGAGAATTTCGCGATCGGAAATAACAGCGATGCCGAGGCGCGAGGAGGAATCAAAGAGAGAGAGAGAGGATCGAGACCTTGGTGGATCATGGGATCCATGCATGGATGAATGGGTACCGCACCCTTCCCGCGCTAGCTTTTGGCGCGAGCCTTGTGGGGCCTTGGTTTTTGATTTCTGGGAAATTTCGTATCCAGGAGACGACAAGATTATGTTTCGAGATGTTGTTTGTATGTGTTGAAGACGAAGTTATGGTGTTGTAGATATGTTATGGAATAGAGTCTACTCTAATACAACATCACAAGCTAAACTTTACATGCCACTCAAGCCTCTTCTCCTAAATAGCTAGCAACAACCCGAAAAAGACCATGAATAAAATAATCAATGACTGCCACGACTCTCGCATGTTTTGACTCATCCCCCCTAAGCAGAAGTACACCCCCTGATTGGGCGCCACCTCGGACGTCGGCCTTGTGAGCAAGTCCGCTCCAACGTTTGATGACACCTGGATCTCGTTCTTGAAACCCCTTTGGGAACCAACAGGGGGACAAGGACAGGGAAGCAAGAAAAGCCGCTGGTCGTGTATGCCTCGTCGTGCTTACTGGTTACATCTGTCGCCCGCTGTCCGGGGCTCGACGACACCCGAGACGCAGCGGCAGCGGGAGAATAGCCATCCGCGTTATACGCACTTTTGCCCAGTTACTCTGACTATTAGTTATCTCCGAGCTTTGCTATTGTCTCGAGCTTAGCCTGAGGGGGGGAACGAACGGACATGTCGTAGGCTTTTATTGTTTGTCAGACTAGCTTCCCTTTCAGCTCCTGGGTGGATGCATCATAAGCACCCCCCCAAAGTCTCAGAAAAAAAGCATTCATCATGTTTATTTAATCCTTGGGGTCGCCACCTTCTTTTTCTTTCAAAACGGCAGTGAATCACAGTCGAAAAGATCCATCCCAGGCTGAGCCATTGCCTGCCTGCTTGTCAACAAACAACTTTCTCTTCCTTCAACATTCGCCTCGGGCGATTCGACTCGACATCATGGCTACGACCACTCCCGCCGCGGCCACGACAACTGCCGCCCTCGAAGAGAAGCGTCTCTCTTCTGACGAAAAGACCGAAGTTGGTTCCAACATCGTTGATCCCTCGGCAGACGCCAAGGAGCAGCAAGAGGGATCTACCGCTGGAGGTTCTGTCAACGGTGCTGGTGATGCTACCAGCGATGAGCCTGAGTACCCCTCAGCTGCTAAGCTTACTCTCATCATCGTCTCACTCTGTCTCGCCATCTTTCTCGTCGCCCTCGATCAGACCATTATCGCTCCCGCTCTGGGCGCTATTACGGCCAAGTTCCAGAGTGTCAAGGACATTGTACGCCGTCTATACATGTTTTCATCCAAAAACGTCAACTAACTTTTCCTCAGGGTTGGTATGGCTCTGCCTATCTGCTCACCACCACGGCTCTCCAGCCCATGTACGGCACAATCTACAAGTACTTCAACGTCAAGTTTGCCTACCTCACTGCCGTCTTCATCTTTGAGGTTGGCAGCTTGATCTCTGCCGTTGCCCCCTCCTCCGTCGCTTTCATCGTTGGCCGTGCTATTGCTGGAGTATGTACTTTATCTTTGTTATTTTGGACCCCTCGTACTGACTCCCTCTAGATTGGAACGGCTGGTCTCTTCTCTGGATCTATCGTCATCCTGTCCCTAATCAGTACGTTGCCTAACTACCATACCTCCATGGCCATGCAGTTAACTAACAATCCCAGTGCCTCTTGAGAAACGTCCTCTCGCCTTTGGTCTCATCGGTGGCATGTGGGGTATCGCCTCTGTCGCCGGCCCCCTTCTTGGTGGTGCTTTCACCGAGCATGCTACTTGGCGATGGTGCTTCTACATCAACCTCCCCATCGGTGGTATCGCCATGGTCATCGTCTTCTTCTTCGTCCACGTCAACCGCAACTCAGCCGAATCCCGCGATATGACTTTCCTCGCCCGTGTCCGTCAGCTCGATCTCGCCGGTGCTGCCATCTTCATCCCCGCCATTGTCTGCCTTCTTCTTGCCCTGCAGTGGGGAGGTGCTGACTACGCCTGGAGCAACTCACGCATCATCGGTCTTTTCTGTGGCTTCGGTGCCATGATTGCCATCTTCATTGCTATCCAATTCTGGCAAGGTGACCGAGGAACCCTGCCTCCTCGTCTGTTCAAGAACCGCAACACCCTGGCCGCCATGGCCTTTGCCATGTTCTTTGGTGCCGGCTTCTTCCCCCTGATCTACTACCTCTGTAAGTCTCGCCTCTCGTTCTTGATTTCCTGGCTAACATGTCCACAGCCCTCTACTTCCAGGCTATCCAAGGTGTCAGTGCCGTCCAGGCTGGTATCAAGATCCTCCCTCTCCTCCTGGCCACCGTCCTTTGCTCCATCGTCTCCGGAGGCATCATCAGCGCTGTCGGCTACTACAACTTCGTCGTCATCCCCTGCATGGTCCTTTTCACTGTCGGAAGTGGCATGCTTACCACCCTCGACGTCCACTCCCCCCTGAAGGAGTGGTTCGGCTACCAGGTCATCGCCGGTCTTGGCATCGGAGCCGGCTTCCAGATCGGCGTCCTCATCGTCCAGACTGTTCTACCTCAGGAATGGGTTCCTGTTGGTACTGCCTGCGTCCAGTTCTTCCAAGCTTTCGGCGGAGCCCTATTCATCGCCGTTGCTCAAACAGTGTTCCAGAACGGCCTTATTGACACTATCAAGGCCGATAACATCGGTATTGACCCCACGATATTCATCAACAGCGGTGCTTCAGAGATCAAGGAGGTTTTAACCAAAATGCACCGCCTGGACGCTTTCGACACTGTCCTCGAAGCATACATGAAGGGTCTCCGAGACACCTTTTACATCTCCCTTGCCTGCTCCGCCTGCGCCTTGATAGCCTGCCTGTTCTTCCAGTGGAAGTCTGTCAAGCAGGGTCCTGACGGCCAGAAGAAGAAGGCCGAGCCTGCTGTGCCCGTCTAAGCAGGTTTTGCGGTGTACTTGTTTTGGAAAAAATCGGCGTTGAATATGTTATAGAGGATACCCCGGACATCTCTCCACCCTTGGGCGCATTTCTGGTGTAATGATGAGTACCTAATTGGGATATCAGGTTAATTAGACGAGCCTCTTTGGATAAATAAAGCTGTCTTTACTGCGTGTCGTCTGGTGGTTTGTCCCATGAAACTCGTGCTGTTCTGGCCCTGGTTCTCACCCCAACGTGGGCTCCCACAAATTTGAGAACCCAGTCCTTGACCTGCTTCGTTTTGGCCAGTTGTGGGTGTACTTGGCCCCGTTTAGCCAGATCGCGAGTTGTGTAGAGTCCAGATCCTTCCCTCCTCCAAAGAAGTGTCACCTTGGTCATGCCCTTGCGAAGACTTTGACCGTACACCTTGCCCCTAAAAACGTGAAGGGCGACATTCTGCATCAAAACCACGTCCTGTCGTCGCAGACTGCTAATCTCCGCCGTGGCCGCGTTCTCACGGTCAAGCCAGAATGTCACGGCAAATCCGGATTTTGTATCATCGCCGACAAGAATTTCAACCAGAGATAGGGTCCGGCCCCAGCGAGTTGTGACACTCCGGGGCTGTGCGATGGATATGATGCCCACTATCAGATTGAGGGTGACGGTTTGAGGGTTGAGAGCTAGGATCCTTGGGGCTGGTGGGACATCTTCTAGGTCTGAGAGATGAGAAGGGACAGGTGCTATTATCGTAGGCTTTCCTGTAGAAGATACAGTCATGAAAGAGGTTTCCTCTAGAGATGTTTCTTCAAAGCTGTCGAGCTGCGATGAAGGAATCGAGTTGTGCACAGCCAAGGAATGGTCGTAGAATTGTGACAAAACATCTTCCGGATCGGTACCACCAAAGGACTGTGCCGCTCCGTTAAAAGACACATCAGCCGTTGTGAAGAAACCAGACTGGCTCGCTAGCGCATGCTCGCCGATACTAATATCGTGCCTCTGGCTGAGACCAGTGTGCAGCGGTTGTCTCGTTAGGGGCAGAGAGCGCCAGGCGATCTGCGACGTTGACGATGGCGTGACTCGTGAATGTTTCCGTCTACGGGGGATGAGCCCCAGAAACTCAGCGAATACATCATCGAGTTCGTTTATCGTGCAAGATTCTGCATTTATAGATGATGCAGGAGGTGCTCCGGCAAAGAGAAGCAGTCGAGGGGCCATGGTGAGAAGCGTGATTGTTGTTCTCTGCGAGTCACGCCTTTTGGGGGTGCAACAACACCATAAGACACATATCAAGACTCTGAATCATCCATACAAGGGTTCGAGAGGTTGCTGCCTTGTAGTGTATGCCTTGAAGTGAATTCTGGGGTTAGATAGATAGTTAGTTACTGTATCCGTAGATGGAAGCAGATTCACGACTATGCAAGATCGGCAGGTGCGTCCCGGGCGCAGCTGCCGAGGCATCCCCCACATTCTCCGCCGCCCCACATCAACCCGCTTGCCGAGGCCATCTCCAACCTCGTCTTAACACGGCCCCAACCTGTTCCTGTTTGAGAACAAGACATGGTTTATTATATCCTTCATAGTCACTCGATTCTCTAGATTGAAATCCAGTCTTTGTTTGTGCCTGCTGCTGAACTTGTCTCCGTCAGCCAATTGTAGAGTCAAGCACCATGTCTTCCTTATTCGACATCAAGGAGCACACCATCGAAGCCTCCTACATACGAGAATACGCCCGCGCAACCTCTCACTCCCAAGATGAGAAGCTACTCTTGCACGTAAAGCAGTACATCCCCAAGGACAACCCAAACCCTCAAAAGGGCGACGTGACTCTCATTGGTGGACATGCCAATGGCTTTCCCAAGGTGAGTCCAATGCTAAGCACTCATAGCAAGACTTGAGCTAAGTGTCTTCTCTAGGAACTATATGAACCCCTCTGGGAAGAACTCTATAATGAAGCCAAGAGCCGGAACCTGCGGATTCGCAGTATCTGGATAGCTGATGCAGCCTGGCAAGGCCAGAGCGGTCTTATCAACAAAGACGCCCTCGGCAATGACCGTAAGGCTTCTTCCTCCCTCTCTAGCTCTTGTACTCACATCTACCAGCAAGCTGGCTCGACTATGCCCGTGATATCCTCCAGATGATAAACACATTCCGCCCCCCTCCCCCAATCATGGCGGTAGGCCACTCCTTTGGTGCCAACGCCCTCACAAATGTCGCCCTCCTCCATCCCCGTCTCCTTACTTCTCTCGTTCTGCTTGACCCCGTCATTTCACACTTTGCATCTACACCTGTGGTAAAGGGTTTCGGCCCAGCAGCCATCAGCACTTACCGCCGTGAAGTGTGGCCCTCTCGCGCCGAGGCCGCGGCGTCCTTTAGCCGCAGCCCATTCTACCAGGCATGGGATCCTCGTGTCCTTGAACGTTGGCTGGACTTTGGTATCAGGAAAGTCCCCGGCGAAGAATCAGTTACCTTGGCAACCACCAAGCACCAAGAAGTCTTTACCTTTCTCCGTCCTAGCTGGGAAGCATATGACGCTCAGGGCAAGCAACTCATCAACCCAGATCTCACGCCAGATCTAGACCCCAGTCTTAACGAGCGGTGGCCTACATACCCCGTCTACCGCCCCGAGGGTCCTAACACCCTCGCTCGTCTCCCACACGTCCGACCAAGTGTTCTCTACGTCTTTGGCGGTAACAGTGACCTCTCTCCACAAGAGCTCCAGGGCGAAAAGATGAAACTCACGGGTTCTGGCGTTGGCGGCAGCGGCGGTGAGGCCAGAGGACGTGTCAAGAAGGTTGTCGGTGAACAATATGGCCACCTCATCCCTATGGAGAACCCTCGATTCTGCGCGAGCGCGGCGGCCGAGTGGATCAAGGCTGAGGTTGACAGATGGTGGGTGGATGAGCGCAAGTATCACGAGTGGACGCTCAAGTCAACCGAGGAGAAGACAACCATCTCGGATGAGTTTAAAAGCTATGTTGGAAAGCCAGGTGGCCGCCAGACCAAGGATCAAGTAAAGGCGAAGATATAGACTCATCAGACCCGAAGTTGTACGAATAGACAGCCATCACAAGTCATCCAGCGAGCAATGCCCATATATCTATACTCATACATTTGCGCTACCAACAAACTCATCTGCTATAACTAACTACCTAATCAAGGGCCAACTAGACTGTATAAAAGCAATGGAGGGATAATCAATTCCCGAAAGAAACTCCAACAATTCCGCTGTCCGCTTCCCCATTAAACATCAAGAAACGCACAGGGGCATCCCATCAAAATCCGACTTCCCCATCGCTTCTTCCAACACCACCAGGGCATGCACTTTAGATGTAGTACATGGAGTTCTTCAGGGCCTCGTGAACCTGCTTGCTGGCACCGACGCTTGACCCAGCGCCTCCAGTAACGACGCTGTCGGTATCGCTGACATCCAACAGCTCAGGTCGGTAGGCTCTGGCCCGGGTGCAGACAATGTCTGCGTAGTAGGCCGGAGGGCAAATGCTGACCGCCTTGGTAGCTCTGCCGTAGAGGTAGCAGAGCTCGTGGGTGAACTTCTCAAGCTCGTTGGCCGCCTCGCCCTTGTGTTTGGCACGGAAGATCTCATCCAGCAGCACCGTGTAGTGAGCCGGTCGGGCCGTGCCCTTGAGGCTGGTGTGCGCCGTCAGGAAGAAGTCCCAATACCGAGCCTGTGTGACACCGCGGTCGACAACGGTGCCGTTCTGAATGTTGCGGTCCTTTGGCAGGTTGTTTTCGGTCGTGGGATAAAATCGCGTCTGATGACGCTTGACAGAGACGACAATGGTCAGCTTGGGTTGTTGGTTCTTGGGGTACATAGAGTTGCATGCAATGCGCATCCGTGGCAGCTCCTTTTGAAGGACCTGGGCGAACTGGCCCTCTGAGACACCATCACGGAAGATGACAATGTTCTCTGGCAGTTGGCCCTTGTTGTGCTTCTTCCAGAGCTCAAGTCGTGACTTGAAGGCCTCTGTCAACACCTCGTCCAACATCTCCTGCTTGGAACTTTGCTCCCAAGAGATGGCCGGCCACTGCCCCATATCTCTGTCGATAGTGGCCACCAAGCCCACCAGACTGGGTATATCGTCGCTAGCACCAGTAGGCAGGTTTGTCGGGTGGGTGACGTCGTAACCAAGCACCATGGTCTTGCCCTCCTTGATGATGCCAAACTCGTTGCGCAGCTTGTGGTTGACACCACCAGCCTTGAGGTTCCATTTCAGGGCAACGTTGGCATAATATCCGGGATTAGCGTCTTTTAGCTTCTTGCCCTGAACGCAGCTGGTGTGAATTCCCCAGGTAACATCACCCAGCAACTTGACGGCTGAGTACATGGCAGTATCGGTAGAACCGAGAGCAACAAGGATGAACTCAATGTTCTGACCCTTTGCCCACTTGAAGAACTCATTGGCGGTGCCTCTCTCGTAGCCTGCGGCGGTGATGACCAGAGTGGGAGCTGGTATCGGTTTGTTGGCAATCCTGATGTCCATGGTATTCATGAACGCGGCAAACTCCTCTGCCTTGCTGATAGGAACGACGTTGTATTCTGTGGCTGGTGCAAGGTTGACAAAAGCCCATCGTTGGATTGGCTTGCCGGACTTGTAGACCTTGATGTTCTTCATGTTCCACGAAGCTCCAAAAGGTCGGACCTCGGTCTCCTTTCTCCTCGCGTCGAGGTAGGCAACCGCAGGGGCAGGGAGTACTCGTCCTTGAACTGTGAGTAGAGTCTTGTCGACGGCGATACCGAATTTTTCCTAAAAATGTCAGCTCATATACTCAAGACAATAGCAAGCGGGAAACATACCAGCACTTCACCATCGAGACCCAGAGTCTCGCGTCCCTCCTGAGTGATAGACAAGGCGTTGGCATAAGGGCTTCGGCAGGCAAAGTTGACCATCTCTGTCGACTCATTACCATTAAGCTTGGCCTTGACAGATTGTCCAGGCTGAATCTCGACAAACTCGGCGGGAACAAAAGTCGGCTTGGACGCGGTTCCAAGATTGAGAAGGGGGTAATCCTGAGGCTGGAAGTTGTACTCTAAAAGAATTGTCAGCTTAATCCTTGTGGAGAGTAGTCATAACAGTGACGTACTTGAACGGTAGTAGTCGAAAACCGTGATGTAGCGATTGTCCATGTAAAAGCTCACGTTCTTGGGTCCAGGATACTCCCAGTCACCGTCAATGCGAGGAGGGTTGGGCTCTGAGAAGCTTCTCGCACTTGAGGCCTTGACGATCCCAAATATGGCCTTGGATCTCTTGACTGTCTTCCCGTCCGAGACTTTCATAGTGACCCAGACACGTGTCTTGGGGAGGAATTTGCTGATAAGGTTGACGTTCTTCCTGGCCCTCCAATCAGATCTAGGCGCGGCATACACATTGAGATTGCGAAAGATCTGGTCACATTT
The DNA here is from genome assembly GCA_027569015.1 of Ascodesmis sphaerospora. NCBI lineage: Eukaryota > Fungi > Ascomycota > Pezizomycetes > Pezizales > Ascodesmidaceae > Ascodesmis > Ascodesmis sphaerospora. The sequence goes on along the minus strand of JAPPUR010000029.1, from coordinate 128,625 downwards.
GCCAGCCACCTTGAAGATTCCATGCGTGACGTTGGCATTGAGGAGAAGACGACCTGTTCCAAGACGCACAGACTGGAAGAATCCACGGGCAGCAATCAAAGACCGACCGAGGTCAGTCGTGATGCCACCGTTCTTAAAGGAGAAGAAACGCGATCTCCCGACCGCGCTGATGTCGTTGAAATTGGACCGAGGACCGTACCCAAAGATGACATTGAGGCAATCGACAACATCGGGAAATTTGGGGAAGTCGAGGGCGATGGCAGCGTCTTGGTCGTCACCAGGAGCACCAAGCCTCTTGGCAGAGGTGCCTCCAGTACTCGAATTGAGGTACTCGAACAGGTCGTTCATGCGTATTTCGTTGGGTCCATGAATCTCAACCTCAAAGACGTCCATCCTGTCAGCGCCTTCTGCCGTGGCCACGCTAACACGCAGAGTGTTGTCGTTCTCCAGGGCGAGCTTCCGTAGGGAAACTAGCTGCGACTTGAACTCGGTTGCGATGACCAGGGACTTGTCGTTCGCTGTGAGTTGCTTCAGAACCTCGCAAATGACCAAGTGTAGCTTCCGGCCTTTGACGTCCCGAGGCTTAGGCTGCTTAGGCTGCTTAGGCTGCTTTCCTTTGCCCTTGGACTTGGAAGCACCCTCCTCCTCGGCGATAATCTCCTTGACCGTAATAGTGTACTTGTAAAAGACGGGGAACTTTGTCGTGATGCCATAGTAGTTGGCCCAGAGGGTGACTGGGATGCCTCTGGTACCAAAGGCAGGCCGAGCAGGGAACTTGTCCTCCTCCTGGGATTTCTTGGCTCCGAGCTCGAGCTTGCCCATCTTTGAGACGAGCTGTTGGGTAGAGGATGCTTGGCGTTGGACCGTCTCATTCTCAAGCTTCGTTGTGGCAGGGTTAGGCTGCGGGATAACTCCACCCATGCTAGACAAGTCAGTATCGACAAGCAAGAGGTTCATCAGGAGTCAGGGAAACATACGTGAAGATGAGCGGTTGATCACCGAATCCTCCACCTCCTCGGCCGCCACCACGACCGCCTCGCCCTCCTCCTCGACCACGGTCAAAACCTCCGCGACCACCTCTAAAGTCGCCTCGTCCTCTAGAGTCGCCACGTCCTCTAAAGTCGCCGCGCCCTCTGTATTCTCCTCGTCCTCCACCTCGGAAGCCGCCGGAGTCTCCACCTCCGCGTCCTCCGTCTCCGCGACCTCGGCCGCCTCGAAAGCCGCCATCGCCTCGACCACCGCCGTCACCTCGGCCGCCGCGACCACCACGTCCTCGGCCCCCACGGCCACCTCTATCACCTCTATCTGCCATGGCGGACAGGAGGGTACGGGCTCAGAGTATGGGTTGGGGTATGAGTCAAGGAAGAGAAGGTGAGCAAGAGAGTGAGTGACTGATGGGTGTTGTTGGGTGTTGTGTGTTGTAGGCAATACCACTTAGGAATGAAGATAAGTGATTGCTGATGTTGAGCGTTCAACGGGGTCTCTGAGTGAAGGTGTGTAGATGTGTTTGCGGAAGAGTAAGAGAGAGAAGAAGATGCGGGAAGAGGAGGTTTTATTTTGAGAGGGAGCAAATGCTTGCGGTTGACAAGACCGTGAATCACTGTCCGGGCAGTGACAAAGCAGTAACCTGCATCAGCTGGCCGCCAGTTGCAAACTCTTTGATCGCCTGCGATTGGTCGTTTTAGGCGATGAAAGAAAGCTCTTTCTTACGTCAAATACAAAATCGTGATCGAAGAAGGCGGCACTTGAAGGATTGATCCCCGCGGCTGGGAGGACCTGCGAGGTTGGAGGTTTATGTTCAAGAGAAAGGCGGGAGCTATCGCGGGGGCTAGCGATCCTAGCGACCTTGTGGAGCAGGCCAAGATGAACCAGGCCAGAGGAACGAATTGCAGGAGCTTGTGGCTTTCACGGTCGTACAAAGGGATAGATGATTAAAACAGGAATTGCAGCGGTTGAAACGCACATGGCGGTTTCGCCAAAGAAATACCTAGCCAATGTCGCTGCGTAAAGCTCAGAATGGTCGGCCTCCTGCAGATTTGTGACGCCTTCCTTACCTCTAGCCATCCCAGGATCATGAGAGACCTGCATGGTTGGGCTAACCAGGCATTCTGACGACGGTGGCCATCATTGATCGCCGGCTACCCTGGACTGTCACGATAGACACATGGGAGACGTTTCATTATGCAGACTGTCTTTGCGGGTTCCTTGCAGATGATACCTGACTCAAACATTGCTTCGCCTTGATCACGCAGGAACTCTTCGCTTTGAGCACACGTTCATCTCTTGTCCGTCTGCATGTTTGCTTCTTTCTAATGGTTGCCCTCTTTACACCGCCCCAGCCGGCCACGAAACCTGGCCCAATGGATACCCAGCCGCACCGTAAAAAGCAAAGAGAGACGTCACGGACCTTTATCACTGCTGTCTCCTGCAAGGCTAGGTCACGGGCTCGGTAAAGTGACCAGGGATACCAAACACCTCTTGAACGGCCCGTGATCGGAAAGATGGTTCTCCATACCTAAGTAGATATGGGTCCATGTCAATCAAGCTGGACCAGGAAACTGACAAGATACAGACAAACAAGCAGAGTATACATCGTACAATAGCTTCAACTACATCAAAACGATTCTCCTCAAACTTGTGCAAAATTCAACATCACCCGTAGCCAAGAATCCCCCCGTTACCCTACATTTCTGCCCTCATCCACCCACTTCAAGCCCATTGATTGACTGCCTCCAGGATGTAAGCGACCTCAACCTGCGGGGCTTGAACAACCAAGCGTCCATTCGACACATGGCAAGCGTTTGAGCACTTGCAGGCCTTTTACATGTAGCCTCGCACAAGGGGTCTTCCCTCTCGTCCTGGCCCCACAGCCCTGTGTTTGCGAGGACCCTGCTGTATGTGCTCGCAGCAACTTACACTTGGACCTCTTGAGTGCGACGGGACTCTCTGGGTATAGCAGACCTGCCCTGGTAGCCTAGAGGATACCATTGATGTCAAGAAAGCTAGTTCTGAGCTCTATAGTACCGTCTAGCTTCATCCCTCGGTAGCAGGCTTCGGTGGATTCTTAATGTTGTAACCCTCATCACAACTTGAGCAATGCTCGGCTTCCCGCATGCATCGAGTCAAGGGGTGCTTCAGAACGACCCTCTGACAGGTAAGCGGAAATCGAGACTTTACAGACTACGGATCTTTGCCAACTTACTCCTCTCACTCTCAGACTCCATGTATCTTGCCCACAAGTCTACTGCGCACTACGAGATCATGCACTTCTTCACCCAAGAGCTACAAGAATAGTTGTTCCGATGCATATACACCACTCTTCAAACATTTATTCCAGACAACATCAACTGCCCTGTCACATATCCGTTTGCTGGATCCCTTACGACACATCGATCGAATCACTAGCTCTCAATAAACAATCGGCTTGAACGCAAACTCATTACAAAACTACCATGTGTACCGGCCAGCGAGGTTTCTATATCTGCCCCTGCAAGAATCTGTCATGCCCCAGGAGAGGAGTCGTGCCGCACAGAAACATCATCTATGGGCACGTGGCAAAGATCGAGATAGACACGATTGCCTGGGACATATGCGAGTGGTGGATCGCCAACGGACCCCCTGAGCAGGTTCTCAACCGGTACCTGAAGCCGAGCTGTGTTTACTTTGCGTGGCATACTCTCATGATCAACATGCCGATATGTGAAGAGTGTGAGGTCACTTGCGCAGAGAGCAATAGGGGTGTTGGAGGTGGTGAAAGGAAGGGCTGAATTATTTGGTGTTGTTCACAACAAACAAAAAGGGATAGAATGGGTTTAGATTGGTTCTTTGACACTGTTGTTCAGACCCCAGAGACAATAAAATCGTTTCACCAAACGCTGAATACTGTTCCGATTGCATTGATACACCAACTATAAAAAGCTGACATCAAAATTGTTTCTTCGCACATTTCAGTCATCCTGAATTACATTTTACATCACCCACACACTTCACACTCACACAACAACACTACCCTATTCAAGCCTGACAACATGTGCAAAGGCAGAAACGTCACTGTCATGTGCCCTTGCACGAATGTAAACTGCAGCTCCAGAAACCCCTACGCGGAAGGAGGAGGGAATGGTCATCTGATCGAGACACTCACCTACATTGAGCCCTGCAAGGCACGCGAGAACAAGCCCCAGCGTCCTGGCACCTATCCGCGCTGCACCAGATGGTCCAACCGAACGCAGTGGTACGAAGAGATCTGTGAGGCCTGCTACGGAAACGGCTGCCCTGAAGTCAGAAAGTAGGGAGAGAAGAAGAACTAGAACAAGATGGATAAGAGCCAACCCACGCACTGGGGTGGGTTTTCGGGAGAATTGATGTCGACTGTAGGGAACCGCCTCTAGTAGCTTAAATCCAACTTATTCGTTTCTAGCTGATCATATTTTTCTCTACATGAGTGACTCTGAATGTGCTTGAAGGCCCAGTGGGATGACAGAGCACAAGATCTCGCCAGAGGACAATGTGTGACTGCGGCAAGGGGAGGGACAACAAGGTCAAAAGACAAGATAGGCCTTCTGACAGTGATATAAGGACAAGAGAACACATAGTATGATGGGTGATCCATCTTAAATTGTCAAGTTACATGTTATCCTGGATAGTATAATGCCTCAATAACTCAACCTGAAAAACCCTCACACGCCATTATCTAACATGGCCATAACCAACAACGCCAACTTCCCCGCTCCTGTATTCTGATGCTTCATTTGACTGATATCCAAAATGTCATGACTTGACATGCCCGGCGGTTGCGACCTGCAGGATCTCGTCCTCCAGGCCTGAAACGAGGTGCACCTCTATTCCAGCATCCTGAAGCGTCTTGCGGCCCGTGTTCTCTCCAACAAATGTCTCGGGCTCTTGGACCCCCACATACACCTTGGTGATCCATTGCTTCTGGCGCAGAACCCTCTCGACGCAGGGGAGCTTGCCGCTCAGGCGCTTGAAGCAAGGCTCGACCGTGGTGTAGAGTGCATGTGGGGTGTTGAATACTTCAGAGAGCTTCTCTTCCGTCGTGCCGTGCTGCTCAGCTAGCTTTAACAGACAGCACTCTTCAGCGTGTGTGTTTCCGGGAAGTTCTAGTGTGTATCCCTCAGCAATGATGGTGTTGTCGTCGAGTCGCACAATGAGAGCACCCACACGGAAGTTTGTGGGTTTTGGAGGAGAGTTATTAGCCTGGCCAAGCGCACGCTGCATGTAGGCCTTGTGATCCCCAGGCTCTATTGTTGCCATTTTTAGAATATTCAGAACCTGGCTTGGGTGATTGAAATGATTGAAACAAGAAGATGGGAATGATGTTGGCAGCTCCCACTTTGGTGGCCGGTGCTTGAAAGCTCCGATGACCGCATGCACTTTAACCAGCCCCACAATTTTCCCGGAGCGCGTTGAGTCGCGTCTCTCGACAAGCACCGACACCTTTGAAACTCAGCTTCACCATCTCGTCATCAAACAACGCCAACATCAGCAAAAATGTCAGATTTCGAAGACGTGCTGGATAGCGAGCCTCCCACCATCGACCCCTATGAGGTCTTGGGTGTGGAACGGACAGCAAATCCCGACCAGATCAAGGGCGCATACCGGAAGGCCGCCCTCAAGAACCATCCAGGTTGGCCCAGCTCCCATTTGTTGTATGGGACAGACACTAACATCATTCAAAGACAAGGTCCCTCAGGATCAAAAGGAGCAAGCGCACGAGAAGTTCCAGTCCATCGCCTTTGCCTACGCCGTTCTCTCTGATCCCGCCCGACGAAAGCGCTACGACACGACCGGTTCCACGGCCGAATCGATTGTGGACTCTGAGGGCTTCAACTGGAGCGATTACTATCGAGAACAATACAAAGAGTCGGTCTCTGGAGATGCTATCGAAAAGTTTGCCAAGAAGTACAAGGGATCCGATGAGGAGAAGGACGATGTGCTTATCGCATACGAGCAATGCGAGGGCGACATGGACGAGCTGTACGAGAGGGTTATCCTGAGCGACGTACTGGAGGACGACGAACGGTTTCGCAAGATCATCGACGAGGCGATCGAGAGTGAGGACGTGCCCAGCTTCCCCGCCTACACCAAGGAGACCAAGAAGAAGCGAGCCACACGAGTCAAGAAGGCTCGAGCGGAAGCTGCAGAGGCCGAGGATTACGCCAAAGAGCTCGGTGTGCACGACAAGCTGTTTGGCGAAAAGAAGGGAAAGAAGAAGAAGGGCAAGGGAAGCTCTGAGGATGATCTCGCGGCGCTGATCCAAAAGCGTCAAAAGGACCGCTCAGAGAGCTTCCTCGACCATCTTGCTGAGAAGTATGGTGCCAAGGAAAGCAAGGGCAAAAAGGGCAAGAAGAGGGTGATCGAAGAAGAGCCTTCTGAGGAGGCTTTCCAGGCAGCCGCTTCCAAGCTGCGGAGCTCGAAGAGGTCAAGACGATGAAGATAGAGCAAGATGCTGGGCTGGGAATGGAGTTGGGTCTATGACGTGGTATGGAGTTTGGAGTATGAAGGCGACTTTGTTTGTATGGATGCTATAATAAGCCTGGAATATTGCAAGCAGTCAAATAACTCATGGTTTCTCTAAATATCATAACCTTGAATGCAGCTCTAATGACATGAATATCTGCTTCATGACAATCTGATGCTACTCATAGGCCGGAGTACAATGAGCAAACAAATCAATCTAATCTAAATTTCACATGGAAGCAAAACACAATTGATGAAGAATACCAACACGAGCCTATACACTTGATTGCATTATTTAATTCTTCCCCTATAGGGTGCGGAAAACGTGAAATCACCGTCAGTGTTGTTAGTGACAAGGTCCCCAGCGCCAGGCGGGGTTGTTTAGCACCTTCTGCCTACAAAAGTTTCACTTCACCCTTCCACAACTTCGATTGTCGTGTGACGTCTTTGCCCTTGAGCAGATATCAACCTGACAGCATCGACAAGTTGGCGATGCGCAATGATGAATAATTTGTCGCTCGAGAGAACTCTGCCGTCATGATGCCATGAGCGACCCGGCCAAGCCCCCAATTTACCCCCGGTACTGTTTCCATCTGGCGCCAACCGTGAATACCTGGTGCCTCTTCCGGGTAGTCGATGTTCACGGCCTTGACCAGCACGAAGGCTTCGAAGGTGAGCTACTTGAGAGAGTTGTCATAGATATGGTCACTGACGGCTAGCAAGGTGAAAACTTTTACTTCTACGGGAATTTGCCAATAAAATGGGTGCGCATTGTTGGGGTTGTTGTCGCCATCGATGACTATGCAGGGCGACGCGTCTACACTGTAGACGACAGTAGTGGCGCCTGTATTGAGTGCACAATCCTCATATCGGCTTCCCAAGAAGGGGTCGATAGTGCGGCGACGGCGACAGACGCTGCCTCGAAGGTGGATGCAAATCCACTCGCGGCTGCTGCCCTCTTGGCCAATATCAATGTTGGAAGCGTCGTTGATGTCAAGGGGGGAATATCCACCTTCAGGGAAGAGCGGCAGCTCAATATCGAGAAGATGGTCCCTCTACGAGGCACAGCACAGGAGGTCGCGCTCTGGGAAAAGAGGATCAAGTTCCAGTCCGAGGTGCTGGCGAAGCCTTGGATCCTGCGGAACAGAGACATCCGTAGATGTCGCAAGGAGGCTGAACGAAGCGAAGAAGAGGCAGAGAGGAAACGCAAACGGCTCAAGGCGATGATAGAGCCAAAGGTGGCCAAGCAGCCGACCAGATCAGCGGACCAAGATCAACGCGGCGAGAGTCAAGAGCCAAGCAAGGCCAAGCGTCTAGAACTGCGACAGATTCTTGAGCACGGCGAAAGAGGCAAATATGATGCGTTGGGATTATGATAAAGCAGGTTGAGAATGTGAACAAGGGGCTTGTTTTGCTTAGCGGGCGTTCCTGGATATGTCTGGACTGAGAGACACAGCAAAGACGATTGTTCAACAATGATTGGCAGACACAAGGCCATTATGCCCTGTTCCGGAATGCGATTTTGACTTTGAACGTGATTTAGCAGCGTGGCAGCCCTGCGAAGGATTTCCATAGGCTCGGGACTTGACAAGACACATGGCCAGCCTCTGGCAATCGCGGTAATTGTCTCACCTTCTAACAACTCCCTCTCTACCGAATGTCACCTCGAGTCAAGTGGTTGGCTAAAAGTTCAAGACAGGCTGCACGGGAGAGTGCCTCAGGACGGCAGACACTGACAACTCATCCACCTGACTTGATGTGATGGATGGCAAGGCGTCGTCATCAGCAAATCGATAGTGTGTCTGGACCAAAGACACTATCCAATTTTTTCCTCCGGGGACCTTGGCCGCGAGTGGACTGGTGTGAGAAGCATTCTGCGGCTGAAAACCCTCCGGAAATTCACATCCCCAAAGGAGGACCCTGATTACTTCCGACAGCCGCGATGGCGCGTATCAGCTTCACTGTGAGGCGTCCAGTGAGACGCCGGTGACGGTTCTGTGCGTTGATGATGGAAATTTGGAGGCGCTCTTAAAACCCCATATTCCCCTGGGCTGAGCGTCGGTGCCGTCTGTGGCGAGCGCAACAACGGCCATGCCCCTTTTGAGGGCGGTTTTGCACAAGAATCGATAGTCCCTGAAGCTAGCGCGTGAGCGGCTGCTCTGTGGGACGGCCCTACTGCAGGCACACGCGAAGCCACGGGCACGTCCTCGTCGATATCGGCTCTGGATTGGACACCCACTTCCCTTGAAATGGTACTTTCTCCACACCATCACCACCAACTCAGGCAGAGTTCGAGACTGAGGACATGCGCCCGGGACACTTGATCTGGAATGTGCGAGCCACTTTGATCAAGGCTGGAGCTCATTAACAGAGAGAGAAGCTCCTTCCGGATCCTGACGGAGATTCGAGGTGTCTCCTGCCTCGAGCACATGAGCAGATGCGCGAAATATTGAGGTTGACAATCCATGAAATGGAACCCAAACCCTTCACTGTGCCTCATTCACGCCTCTTCCTTCGAATTCCAGCCAATCTCACTCATTCTCCATCCTAAAATCCAATTTCTCGATTCAGTGTTATCCTTGTGCGCCATCTTACCTTACCTTGCCGGTACCTGAACCGCCCTACGCCTCCATTAACGACTCCGAGTCACTATCCTTAGCGAGCATTGCTTTTCGTGGTCGATTCTAGCCTTGGTCTAGCCTCTAGGTAAGCCACGCCAACACACGTTGGTTCATTTCTTCCCGATGGACGCAAGAGTCTAGCCCCCTCTGCCCGGGGGGCCACCAGACTAGCGATTTACGCATTCGATGGTATCTCAGCTTGTGAGCATGGCCCTGGGCCCAGTTGCATTGTTATATGAACCATGGATCCCCTTCCCGTCAGACATCCTGATTGAGCAAGCCATCGCCTGTCTTGTCTTGCAGAGGTTCCAAACTTCTCCATCAAGGCAGATCCCTTCCTTTAACTTGTTATTCACTTTCCCTTCACCATGAGATCTCACAGGGTTCTCCCGATATGGCTCCTCTGGCTAACCCAGGGACAGGGGTTGACCATCCCCAACGCCGACGGCAACTCGGGCGATACCTTGGAAGACTCCCACCAGGAGTTCAAGCGAACCATTGCGACTGAGGACCAGGAGTATCTCACAACTTATGCCAAGGACGACATTATCCCGGCCACCGAGACTGTCGACGTTAGCACCAGCAAGGCGCAGACTGGAACTGCCATTGTTCTTCCTTCTCTCTCAGACGTTGAGCCTCATACTGAGGGTTTCATTGTCACCGACCTTTACAACCCTCTTCAGACCGAGGCTCCTATTCTTAGCACCTCTATTAAGAGCCCATCGAGCCTTCTCAAGCCTGTTGCATCCCCCACCAAGAACGCTCAACCCTCAGGCCTTTCCAAGATGGCGACCAGCAACGACATTTTCGCCAACCCTATCGACACCAGCGCCCCTCTGGCCATGTTCCAGAGGAAGGCCGACCACCCGGTTCCTCGTCTGGGAATTTCTAAGTCGGGTCCCCTCGAGACCAACAAGTTCTACTCCAACTTCTACCTTGGAGACCAGAAGGCCCCAGTTTACACATACCCTTATGCGCTCTCGTGGGCTGCCGGTGCCGGTGCTGCCGCGAGTTGGGGTATGGCGATTTCTCACGTCGAAGCCAGCCAGCGAGTTTACGGTCCAGTTCAATCTAATAAAGCTGTCGAATACTACATCAACCCCGTCGGCATCCAGTCCATGATCATCTCGGCCAAGGAGCTGGGCTCCAAGACCACCTTGACCATGGACTCGATCGGCCCTCACTATGCCAGGGCCATACTTAGAAAGGATAGCTCTTCTGCTCCCGCCATCACCTTCCCTCTTGCTCAGGGCAGCCTCTTCACCACTGCCTACTACAGCGGCGCCACGCCCTTTATTCAGTCCGGCGTCTACTTCAAGAGTATGACTCAAGTGGCAAAGGACCCCAAGACCAACGTGCGCAAGTTCAACTTTGTCCTCGAGGATGGTACCACCTGGCGACTGTACGCGTACAAGACCAAGGGCGACGCTCTTAACCTGACAGTCACCAACAACGGTCTCGCCTCGTCCAACAAGCCCTTCTATGGCTTGATCCAGATCGCCAAGGACCCCAAGTCGAGCAAGTCCGAGGCAGTCCTTGACAATGGTTGTGGCATCTATGCGACTGGCATGACCATCAGCGGTTCTGCTGTCGGTACCAAGGGTACTTATAGCTTCAACTGGAGCAAGTCCGGCCACACCTCCGGAAACCTCTGGATGTTTGCTCTTCCTCACCATCTCACCTCGTTCGACGCCGCCACCACCGCCAACCTCCGGGACTACAAGCTGCAGACTCCCACCAAGGGCGTTGCCACGATTGTCGGAGGTACCAAGTGGACCATGGTCGAGCCCTCGATGCCTGTCAACATGGGCTTTGCCCCTTGGGATCCTTCTACGGGCGCCAAGGGACTCTCCACCAAGGCAAAGACCACCATCAAGCCCATCGCTCAGTCGGAAATCTCGCAGGACATGATTGCGCAGACCAACCTGGACTCGATGTACTTTTCTGGAAAGGTGAGTTATGGCTTTGACAATATTGAATCATGATCTAACGAACATGCATAGGCTCTGGCCAAGTTTGGTACCATTATCTATGTCATCAACAACCTCTTGGGCGATGCTGCTCTGGCCCAGTCTGGCTTGGCTAAGCTGAAGACGGCCTTTGCCAGATTCGGTACAAACAAGCAAAACTACCCGCTTGTCTACGAAAGTAAGTAACAAGATCTTGAGTAGATCGGAATAGTAACTGACTCGATCAACTAGCCGCTTGGGGCGGTCTCGTCTCATCTGCATCCTATGTCACCGGAGAGTCCGGTTCTGACTTTGGAAACACTTACTACAACGACCACCACTTCCACTACGGTTATCACATCCTTGCTGCTGCCTACATTGGTTCTATGGATAGCAAGTGGCTTGCTGCCAACAAGGCCTATGTCAACAGTCTCGTTCGCGACTATGCCAACCCAAGCAGCACGGATAAGTATTACCCCCTGTGGCGAAGCTTTGACTGGTACCACGGCCACAGTTGGGCCCATGGCCTGACCGCTATGTGGGATGGCAAGGTGAGCTTGGAACATGCACTCATGCGGAGACAAAACACTGACAGCCATGATAGGACCAGGAATCTAGCTCGGAGGACATCATGTCTGTGTATGCCCTCAAGATGTGGGGTCAAGTGATCCAGGACACCAGCCTGGTTGCACGGTGAGTTGAGATGTTGTTCTTGCAAGGATTCGGACACTGATGGACAACAGAGCCAATCTGCAACTGGCTGTCATGACACGAGCTATGCAGCAGTACTACTACTATACCAAGGACAACGTCGCCCAGCCCAGCAACTTTATTGGCAACAAGGTGGCGGGTATTCTCTTTGAGAACAAGATTCACCATACCACATGGTTCAGCCCCAACATTGAAGCCATCCAGGGCATTCACATGATCCCCATTCTGCCCCCTTCAAACCTGGCCCGAACAAAGACATTTGTTCAGCAAGAGTGGGACACCTACTTCAGCAGCGGCCGCGTTGACAAGATCGACAATGAATGGAAGGGCATCATCTACGGCAACTACGCCACTATTAACCCTAAGGCGGCTTGGACCTTCTTTACGAGCTCCAAGTTTGATGCGAAGTGGATCGATGGCGGTGCTTCAAGGACGTGGTTCTTGACGTACGCTGCAGGTGAGTTTGAATCCATTGAAGCGGTGGCAAGGACAAGGCTAACGACCGTGATACAGCCCTCGCCGGCATTTAATAGACTGAGGCGGAGTCGAATAGAGGCCGCGTCATGATGGATATCAGGGCGTCGGCGACCGACCCTTTCAGGGGTTTGGCTATCAGTGCTCGAGATGAGCAACTGTGTATAAAAGATGGGCATAGAAGGAAAGACAAGATACCTCGACGGGAAGAAAGATTTGCTTTGTATATTGAAAGAGGAGACAGTGGGTTTTCGTATTCTCCAGGCGTTTAGAGATGGGGAAGAAAGATGGATGGTTGGATTCCTGACCTCGCCAAGACGGGAGGCAGATGCAGTACCTTTGACAAGGTTTTACAATTTCATTTTTTTTTAAACCTACTATTCACATTCACATTCACTTCACATTGATCAATTTCAGTCCAGTTCCGAGACAAACATGAGAGGATTGGGAGTTTGACAAGGGCCTCGGCCCAATAAGACGTGACGTATGTCGCAGGTTGTCTCGCAACTTGATTTCCTTGGAAGATGGGGCCGAGAGATCGACGACGCCTCATGAAAACAAGCATTCCCGGGCATCCGGGGTCGATAGAGTTGGACAGCCAACCACTTGACGAGGGTGACAGATAGTGCTTGTTGCGTCGTTTGGGGGGGAACGAGGCGCAGCTGTAGATTTGCGACATGGGGGGCAGTTTGTGCAGATTTGGATGGATTTCAAGATGGAGTGCCAAGACAAAAATGATGTTTAATGACTGCCCTGGATGGGGCTGTTTGGTGGAGATCGGCAAGGGGTATTTTGACGAAAGAGATGGTGACGATATTCGAGGAATTGATTTTCGCTTGAGATCGTATCAAGCTTCAGTGGACATTATGCAATGGTTGGAGGGATGGACATAATGCACGGGACAAGCCGTTTGCTTCACTGCATTTTTAACCCGCCCCGAGCAGTGCTTTATCTTCATGTTTGACGCAGCTCTATCGATAAGGTTGCCATGGAAGCCCAATGACTCCCGGACCGACGGCCCCGTGATGCGTGTCACGATTGGAATTGGTGAGCTGTTGCAGCCGCAGCGATAATCCCGGCAACGTCGGACTGACGAGGAAAATGTAATGTGCGACAAGACGGGGGACTGCGGGCGGGCGGGCGGGATTGGGTAAGCGGGTGTTTCCATGGTAAGCTGATGCATATGAGGGTGAGATTTCATTTGTACTTTGGGGACTCTGCATGTTTTAACGATGACGACGGTGATTGTGTTTGGCGTGGAATTCCAAGTTTTGAAGCGATAGCAGAGTCTGTTTGTATCTTAGCAGTGCGTGTCCTGTGGCTGCGACGCCAAGAAAAAGAGATTAAGTCGAATAAGCTTTTTTGCCAACCACGCAGAGACCACCACCATCAGAAAGACACACTTGAAAAGAAAGATTGGCTTGGCGGTTGACGTCTTGTCCGTGTGGCTCGGTTCACACAGCTTACTATGTTGTATTAAGGTTTCCGCTGAGCCACTGTCCTTGGGAATCGGCGCTTCCTGGATCTAGACTGGGGCCAAGAAAGCCGAATGACTGAGCAACAGTGACAAGCGCAACAACTGCCCAGGGAGCTCCCTAGCTGAAAAGAAAGACGAAGACGCTCACCCCTGTACAACATGTCACTGACGGTGGGGAACTCAGGGAGCTCTCAGCGGATGCGGGCTGGTTGCCGGCCAACTCGACCTCTTCTGACCAATCACGGGTAGCCTACATCAAGCTCCTTCTTTAATGTGGGTCGCCGATCTCGACCCATGTCCTACGTCAACGTGGGTTGGAGCTTCCCTTCTTCAATCCTGGGCAAAGGAGGCCTCCTGGAATCTCGAAGCTCCGTACCACGTTTTTCTTCTCTTTGCACATTCGCCCCAAACAACACCATCCATCTCGAATTCAGGCTGTGCTCCTTCACCGCAGCTGATACGTACGCGCTTTCACACACCGATAGAGCTACCTCGTTGAGCGGGGTTGATTTTGACACTGCCCTCTTTCGAGCAAAGGTTCTTCGTTACGCGCTCCCTCTACCCGGCTCGTCCGTTTCGTCTTTCTCTTCAGTCCGCTCCTTTCGCTCTCGTGTCACACATCACGGGTTATCTATCAATTTGAATCGCGAGAAACTTTAGCAGACATGGTTTGTGAGTAACCACGACTTTACTACCTGCCTACGCATAACGTTTTCGCCTGCATCTCGCGCCGTTCCCGTTTCCAAGGCACGACATAGAGCCGTCTAGAACCTGTTCCAAGTACCCAGGTTTCATGGAAGAGATCGGCAACTTCTAAGTCGCATCTTCCATCCTCTTTATCCATCACATCGTCCCCCTTCTTCCCAATCCGACACTCCAGTACCACACACCCCCCAGAAAAAAACGCCCGACCCCTCCCAAGTGCGAGTCCCAAGTTTGCTAGAGGTAGCTAGCTTCCTCTCCACGGGTTGGGCGCCACTCACGAGCACGACTTGCACAAGCGAGAGAACCCATCTTCGAGCCAAATCTTGGCCAACCCTTCAAACCCTTCTCTTCCCTTACACCCCAATCCTATCCTACGGACACGGGAACGGGAAAGGCAACCGCATCAAACGATATCCCCGACCCTGCAGAGTGAAGCGATCTGAGCGGACCCAGTCGTCGAATTGAGTGAGTGGTGAACAGTGTCCATTCCCTTGCTTGAGCCTTGCCTTTGAGTTCTTTCAACTTGGCTGGCTTTCTTTCATCCTGAGGCGCTTCTCCCTCGTCTTCTCATTCATCCCCAGCCCTGCTTTCGCCCTCTCTCCATCCCTTTGCAAGCGCCAGCCCCTTCGGGCCATCTTGTCTACAAGCTTCAATTGCGCAGATCACACGAGGCGCAGCAGGTTGGTCCCTTTCACAAACGCAGCCAAGAGTCCCTTGCTGGCCCAGACCGGGGCCTAGTCAGCCCAGCAGCCAGCCTTGCTTTCCTGTTTGAGTCAAGAGGCCTTTGTACTTCCCATCTACTCTCCGCTGTTAGTCCCAAGCATCTTGTCCTGCTTAATTGCTTGTTGTGCCCTCTTGGCTTGTTTTCAATCGCATAACCGACTTCATTTACTGACTATGCCGGTGTCTTGATTCGCCATCAACAGCTCTTCCATCCTTCAACCATTACATCAGACGTCAAATGTCTAACAGGTCTTCGCACGCGGCCGACGAGAACTCGCCGCTCATCGCCAATGGCGGTGCCTCGTCGGCCCTCCATGATACCCTCGGTCATGTCCATGGCAATGGCAATGGCAACGGTCACATCAGCCTCAGCCGAGGCTCGAGCACTATGACTTTCCTCTTCGACTCGAAGCATACCCCGGGTCTCGATAATCAGAACTTTGCCTTGAGGCATCTCGCCTACTCATGGCATGTCACCAAGGTGACACTTCTTAGCAGTATGTTTGCGCTCGACTTGGAAACACACTTGGTCGATGCGACTGACTCTTCATCACAGGTTATGTCAATTTCCTCCTGGTTATGGTTCCCATTGGTATTGTTGCCGGCAAGATGGGCTGGAATTCCACCGCCGTCTTCACTATCAATTTCTTCGCCATTATCCCTCTCGCCGCCGTCCTTTCGTTTGCGACCGAAGAGATCTCTTTGAAGCTGGGTGAAACAATGGGTGGTCTGCTGAATGCTACTTTTGGAAACGCCGTCGAACTGATTGTGCGACTCCCCGCGAGAAACTTGGGCTGGATTCGAGATGCTAACAAAATGCGCAGGTCAGCATTGTTGCGCTCAAGGAAAAGCAAATCGACATTGTTCAGGCCTCTATGCTCGGATCGATTCTCTCTAACCTTTTGCTGGTAATGGGCATGTGCTTCCTGTTTGGCGGTATAATCCATCGCGGCCAGACTGGCAGTGGCACAGAGCAGGTCTTTTCTTCGGCCACTGCGCAGACTACTTGCTCGCTCATGACACTCTCGTCTGCTTCGCTTATCATTCCCGCTGCTGTATGTTCCCAGTTTCAAACGCTGGAAATCACCGACTAATATTTGGTGTAGCTGTACGCCGTTCTTGACCAGGGCGGCTCCAGGGACAAGGATCAGAGCATCCTTACTCTGTCGCGCGGAACCGCCATCATTCTGCTTCTACTCTACGTCCTTTACCTCGTCTTCCAGCTTCGAACCCACAGCAACCTTTTCGATGCTGAGAACCAGAACGCTGGTGCCGAGGGCGAGGAGCCTGAGGAGCCCACCCTTGGCACTGTCAGTGCTGTCGCCGTTCTTGTTGTCACCACCATCCTGGTAGCCATCTGCGCCGACTACCTCGTTGGAAGCATCGATAACCTTGTCGAGACATCGGGCATCAGCAGGGCCTTTATCGGTTTGATTTTGATTCCTATTGTTGGAAACGCCGCCGAACATGTCACCGCTGTTGTTGTTGCTATTCGGGACAAGATGGACCTGGCTATGGGTGTTGCCATTGGCTCCAGCATCCAGATCGCTCTCCTCGTCACTCCTTTCCTTGTCATTGTTGGCTGGATTATTGGCTCTGACATGAGCCTTCACTTTGAGACCTGTAAGTCTTGCATAAGCCGCAGTTGTACGAAATGTTGGATTCTAACAATGCCTAGTCCAAACCGTTGCCTTTTCTGTGTCCGTTCTCGTCGTCACCTACACCGTCCAGGACGGCAAGTCCAACTATCTCGAAGGCGCTATGCTCCTCGGTCTCTACGCCATTATCGCCTTGGCCTTCCTCGTCACTCCCAGTGGCATCATCGACGGCAAGATTGGCGCCTAGATCATATCACCCGCTCAACCTTTTCCCATAACCCATATTACCACACTTCAACCATGTGCCTCTGGATACCGGGCGACGTTGGATGCTCCGCAGCTATTTACGCAACTGGGCCTAAACTGGGCAGTAAGGATGGTTCTCACAAACACGAGAGCGATAGCCACAAGTTTGCCCACAATAATTCGAGCTGAATTTTTCATTCTTGTATTACTAGGATCAAACAGTCTTCTGGATAGGACTGGAAAACTCCAAACAAAGAGATTCAAAGAGGGGAGGGGGAGGGTAGTGGAAGGGAAGAAGAGGGATTACTATCGCCATCGCGCATTTTCATTATGTCAAAAGAGGGAGGGAGTTTATGATACTAACTGTTTAGTCGTAGTCCGCATGCTTTGCAAACGCTTTTCCTTCATGTTGATATTGTTGGACTGCAAGGTCGCAAAGAGGCGACGAGTACGGGAGATAGCTCAGATAGGAATGAAAAGCATGAAAAAGATGTCAATCGTAGTCGTTATTGTTCTTGATCATGTTGTCTATCTAGCTCAGGTAATGAATTGTTTGAGGGTTACCTATATAGGTCGGTATCATTAATAAGCCAGTACGTTTTCACATTTACCTTTGTACAGAGATAGAAGCCCGAGTTCATTTGGTGGTCTGTAAGAAGTCTGACGGCTAAGGGACTGGTTCGAGAACATACGCATGGATGGACCTATGCACAGACATAACCATCAAGGCGCTTTCACTGGATTGAACGAGGGCCTGTGTAAATGTCGAACCGAGCATAGACCTATTGGATGTGCTTTTCGTTCATTCATTCACACGACCAGACAAAGGAAACCATCTGAAAGCCTTGATCACTGGGTTTGCACAGCGTCGAGGTGGATGAAAAGTTTAATACAACGGTGAGACCGAGGATATATGCTCTCGTCTTTGTTTCTATTCCAAATAGGCAACGCAGGTATCTCTCTATGGTCAGATGGTAGGCTTGGACATGGGCGCAATAATGCCCTGCTTCATGAGCACACGAGGCTTGGTGCTCTCCTGGAACGTCTCCTTTGTCATCCACTCGGGACCGACGGGCAGACGCAGGGATCGCTCGTACTGCTGGCGGGACTCGAAGGGGTGAGGGAGCTGTGAGGCGAGGTAGCGGTCGTTCTGGTAACTTGTTAGTCTTGATTCTCCAAGAACAAAGGGGTGTGGGTTTTTTTTTTACCTTTTTGATCCGCTTCTCGTTGATTATCACCTTGTCCAGCTTGGCATCCTTACGGTCCTTCTTCTTGATACCCTCGACCTTTGTCAGGAACCGACCCTGATGCCGCTTCTTCTCCTTTTCGCTCACGCCGTCACCGACCCATGAGCCCCAACCAGGAAGAGTATTATCAACAACCTTGTCATCATCCTCTTCTGCAACATCTGCCTTTTCACGCTCAAATTCACCGACAACGTCCTCACCCGCAAAGGCACGAGCCACCATCTCTTGATCGCGGATGGCGAGGGGGAGATGCTGGTCAGTGTCGGATTCGGCATCTGAAACTTCCTCATGTTTGGACTTGCTCTTTGTCTTGCGGGAGGAGGCGACGATGATGTTGGATGAGAGATCGAGGTCGCCGACGTTGGCTGCCGACTGACCCTTCTTCTTGCGACGGGTTTCACCACGGGACCAGGCGCCTGCGGTTGATGAAACGGTTCGAGAGGAGTCGAGGGATGTGATGTTGGGGATGGCAGGGTTGCTGCCAGCTCCATTGGTAGTTATCACCACATCATCCTCATCATCGTCCTCCTCTTCTGTTGACTTTGGCTTCTTTGCCCGAGTTGGCTTTTCGAAAGCTGGCTTGAAAGCTTGACCCTCAGCAGCACCGTACTGTCGACGGCCCACCTCCTCCATCTCCTCATCACCATCACCATCAAACTCTTCACCATCGAGCTCTCGTTTGATCTGGCGGATGAGAGCGTCGTTGGCCTCCTTCTTGGCAGCCTCGGCTTTTTGCATAAACTTCATGCTCATGAGACCCTTCTGCGGCACATCTTCCTCCTCCTCGAGAGCCGCCAGCTGTCGCCGGAGCGAAGCATCTCCGTTGTCAGAGTCGCTATCAGATGATGAAGACTCATCGGAGCCACCGGCGCGGCCTTCTTTCCTCCGTCGGAGCTCCTCGTCCTTGCGGGCCATTTCTGTCAGACCAGCTCGGAAGTCGTCGTCCCACACAGCTCGCTTTGTCTTGGAGCCGATCTTGGCCCACTTGCTCTCCTTGTGTCGCTGTCCGACACGTTCAAGCGCACGACGACGATCCTGAGCCAGACGCTCTTCATCAGAGTCGATCTCGCCAGCCTCCTCCATGGCCTCCTTGGTGGCCATCTCGTCACGCTCGCGCTGCTTCCTGTGTACGCGGTGGTAGGCCTTGCTCTTGATCTTCTTGATGCGCTTGGCCCTCTTGGCCTCGCGCGAGTTGAGCTCACGCTCCATACGCTTCCTGGCCAGTACCTCCTTTCGTGTGAGTTCGTTACCCTCCTCATCGTACTCCTTCTCCTTAGGTTTCTGGGGCTTATCCATGGTCAGACCACTCTGTTCCATGATGGACATGATGGCGGATTCGAGCTCGTTGCTGGGGTTCGAAGTGGTCAGGGGTCGAATCTCAGTTGTATCCAGACCAGCAGTGTCAGAGTTCTGTGGTAGAGGAAACACCAAGTGCTCTGCTCTTCGGTTCTGCTTGACTGTGTCGTTCCACCGGTCCAGTGTCTCGTTTGTCTTTTCGTAGGCGGCGCTTCGATCCAGACGGTCCTGTTGTCGCTTCGCCAGGGGCACATCCAGCTTCTTGGCAGCACCGGGACGCTTCTCCTTTTCTTCCTTGTTCATGAGCTTCATCGACTTCTTGACGTT
Organism: Ascodesmis sphaerospora; assembly: GCA_027569015.1. Lineage (NCBI taxonomy): Eukaryota > Fungi > Ascomycota > Pezizomycetes > Pezizales > Ascodesmidaceae > Ascodesmis > Ascodesmis sphaerospora. The sequence goes on along the minus strand of JAPPUR010000029.1, from coordinate 108,774 downwards.
GGCGTCGCTGATGCCTGAGAGTCCCAGGTCGCTTAGGCTGATCTTGGTTTTTGATTTGGGCTTGTCCTCGTCGTCATCCTTCTGACCACCGTAACCCTTGATCAACCCCTGAAGAGCTTCTAGCTTCTCTGGGTTGGCTTCTTGGTCGTCATCATCGCTGTCGTCGTCTTCGTCATCATCATCATCCTCCTCGTCAGAAGCATCGTCATCGGATTCTGAAGAACCAGACTGGTCCTTGCCCTCAGGCTCCTCATCTGAATCCTCTTCAAACTGGTCGAGCGCTGTTGCTAGGTCAATGGCGTCTTCGCCAAGTGTCTGACCCTCGTCGTCCTGGGAATCATCTTCCGAATCGTCATCCTTTTCAATGTCAGCTTAGGCACATGCTGTTTAGCTCATGAGGGAAGCTACCTCTTGATGTGTCGACTTGCTCCCGCGGAATGAATATCCCTGAAACTTTTCCTCGTCGCTATCACCAAACGCCTCGTCACTCTCAATCTCAGAGTCCTCATCGTCTTCTCTCAGACCGCCTAGCCGCCACTCATTACCCTCGCTGTCGCTTCCGTCCTCGGCACCACCGTCGGCGGGCCTCTTGACCTTTTTCCTCTGGGGCTCATCCTCCTCTTCTTCCTCATCCTCATCATCGTCTTCGTCTCGGCCGTGCTTCCTCTCGCTCTCGATGTCGGCGTCGAGCTGCCTCACGCGGGGGGTAAGCTTCTGCCGGGGCGCAAAGTTTTCTTGGGCGATGCCAAAGGCGTTGAGGGCGTTCTTTTGCGAGCGCGCCTTTGACTTTTTGTTGTTTCCGGTATTCTTGGCCTTGGGATTGGCCAGGAGTGATCGGCCGTGAGCCTGACGTCCGCCCATTTTTGCTGGTGTTTTAAAGATGACGGCTCGTAAATGTGCCTGTCTTGCTCCAATACCTCTGACACTTTTTTCGCCAATATTTTCTGCCGCTCCAAAAAGTTTGGGCGGTGAAGCGACCCTTGGCTTGGCGGGGCCGACCTTGGCCGGTGGGGGCACTTACGGAGATGCGGCCTATCAATGGCGCCTTATTCCCTAGCTCCTTCCGCCCAGGCCCAAGGTGGCCGTGACCCACCCCACGCGGACCTGGACCGGCGCCGAACCCCGAAAAGCACCATCGCATGGTCGAATTTAATATTTGGTTCGTGGTTCGTGGTCCTCGTATGACCGATTGACTGACTGACAGACAGGCAATTGGGCCACCGCCTTATCTTCCACCTCTTCCCCTCCAATTCCCTCTTTCCCTCCATCATCCTCAATTGCCTTGTTTTGCTCGCAATCATGGCGTCCTTCGCCCCCGGGTTCCGGAGGTTATTCCTCCAGGCCTCGGCCTCGGCGCCCTCCAAGTTCTTCATCTGCAACCAGCGCCTCCGGGGAGCTGCTGCCCCGCGGACCATGCCCTCCCGCATCCTCAACCTCGTCCGGTCTCGCTCCTACGCCGATGCTGCCCTCCGCAAGCCTCTGGGCACCGTCGCCGAGCAGGTCTCTGCGCGCGCCGCCCCCTCCGTCTCTCAAGCTGCCAAGAAGGCATGGCCTGAGACCACACACAAGGGCGTTGGTTACTGGCTCATTGGCAGCGCTGTTAGTGTCTTTGGTATTGTCGTCTTTGGTGGCCTGACAAGATTGACCGAGTCTGGGTATGAATTGCACTCCCAAACATCCCATATGCTGTATCTGACCTGATCCAGCCTGAGCATCACTGAATGGAAACCCGTCACCGGTTCGCTGCCCCCCATGTCCCAAGCCGACTGGGAGTCCGAGTTCGAAAAGTACCGCGCCTCGCCCGAGTTCAAGCTCCTCAACCCTCACATGGACCTCGAAGAGTTCAAAAAGATTTACTTTATGGAGTGGTTCCATCGTGTCTGGGGCCGATTCATCGGCATGTCGTTCGTCCTGCCCACCGTCTACTTCATCGCTCGCCGCAAGGTCACCCCCAGGATGGCTTTCAACCTCGCTGGAATCTCTGCTCTCATCGGTTTCCAGGGTATTATCGGCTGGTGGATGGTCAAGTCTGGCCTCAAGGATGACCTGTTTGCTCCCGGATCTCACCCTCGTGTCTCTCAGTACCGCCTGACCACCCATCTTGCGACCGCTTTTATCTGCTACTCTTGGATGCTCCTCTCTGGTCTCTTTGTCCTGCGCAACAATGTCTGGATGGCCAACCCCGAGGTTGGTATGAAAGCTATCAAGGCCATGTCCAACCCCGGTCTTCGCAACTTCCGCCGTGCCGTCTTTGCTGTCGCCGCTCTCACCTTCATCACCGCCATGTCCGGTGGCCTTGTCGCCGGTCTCGACGCCGGTCTCATCTACAACGAGTTCCCCAAGATGGGTCTGGGCCTGTTCCCCCCCAAGAAGGAGCTCTGGGACAAGTTCTACTCGCGAAAGGAGGACCACTCTGACCTCTGGTGGCGCAACATGCTCGAGAACCCCAGCACCGTCCAGATGAACCACCGCATCCTCGCCGTGTCCACCTTCTGCTCCATCGTCAGCCTGTTCATCTTTGCGCGCACCAGGCGCATAAAACCCATACTTCCGCGGAACTGCAAGCGTGGTTCCACCGGCCTGCTCCACATCGTCTCGTTCCAGGTCGCTCTCGGCATCAGCACACTCATCTACATGGTCCCCATCTCCCTGGCCGCCGCTCACCAGGCCGGCAGCTTGGGTGTCCTGACCGTTGCCCTCATGTTGGCGTACAGGCTGCACGTCCCCAAGCCCACCCTCCGTCTGCTGGAGCAGCGGCTGAAGCAGATGCAGCTGCGCAAGTAGACGGGATGGCATGATGGTGGTGTGATTGCACTAGAGGACGTGCTTTCACCTGTAGAATCAGAAATCGAATGTATATTATTATGGAACCAACCAACAGCACAAATGGGAATGGGAAATAAAGCAAGGTGTGCGTAGAAGGGTGGTCCGAGTGATCAGACGACTTGGATCATTAGAAGCATTGTAGAAATACTCGACTCTAGGAAGCATCTTGTTAACAAGCCCTCTAAGGCGGGACATTTCTTTTTTTATTTCTATCTCATATGAGACTGCATCTACCGTCCAGATCTGATTTGGAGCCCTAGTGTAACATAACTTCCGTGCTCATGACATGTTCTCTCATGACATGATGCCTCGCTTCGATTTCCATTTTACTTGTGAGCTATTCATGACATGTTAGCGACTGCTTTTGCAACTTGGCCAAACAGGGTTATATCTTACCAATGCCCTCCTCGGGGATAGGCTCAATGCCGACCACCTCAGCAGCCAGCTTCTTGGCATCCGCCTTGTCGTCCTTCATGAAGGGGAACGCAAGAACCTCACGGATGGTGTAGTTGTCAGTAAGGAACATGACCATTCGGTCGATACCCATGCCCCAACCACCAGTAGGAGGCAGACCGTACTCGAGAGAGGTACAGAAGTTCTCGTCGATGAGCTGGGCCTCGTCGTCACCCTGGTCCTTCTGGCGGGCCTGCTCCTCGAAGCGCAGGCGCTGGTCGAAGGGGTCGTTCAACTCGGTGTAGGCGTTGGCAATCTCCTTCTTGCACACAAAGGCCTCGAATCGCTCGCAGAGACCGGGGATCTCGCGGTGGTACTTGGCCAGAGGGCTCATGACCTGAGGGTGGCCGGTGATGAAGGACGGGTTAACGCACTTCTCCTCAATGTACTCGCCGACCAGCTTGTCGATCATGCGGGCGTTGGTCAGAGGAGGTGTGCAGTCGAGCTTCATCTTCTTGAGAATTCCCCTGAGGAAGTCGTTGGTCTCCTGAGTGTGGAGCTGGTCACCGGGAGGGAACTTCTCGCCAGTCGCCTTCTCGAGCTCGGGGATCATCTCATAACGGGGCCAGGGCTTCTCCCAGTTGACCTCGTACTTCTCGCCGGACTGAGTGTGGAAGGTGGTCACGTAGCCACCGGTCAGGTACTTGACCAGACCCGAGACCATGTCCTCGGTGATGTCCATCAGGTCGTTGACATCGGCATAGGCCTGATAGAACTCAATGGTGGTGAACTCGGGGTTGTGAGTGAGATCGGCACCCTCATTGCGGAACTGACGTCCAATCTCGTACACTCGGTTCAGGCCACCGACGACAAGCATCTTGAGGTACAGCTCAGGGGCGACACGCATATACATCTGCATGTCGTACTCGTTGTGGTGAGTGGTAAAGGGCTTAGCGGTGGCACCGCCAGCAATCTGGTTCATCATGGGAGTCTCGACCTCGACAAAGTCACGCTCGTCAAAGTAGCGGCGGATCCAGGTGATCATCTTGGATCGAGTGACGAAAACGTTGCGCGACTTCTCGTTGCAGATGAGATCGAGGTATCGCTTGCGGAATCGCTGCTCGAGATCCTTGAAACCGTAGTGGTCATCAGGGAGGGCGTGGAGACAGGGAGTCAGGAGAACGACCTCGGTCGCAAAGATGGACAGCTCGCCCTCCTCACCCTTCTCGATCTTGTTCTTGGGGGCAGTTCTAACTCGCATGTCAGTTTAATCTCTTATCAGTTCTGTCAGTCTACCAACCTGCCGGGGTATCCAATAATGCCGATAATGTCACCTCGGCGAAGGTGCTCGTGCTGGTCCTCGAAAGCAGGGGCGCCCTCTCGCACCTCCTGAGCCTGGCATAGGATCTGAACCTTGACGCCCTCTGTCCGGACATCGTAGAAGAGGAGCTTGGAGCCCGATGCTCGCTTGCCGTGAACTCGGGCACCGATCTGGATGATCTTGTCCTGGACGCTCTCGCCAGACTTGAGGTGGCCGTAGTCCTTGACAAAGTTTCGCAGGTCGTAGGTGACGTGGAACTTGTGGGGGTAGGGGTTGGGGCTCTTGGTCTCGCGGAGCTTGTTGATGTTCCTCGATCGGATCTCGAAGTACTGGTTGGGGGTGAGATCCTTCTCGGCGGCCTCAGCACTTCCGGCCTTCTTGGGAGGGGCCGCAGCGGCGGGACGAGCGGCAGCCTTCTTCTTCTTCTCCTCCTCCTTCTGGCGGGCCTTCTGGCGCTTCTTCAGCTCGGTCTTGGAGACTCGCTCGCCAGTGACCTCGTCGAGGTGCAGGTTGGCGACCTGCTCGGTCGGGGGGGCAGCCTCGTCAGCCATGATTGCGTCTGGTGTCGGTCGGTGAAGATTGAATGGCAGGAAATTCAGATCAGACGTCGAAATCTCTGCTGCCGACAAAATGAGTCAAGGTCTGCTGTTGTGACTCAGTGGAACAGAGTCAGGGCATGGGTTGGAGGGGCAGGGGAAGGAAAGAAAGTGGTTGTGCGCGCCACAATCGCGGGGTAAATTTTCAGCAGGCCATGGACCAACCAAGTGGCTCAGCCACCATTCGATAAGAATGAAGCATTGGAGTCTATTTGTTAGAGGCGACCACTTGCAATAGACAATTGTCAACCATGAACGATAGCAACAGTCTTGAATATTGGTCGTATTAACACATCATGAGCAAGATATTACTACGCTCAGAGATCTTTCATCATTACGTTTATGTCACCCAAAACCCGCCCATGCCGGGCATTACGCCGTATCCTCAACTATCGGGATAACGGTCCTCCTATTCCAGGTACATGGGGTCTCCGCGAACCCCTTGCATGGCCATTGTCATGTCCGCCCCATGCATGGCTCCGTTCTGCATTGCCATATTCATGTTGGGCATGGAACGGCTCATGTTAATCGCCGTCCGCCCTACGGGGCTTCCTGTCCCGTTGGGCATCATGAACCGGGGATCCTGCGCGCCTCGCTGTTGAACGGGCCCTCTCGTCCGCGGCACCTCAAGGGTCGCTTGTTGTTGAATTGGTGGTTGGGGTTTGACAGGAGAGGTGTTCATGATGGCGAAGCTGTCATCATCCTCCATCTCGGCGTCAGCGTCCTGATCGCTGGTCTCCTCGATGGATGGCGGGCCGGTTGTAGAAGTTGTGCGAGAAGCTTGTTCGCTAGGCGCACCGCTGATGCTCGCGTTGATGCTCGTCGTCGATAAGCGCTTGGCGAGCTGTGGTCGTTGTTGTTGCGGTTGTTGAGTCTGCTGTTGTGATGGCTGTTGTGGTTGCTGCGGTTGCATCTGCTGTGGTGTTTGGATCTGAGGCGGCGCTGGCGTCTGAGCTTGAGGTGCTGGGTGTTGAGTACCATTGACGGTAGGTGCTGGAGTTGGGGTGGCCTGGTCCAAAGATCGTTGGGCTCCCATTCCAGTAGAACTGGCCCTGGACGAAGCAATGACGCTCTTCCATCTCTCGATGGAACGTGAGACTACTGAGCTGAGATCAACCTGACTGTCCTCCATTGCAAAGCCGAATGCTTTTCCGCCATTGACTGCCTGTTCATAAGCAGCAGCAATCAACTCCCGCTCCAAGGGAACAGTAACTGGAGTCGCAAGCTTGAACTCTCTAGGTTGTTGTAGCTTGTTGAGCTGCTCAATTTGGGATTTGAGGTTGGCGTTCTCTTGCTTGAGTCTGTGGTGTTGTTCCTTCATCTTCTCGGCCTCCTTGTGCTTCCTACCCACACCGCGGGCCAATTCCAGTACCCAGAGCTCTTGTTGCCGTTGGATCGGCAATGACTCCCAAACTGTGTATGCTGACTGCAGGTGTTCGTCAACCTGCGCCTCGAGCTGCTCGGCAGTCTTTTCTGCTTTTCGGACCGCCTCGCGAACGTCTCGGAAGTTGCCTGCAGATGGAGGGTACGTGAACTCTTCCATAACAGCAGTGGTGGAAGAGGTACATGTAACCTTCCAGGCTCGGAATTCTTCCCTAAAAAAAGCCTGGAGCGCGTCGAACTCGCGCTGGCCGGGGGATTGGACGGACCATGATGTCGATGTGGGATGCTGAGTGGACGAGAAGAGGGTCGGGGGCGGCTGCAGGCATTGGAGGGTAAGGGCAGGGAAGTCGAGAGAGAGGGGGTCGAAGTCGAACGGCATCGAGTTGTTGTCGAGCTGCACCCTGTCGTCAAGTTAGCTTTAGTCTGGCAAACAGCGCGCGCCACCGAAACACGGCAGAGATCGATTTGACGTACTTGGCCGCCCTCCAAGAGCTGAGGAGCTCCCGCAGTGCGAGCTCCGCAGCTCGTGCCGTGTCCATGGCATCCGACAGCTTCTGTTTGACGTCGAATTGGGCTTTTTGAATGGCCTGCTTGCTCACAGTGCGCTGCATGCCGGGCCGCTTCATGGGCTCGGGTGTGGCGTCGCCCTCCCAACTACCTCTCTTGGGGATATCATTCATGACTCCCGTCGCTTCCCAGGTCGGCTGGAAGGGACCCGAATATTTCATGGTCGTATCAACTACGAGCTGGTTCTCCTTGGCAATTGCGGGCGATCGGAAGCCGTCGCTTTCGGGGATGGGCGTGTCCTTCTTGACGGCTCCCTTTGGGGTTCCCACCGGAGTCGAGGCATCCCGCCTCCCGCCCAGCGAACCTCGCGGCTGTCGTCTTGTGATACCGCCGCGCAGCTTCTTGATAGCGTCGACATCGTGGATGCCATCTGGGGGCTTCGGGTTCTTCTCCTTGATGTACAGATCGAGATGGCGGCCGAGCGAGGACGAGGTGAAGGCTTGACCGCAATAGGGGCAGTTCTTGTCTTTAGGGGCGCCAACTTTTGGGGTGCTCGAGTCGGTGGTCTGGGGCGTGGAATCGGGCATGGTGGACAAGCTTCAGGGATGAGACGAGAAAAGGAGAGAGAGAGGATGGATAAAATGAGAGAGCGATAGACAGAAAAATGTCACAAAAAAACGAGCGTGGGAAATGGAGGCCTCGATACTACAAGAGAGTAAATAGCGACTGCGGCTCCAGTTGGGGAGCTGTACAGGCGTGAATCATAAGGAGCGAGCGAAAAAAGGTCGATCGAATAGAAGCAACGAGCGTGGTTGGGGTCGAGACCTCCAAAAGGGGACGGGGGGTTAATGGACGGGGGAAGAGGCACGAGACGAGCCGAGCTTTAAAGTCGTAGTTGGAACATGGAACGAGGAGAAGGAGGGATAAAAGAAAAGAGAGGGACTCGAAGACAGAGAGAGAGCGAGAGAGAGATACGAGAGAGGGACTAAAGGGGAAGCCTGTTCTGGTATCGCTGGGTTTAATTATTCTTTTTTTTTTTCCTACCCTTCCATTTTAAAATAAAGCCTCCTCCATTTTCAGGGGCGAATCCAACAAAGGTCCATCCATCTCATTCCCCCCCGACCTACGGTAAAGGTGGCCCCCCCCAAAAATGGAGTGGAGGGCTCCAAGGGACCCCCAGATTGGCGCCGTTAGCACCAACGGAACCCCTGACGTTTAGTGGCCGTCCCGCCGCCTGGATGTCTCTCCCGTCGCTCGCTTAGCGCTGATCGACCACTCTAAGAGGTCAGTCCTAGCGCCGCCGGGACTCTGTGTCGATGCGTCTCCTGGGATCGTGGTAGGGCAGTTGGCTCTTCTCTCTGGGGGTTCTAGTGGTAGGGTCGAATCTGAGTTCCCTACGTGGTCAGGTCGTAGCCGAACTGTCAATAATAGAATGCTGATTGCCATGCCCTGCTCTGGGTGATTGCGCTGGTACGTAGTTGGGTTCTCGGGATGGTTGAGCGACAGGGTTGACTCGAATCGATGATGTCCTTACCTATCACTTTTGCTCGGCAATTGGCTTGATCGACTCAGGGTCGCCAAGGGGTGATGACGGGAGGCTCCCGCTATAGCAATCGACACAACTAATAGCACAGCAGCCTCAAAGCCTTTGTGGCTCAACGTCAGTGTCGACTCGTCAACCATGATGGTTACACTTCGGTCCCGGCAGAGTCCGGCCTCGGGATCGCACCCGTGCCTCTCTGCAACGACCTGCGGGCTTGTCGTCTCGGGCAGGCACAAGATTACACGGTAAACGCGACAGACAGAAACACGAAATCTGAGAGGCACAGGTGAGGCTAAGGCAAGCTGCCGTTTCGTTGCGTCCAAGTAAATTTCACATTTGGCTGCATGGCGTCCAACCTTGGGGCTCCCCTTTTCGCCTTGTCGTTTGCCATCAGTTGGACATGAAATCTATGAGACCTCAAACAATCTCTGCTGGCAAGCTCGTCATGCCGCATAATAACATGATTCCCGTCCCTCCGCTGCAGAGTCAGCACTTGCAAACGTAAACGGGCACAAGGCACGAGGCAAGCAATCATGTCCGTTGCGTCTGCCCGGACGGACGCAAACCAAGATTGAGATGAGCCCGGGGAAAGCAGAGACTGGACCGCTGGCATCGGCAGTCTCACAGCGCTAAACGCCCAGCCCCGAGCGGATTGGCCAAGGGGCGACCACGGATGGCCGCCGACAAGGGCATGGGTGGCACCGACCATGGGGTTGCTGGCTCTGCTGGGAGTTTTTGCTGGCTCCAGCTGTTCTCAAGAGGAGAGGAGGCCAACCTGCAGCACCCTGGTCCGAGACACGGTGAGCTTTCTGCATGCCCCTTAACCACCGCAGAAAACCAGACGCCGTATTTGCTTAATTACGCTCTGCAGCTGCTGGATCCTACCTACATACAGCTCGCCGCAGAGGTCTTCGGGCCTTTGACAGTGTTCGGCAATTCGTTCCCGTCCTCCGTCTTCACCTCGGGCGCCTCACCACCCACCGCACACCGACGCCTTGAGCTCGCCCCTTGGAGTAGCATCGGTGGCCCCCCGTTTCTCGTAAAACGCACAACCGTCTTTTCCGTTTTCAGGAGCTAGGACCTCGGAGGGAGAGGAGCTTGGGTCTCCTCTGAGCGTTAGCCACCCGCTGCGGTTTGGTCGTCGTCGATAAACTCTCGACCGTCGGCTTTTACCCCTGAATGAAAGCCGCAACACGCGCCTATCAGGGGTCGCAGATACGGCAACTAACTTGGGTGGGCAGCAAAGTAACCACTGGCGGAGGACACAGCTGCCCTCTCAACCCTGCACTAGGCCCATTTTGTTTTGCAGATCGCGAGGAAGAAATACGTATCCATCCATCCAATGCGCGTCTAAACGTAAACGGGGAGCTGGTGTCGTGCTTACCGTTGAAGCGTTGTGTTGGTTGACATGCAGCGTCCCCTTACCAGGCCTTTCAGTCGTGGTTGAGGAAAACGGGGCTCACTGGCGAGGTTCCTGCTTTAGTGCTTCGGCAGCTTAAATTAATACCAGCTGATTTATGCCATGTTTGCTTCTTGCACTGTTCCAGAATCCGTGCGAGTTATGCCATCCTGCCTCCCTAGCGTTTGTCTGCTCATCATTTGGTGCATTAGGGCATCAGGTAGGGGCAGATATGACCTCAGTTGGTACAGTAGTCGGATGGGGCCGTCTTCTAATGCATCGCAACCGGACGTTATGGACCGCTGAGGCTGTGAAAGCACGAGACAAAGCAATGGAGACAGAGTCATACCAACGTGCATCTCGCACCAAGCCATCCTTCAAATGGTCAAAGTCATGTGGATGTTGGTTGGTCGTTTGTTACGCCACGTGAAGCTGCGCCACATGTCCAGGTCGAGCCACATCCCCAGCCCCTCCAAGAGCGGGCAGTAGCTCTTGCTCTCTCGCGTGGCTGGAAGTGGTTTCTCTCAGGAAGTTTTGTAGCCGCTCGCGCAAACAAGGCGATTACAACATAATTCAAGCTCCAGCGTTCGACCCCGGCCTGCAATTTCTTGGAACCAGTATTATCGAAATTCTTCAAGATGCCTCCAGGTACGTTGAACCCCTCACCTCCGACACCGCTTCGGCGCTGCCTCATCCGAACCTGTCGCACGCGACGAAAGATGAGCGCATCGCGATCGCGTTCGGCAGGAGCCTCCACAACGCCACCCGACCTCATCGCAATCGCTTCAGCGCAATCGCTAACCCCCGCGAAGCCCTTAGTGAAGACGATTCCTCTGATGCCGGTGGGTTCTCTACTCCCCCGCGCGCGACGCGAAAGTCAGCCTCGGCTGGCGCGGTCTCGGATCCTAACGAAGAGGTTGCTGCCAATGGCGAGGATTTCGATGACCAAGAAGAGGAGGGAGAGGAGGATGAAGACCTCGAGGAGGACGAGTAAGTTCTGTGTTGGCTGTACACTTGCGCAATGCTCACGCGCCTCAGGTATGTTGTCGAGGCGATCAAGAAGCACATCATCGACGTCGACGTAAGTAGAAGCTTGGTCAATTTCGGCGCGGACACGGCTGACGGTGATGACAGGGAAGCTTGAAATTCCACGTCAAGTGGGAAGGATACGATGCTGTGGCAGACATGACATGGGAGCCGGAGGAAAACCTCCAGTAAGTGGACAAGACTGCTCGGTGCGGTGACATGTCGACTGACGCGTTTTTGCAGGGAATCCGCATCAGAAATCCTCGAAGAGTACTTTGCCAAGATCGGCGGACGAGAGAAGATTTTCGAGCAGACGGAAAAAGCCAGCAAGACCAAGAAGCGTCGGCGAACGACGAATGGTACTCCAAGCACTACATCAACTACGAAGCGATCTCGACGCACCGCAACACATCCGGCCGACACAACACCTCCAGCGACGGCGAAGAAGTGGAGTCCTCCAGCCGGCTCGTGGGAGGACGAGATCGAGACGATCGATGCTTGCGAGGAAGAGGGCAGTGGCAAGCTGGTTGTCTATCTGATCTGGAAGAATGGCAACAAGACGAAGCATGATACCAACATCATCTACAAGAAGTGCCCACAAAAGGTGAGCGAAACCGATGGTGGTATGGAAATACAAATGCTGACACGGCACAGATGCTTCAATTCTACGAGCGACACGTCAAGATCATTCGAGATGAGCAGAAAGCGCAAGTGAATGAAGCTGAGGGTTGATGAGATAGTCATTATGTAAAGACCGGGCAGCTGGAGCCTGCTTGAGTGATGCGCTCCGACCTCTGACTTGAACGGCGTTACGGCGATCGATAAAGGATCGCGGAGTGGTTGTTCTTTTTTTGTCTATTTGTCTTTTCTGTCACGCGGAAGGGAAACGGTATCATTTGACCATATCTGGAGCCAACCCCTGAGGAGTTCTCGACATGTATCGAGGGCAGGCGGGGTGGTGATGATTTGGATGCATGGGAGGAGTATTTGCTGATTTTAACGGTGCATTCACGCTGAAAGACACGTCATTTACGGACATGAATGGAGCAGTTCTGCTGTAGAATTGGTGTCGTATTTTCGGTGGTGAATTTGATGGATGTAGGATATAATGGCAAGGGTTATCAATGAATTGAATGCAATCAATTAAACACCGACTTGTCCCTGAAACAACACGCGATTTATCGCGACTGACAACTTGGGCTGCAAAAAGGGTGACGTTTTCTGCGAGGCTGGGAAACCTCGGCAGGGTCGCAGCGTGTCAGAGCCCCTGGCGACCCCACCAAAGAACCCCTGCATGGCCTGTAAAAAGGTCTGGGCGCGCCCAGCCTTGCCATTTAACGCGTCCATCGTCAGGAGGGAAAAAAAGTCGGTGGCGGGGCAACGACTTATATAACTGACAGAGGTGAGTCGCATACATTCCAGTTTCCCTTCTTGTTCTATCGATTTACCTATAGACGAATTATCTTGACGATACAGAGACGATTACTCACAGACACGAACGACTTGGAACGATTTTCCTCTCTTCTCTTGCATCATCTACTTTGAACTACCTGGTTGGTCCATCTCGCAAGTCACCTGCAGCTGCACTCAACAAAGTCTATTGGGTATGTCGATTCTCGTCATGCGAGCAAATGATTTCTGATTTTTCTAACTGTTTCGCAGCCTGAGACATCTCTTGACCACTTGGATCAACATCTTTTCTTGTGTCTAGACCAGCCCGAGACATTCTCCAACAGCCTGTCTACTCAACACACCATACAACTGGTGCCCAACAAGACCAACCTCTCAAACACCACTTCAATCCGCCAAAATGAAGAGAAACGACGTCATCGCCGTCATCATCATCATCCTCTTCATCATCCTCGCCGCCGTGTCATTCGGTATCTGGAAGCTCGTCAACATGGCTAAGAACCATATGAGTGCAGATGGAACCGGCACATCAAGCAGCCACAGCAGCCAAGACATTGCCGACTGATGGAAGCTCAACAACACACTTTCCATCACGAAAACATTTTCTGCCTTGTTTTATTATTCGGCTACAGCGATGTCGATTTTTTACTTTCAACCATTTGATGAGAAAAGAAGACGTGGGGTGGTAATGTCCTTTTGGGTTGATGATTCACAACAACAACAACTTTGGGTTACGGCGCAATAAATGACTGGGTTCGGTCATGGGTATTTTTTCGTTTCTTTTTTTCTGGGTCAATGTTTTCACGAGTCAAACTGGGAAACGATATGAGCAAATTAGACTACTTGGGTTGCCTTTTTGGCTAAAGATTGAGGAACGCCAGAGATTCATGGCGAAGAAAGATAGACATGTATGAGGCATGCAAATGAGAATAAGATCAACTGCCAACACTTATTTAGCTTCTATTCACTTGTGACTACTGCTGTGAAAACCATCCGGTTCATCTGTCGGTGATGATTTGATTTGCGTTGCTAACTGATTCAGCCTCGGAGAGTGATCGTGTTTGTGAATGTATAGTGATTCTCGTGCATATATATCCAGCATGGACCCAGCCTGTCTTGACGCTCAGCATCACTCAAGCCTATAGATTCATTTATAGTACATCTTCACTCTTTTCGAAACGACAGACACAATGGGCAAGATCCTATTCAACCTCCCTATTCAAGGCGGCCTGGGCCTGCCCGACGACACCGAGGATCAACGCCTCAAGCCTCACCTCCACGAGGACGACGACCTCCCCGACTACAGCAAGTTCCCCTACAGCACCTTCTTCCCCGAGGACCACAAGGGCAAGAACAAGAGCGAGGACCCCGTTCTGGACAAGTCTTCTCCCCAGTACCGGGAGCGCGTCAAGGAGACGCTCGATGCTCTCCAGGGTGAGTACCAGGCGACCTATGAGTGGTACAAGGACGCGACCAGCAAGGCCCTCGCCGCCAGGGAGGAGCGGGACCAATTGCTTTGGAACCTAGCCGTTCTTGACATCCGCAACGTCTCGGGACAATTTGATACGGGCATGGACTCGATCCATGAAGACGTCGGCAAAATTCAGCGAGAGGCGCGTGACCAGAACAAGGCCAACAAGCCTACTTCTGAGTACGAGAGGCTGTTGAGCGACCGTAGACGCGCGAGGAGTTGCCTCTACAGGATCGAGATAGCTCTGGAGGCTGGCATGCGAGAGCTCTCGCGGCTGGACGGGGTCGACTCGGACAGATTCCGCCAGCTTCGAGGTATGTGGGCGAGGCGTCAGAGTCACCATGCCGACGAGGAGAGTGTATACTCGGATTTTTGGTCTGAAACCATCGTTGTGATTGATGATTGACCTGTTCATCCCGTGGATCAAAGGTCTGGGATGTTGGATCGGGGCGTCTTGCAGGCTGAGGAGGGATTTCCTTATATCACAGTTGACGGGGTGTTTGTGGAAGACAGCCGGGGTTAAGTCGGAGCTGGTGTCGTTACGAGCGAGACAACACGGTTCGTTGCCGGCAGCTTCAGCAATACCAAGTGATGGATTGCATGACCAAACAAGGATATTCTAGCAATCCCAATAACTTTAATAAGAAGGGACAAAAAACAATTCCAAGCGACCATACAAAATTGCCTGATTCAGTCGTTGTAGGTTTGTGCGATTCTCGCTTCTGATTGGCCAAGAGCCCCTGTCCCGGCTCAAAAGGGCAACTTGTGTCTGACTCCCAACACCAATACAACAAAGCAGCAGGTCACTACGAGAACGATAATTGCTGTTGTTAACCTAAAAACTACAAAAGAGTAGGATTTCATCGTTGTTGAGCCTCTAGGGATGTCTAAGGTGCAAAGCAAAAGATGCAACACAACCTTGAGGAGATAATCAAACCACAGGTTCAATTTGTCGCGCTTCGGCGGTCTATTCTTATCTATCCCAGAGGAACCAGTCTAATTCTCCAGGCGTGCCATTTTGTATGTCCTAATCATCCATGTATCCATCCCATCAGGACCAGTATCCAAGCCTATCCCAGTCGTAACCCATTTATAGTTCATGTCTCTCTTTAAAAGGTAGTTCCGTTACCGGGGAGAGGAGTGGGAGTAGGAACAACGACAGGGGCGGTAGGGACTACTAATTGTCAGCAAGGTATTCCCCAATCTTCACACCCATTAAGCTACTTACAGGAAGCTTCCTGAACAGCCCCGCTGGCGGTAGGGAAAGGAGGCTCCTGGCCCTGAACTCGGGCACCCCGGTCGGGGTTCCAGGGACGAGTGTTGTTAAAGGATGGAGGCATGAAGCCAGAGACCTGAGGAGGTGGGCCTGTGAAGTATGTCAGAACCTCATTCATGGTGCCAAATCTTGCCTATGGAGTATCATGGCAGAATCCTAGTGATGGGACTACTCACTCTGGATAGGAGTAGGCAGAGCAGACACAAGAGAAGCCGAAGCGGCGACAAGGAAGGCGACAACACCTGTGGTCTTCATGTTGACGGTCGTAGAGTTGAAGGAATGTAAAGGGTATGTGACGAGGTAGAGATTGATCCAGCAAAGAGATATGGTCTTTGTAGCGAAGGAGACCAGCTCAAGTCGAAGAGAGAGATTGGGTCACAGACCAAGAAAGAATGTTGATTGAAGAAAGAATGTAACCGACACAGACACAGAAAACAACTCGAGGAGAAAGCAGCGACCCGTCCTATATACCCTTCTCTCAACCCCCTAGCACGCAACATCCCGTTCTCTTATCACAAGTGAAAACCAAGAAAAGGATACCCACATGGAGAAAGCTTAGCCCCATGCACTGTCATCAAGAAAAGTTCCCTTATCCACCACGTTCCTGGCGCTGGCGTGTCCTTGTCGTCGGTAGAAGTCGCCCTTGATTGGCGTGGTATGCGTCGAGTTGAAACATGGGACAAGGTTTTTGGGTAAAAGTTCCGGGGTGGATCAACAGGAGAAAAAAGCTTGTTATTCTGGTCTGGACTCTTGTTCGTTTCTTCGGAGCTTGGGCCTAGATGGGTTGGTGAGGTTGAACTTGGTGTTGGTTTGCACACCGTCTTTATTCATGACATGAAGACTCATTATCTCTATTATTTTCACCTTATTCTTTTCATTCTTTAATGTGTTCTTTAGTTGAAGCCTGGGATCTTCCGTGTTGCTCCAGTTTACAACACAGTCAAACATATACTGTCCAATCTGACATCCAACCACCGTCAACCCTCGGTTCCATAAAAGGAGAAAGAAACACGCAATACAGGCAAAAAAACAAGGCAACTAAAAAATAGCCCTAACACGAGTCAACCCGTAGACCAGCCACAACGGTGACATGGCGCCGCTGTTCCTTGACAGCTGCCGTTTCAAAACTTCTCCACCCGTGGCGCCGATCCAGACGAGAAACTTCCTCAGCCGATCAGGGACGACCTTCTCAAGGTGGAAACCCGAGGATAAGGAGAGGGCGTGTGCGGCTCTCAGTTCTGGCACATGCAAGGTACGCGAGTGTAGATCTCCGAAGAGTGCGTCTGTGTGCCTGGTCCATTCGATCCATGTCGTTCTATCATGGGTGGCCTATCATGGAGAAGACCTAGCACCGTGGCATGTGTTTGGCTGAGTATGAATACTGGGATCATGATCCAATGATACGAGGGACGTCGTATTCACGTCCACAGCTTGATAATGATTCCTCACTTGTCCAAGTAACCGATGAATCTCGGACTAACCGTCGTCATAGCTGATGAGATAGATATCTCATCCCTGCCTTCTATGAGCAATGCATGTCTATATATGTTTTTTTCGTATTCCTTCCTTCTAAGGTATCATGACGCATTCTTTTTTTCCAAAAACAAAGCATCTTCCTCCCACGGGGTATCTGCCATCATCACCAGCTCATGAGCCCCCTCGCTCGGTCAAAGCCGCCCCGCAGCTGGCTCTCGGGTTTGACCACCTTTCCTCGGAGCACTGTGTAGCGGATTAGGTTCTCGCAGTCCTCGGGCTTGACTCGTGCTAGCCAGATGCCCTGCGAGGCACCGACGGTGCCGGCTTGTTCCTCTGAGCCATTTGTGTGGCCATTGGTGCCGTTGCCGTTGGTCTTCTGAGCCCCATTCGTAGTCCCGTTGGTCTCGCCCGGCGTCGTGTCGTCCAGACCAAAAGCGTTTGGTCGACGATAGATCATAACGTTGGCAGAGTACTTGTGGCCTCCCACATGGCTGATGTAGTAGATTCCCACACCACCTGGCCTCTCATCATGCAGGTCCCGGTACAGACCCAGCGGCCTTAGCTGGCGCTCAAACTCTTTCCTCAGAATCGGGGCGCTCTGTGCACACCGCGCATCTCGTGTCCGATGACTGCACATGAGGATCACGGCATTGTGAGGGCAGTCGGTCAGAGACAGGGCGGGAACCCCAGCGTCAGGGTCTGGGGAAGGGAGGGAAGCAGGTAGGGGCGTGGGGGAGAGGGGGGAAGTGCTTGTGGGTGCCTGGTTGATGATCTCAGTGATGAGTTGGGGGGCGTTGAGAGGGTGGGCATTGTGGATGAGCTTGAAGGCTGGGAGGAGGAGCAGAGTGGTTGGCTCCGAGTAGTCGTCGGTGTCGTGAGGAGTGGGCATGTTGGATGCCGAGAGCATGAGTTTCTAGAACATGTTAACAATTACAATCACTCAATGAACCCTCATATGGATATAAGCTCATTCAAGAGCCCATGAGAGTTTACATAGTAGACAAATACTCACCCCATTGGTAGGCGCACTCGCCTTCTCCACGGCCTGCATGACGCTCCCCTTCTCATCCGCCACATCCCTCACCCAATCCGTCTTTCCCGTACCCACGAGCAGATGCGTGCTCCACGCCTTAATCTGACCATACAGCACATCCTCCATCTCAATCTTGAACCCCCTCGGATACCGGGCGGTGCAGCCGTCACAGTCGTGCAGACACTCCTCCCCGTCGACCTTGGGGTCGACCTTGACAAACAGCTCCGTGGCCGAGGGCGGCTGCGGAGCGCCTCCGCCCAGCACCGAGCTCACAAACGACTTGAGGGATAGGGCCATTCTCTGCTTTGCGGGCATGCGCGGGAGGGAAGAGGGTGGAGCGGCGGTCGTGGAGGAGGGAGGGGAGGTCATCGTATATAATGCAAGGCCAATGGCCCCGGTAAACGGTTCCGGTAGATATTTGGGCCGTTGACTCAAATTCGGTTCGGCACTGCCTACTTGTATCCACTGAAAAGATTCTGTGGGATCGGCTTTGGCTGGTGGGATATTTCCTCGTGTCTCTCAGGATTGGAAATGATAAACCTTGGCTGCAGCCCTAAAAGGAATCGCTACCCAAGCTAATCAGATTGATAATCAGCGCAGAAAAAGGACGCTTCAAAAGATCATTCACCGTCAGTTGGGAATCATTAGAATCATGTCGCTTTATATGCTACTTCGAATAAGCCGCTATCTCCTGCTCGCTGTATTCTTCGCCCCCGGACTCCCCGCCTATCTCCGACCACCGAAAGGCTGCCGCATTATAGTACTCACGCACGTCATTACGTCGGCTCTGCGGTAGTTATCAGATCCTGTCTGGGTTTTCGGTTCGGTTTTCAAAGCGAGCGAGTCCAGGGCCCCTGCTCCTAATTTATGGAGCCCTTCTATTCGACATTCTGGCCCGCTTGCTCGCCCCATTCATCCTCACTTTGCCAGCTAATGAGCTCCCCGTTGAAATGGCTTTTGTCTGCTATGACAGATGCTTCATTGGGCAACCCCAACATTTCCGAAATAACCTGGTCGGCATTGATTACCCTCGTCTGTATCTGCCGTGTCACCTGCACCGCAAAGTCGTAGCACAGAGAAACCCGACAGTTTACTCCGACAGTTTGGTCCGTCCAACTTATCGCCGAGAACCTCCAACACGAGTCGTTCAGCCAATTCATGTCATGATACGGTATGATGTGGTATTCAACTCCTAAAATGACTTGACCCTTTAAAAGCCAACGTGTCCCGACATAGGGATATCATCCAATGCAGAAACCCCATAGAAACCTGCTAGGAAATATGTCGTGTGAACCAACTTCAATATACAAAAAAATGTCCATCGCCACCTACTTTTCACCCTCTAGCCCCCATCGCCGCCCTTCTCTTTCAACCCCTAGGTGTTCTTCTTCCTTGCCTCGTCGTAGCCCTCCTCCTCGCTGTCCTCATCCTCCTCTTCTCCCTCCGTCTTCTCCTGATCTGTCTTGCGTCTTCGGACCTTCATCGCCTCTCGAATCTTGCGGCTTGCTTCATCAAACCCGCCAGCCGAGTCCAGAGTAGTGAATCCGCTGATAGGGAATCCACCAGATCCAAACCCGCCCCCACTGCTGCTCGACCGGGATCGGCTTCGCGCTCGGGATGGTGGTCTTGTCGAGAAGATGCCAACCGTGCCAATGTTGCTGAACGAATCATTGCGTGGCAGTGCTCGGCTTGATTGCGTCGTGCTTCGTCGCGACAGAGCTGGTGGTGTCTCAGCATCAAACCCAGTGCTCGACTGGTCACTGTCTCGTCGTCTACGCGAAGTTGGAGACGTTGAAGCACCACCCTCGGTCTTGAACAGGTCAGGCACAAGGCGCACCTTGTCGAAATCATCAAACATCTCAGGGCCAAGGGTATTGATCACATCCGTCACCTGAGCGCTCAGCTCAGCTCGCCTGAGCCGCAGCTTGTGAATGTTATAGTTCGACGACGGATTCAGACACAGCATCAGCGGTCGCAGGGATTTGAAGATGTCCATGCCGACCTCGCCAAATCGCAGGGATGCGAATGTGATGCCAACCATAAGGGGCCACACCATGAAGTAAACCAACCAGAAGGGCACCCAGTCAGGCACATGGCCCCAGAGCCGATCCTGCCAGACCTTGAACGACAAGATTATCGAATAGATGTTGTAGAGCGTAGGTGCGAATCCTAGCGCTACCAGGATCTTCCACGTCGCCATGACATCTCGACCACGGATCTTGACCGTCGAACCTGCCAAAGCCGTCTTGGCCTTCTGTCGACTGATGATCTTGGTGGCCACAAAGACTGGCGAGAAGAGGAGCAGCCCAGGCAAGGTGCAGATAAAGAGAAACAGGAGCTTGATGGAGCGGTAGATGGACAAGAACACAACCTTGATGGTTGACATCTTGGCATACTGCACCTGATGATCCTTGAGGTTCAGGTAACGCAGCTGCGAGTTGTACTCCTTGACCGCTGAGGACAAAGAAGTGATTCGCTCGTCATTCTTGTACCGCTCATAACCCATGCACAGCCTTCGGTTGAGCTCAATCACCACAGGCAGTGGAAGCTTCTTGCCTGTAGGGTTGTAGAGTCGCCGAGCCGCCTGGATCATCATCAGGCTGTCATAGTCTGGCGCCGAGACGGTCACCGAGTTGAGTGCCTGGTAAACCATGTCCAGAACCTGACCAATTGCCTCGCGGCGCTGGTTGTTACAGTACAGCTCAACAAGGTGACGGGGAATCTCAAAGGGAGCGCCAAACTCGACAACAGCGCGCGAACGGAACTTGTGCGCATGGAAATAGTTCATTCCCACAGGCACAATCTTGAGCCCACAATCGGGGTCCTCAGCGAGAGTTCCCAGAGCCATGATAGCGACACCAGCCTTGAGAGGCAGAAGCTCAGTGCGATCATGGCTACCTCCCTCTGGGAAGATACCCACACAACCACCGTTGCGCAGGCGCGAGAAGACAGCCTCGTAGACCTTGGTTTGGTCAATGTGAGGTGCCAGCTTGTACTTGGTGCCCTGGTATCCTGGGGCGGGACCCTTCACAGCCTTGTTGGTAAAGTTGCCGTCCTTGTCAATGTCATCGCGGCCTGTAAGCTGTTCCAAGGCGAGCTTGCCCTTGAATGGTCGCTTCACGCGGATCTCCTCTGGTCCAAGAATCTGAGCGATATCGACACTAGCACCTGTCGTCTTCTTGCCAGGAGGAAGGAAGAGCATGCCCTGTATCTCACCCTCACCCTCGCCGAACTTGGTACCGATACCACGAACTAGAGTCGGGTCGTTGATGGGATCGGGAAGGTAAACGGTGCCAGTGGCAGGCTTGGCGGCATCCTGAGCGCGACCAACAGGCACGGAACCGACCTGGCGCGAGCCCCAGCCGATGAAGCCGTGGACGGACTTTTGGGCGATGAGAAGAGACGCTCGACGATTGGCCTCGTAGCGGAGGGTTCGCTGAAGGATAATGGCATCGACGAACTGATTTGAGGCCAATGTCAGCAAAAATCCTCATATTCCATGTCTGACCCAAGCTGCGCATCTCTCATCTGGGCGCAAATCATGACAATTAACTGACCTGGTTCGCATGCGGCGCGGCAACAAACAGCACGGGGCCTGTCTGAGGAACGCGCCAGGCGCCTCGAGGCACGACCTCGCGGAAGAACATGTCCACAATGTTGCCGACGCTGTAGAGGAACATGTCATACTTCCAGTTCACCATGGGATAGAGCTCCTTCTGCGGGTTTGGATTTGTCGCGGACTGCGGCGCTGCCGCGTCCTTTGTCCCAGCCTTTGCAGACATGGTGGGTGAGCGAGGAGGAAGCCAGCGCTCGTAAAGATGCACAAGATTTCAGTGTGTATAAGTTGAGGCGACAGGTAATCGGTATAGACAAGAGGTTGAGGACGAGGCCTGCTAATGAGGGGCGGTTGAGCCGATAAAGATGGCTATCAGAAGCGAGCGAGGCGTGGTCGGTGGCGGCGGCGTCGTTCGAGGGAGCAAGGTATAGATCAAAGTAAGGACCGAGTACCGCCGACGAGTTTGCTTCTGCCCGTGTCCTTCGGGTTCGGGTCTGGCGACGGGGACAGAATGTGATGGGATGAGAATACAGAAATAGCTGGGGCTGGGGTTGGGGCCAGGGAGGGGGAAGGCAAAAAGACGAGGTGCCTGCCCAGGTGGGAAAGGTTGCCTTCTGAAGCTGGGAAGCTACGACCAGGCCAAGGTGCTGGGCACGACGGGGAAGGTGCAGATGCTTTCCCGTTGGACCTTTGACAGGGAATGATATTAGAGAAGAGAAAAGGTAAAGGGGAGTTTATGACACCTACAAAGAAACGTGAAGCTGTAGACGTCTCCTATTTGATCTTTCCCTTTGGTATTTTCCCTCTTTTTTTTTTTTTTTCCACTTGAATATTTTTTCCAACTGGCCAGGATACATGCAGCTCGCTGTGGATATCCAGACAATGGGTGCTCCATCCGGGCCGGGGGCCCATTACACGCCCGTTTCTTGTGTCTTAGCAAGGCTCCAACAAACAGAACAGGCCGGCCCAGCAAGTTACCTACAGGACGTCCCTCGGTGTCCAGAGTGAACTTCCGTGCCCGGCTGCTGTTGTGACATGCTCCCCTGCGAGCTGTGAACCGTCACCCCACTTTCATCGGAGATCCGGTACGGATCATAGATGGTCAACGGGTAGAGGCATCATGATGAGATCAAATTCGCCTATCAAGCTACCCATTACTAACAAATAACGTACCTGGTAATATCATCAGGACAGACAAGGCGACAACCAGTCGAGAACAATAGACTCGAGACTCTTTTACCCATTCCTCACAGGCAAAATACCCCAGCAACATGGGATTACCTGTATCACAATTCCCCCCTTACCCAGCCGTTTTCCCCTCACTCAGACACCACAATCACAAGTTGATTCACACCACTATTGTCGCCATTTTTGTGGCTCGCTATACTGTTTCAGTTCGATAGCCCGCTCACGTAACGGAAGATCCTCCCCCACGACGAGCTCGTCATTGCAGCATGGATGAACAAGACTCTGTATATCCGTGCGCTCATTCGTTCACATGCCAGGCGCTTCTGCGGGCTTGGTCCTCTTGCGCCGCAGACCCTTTTGCATACCTACCGGAGCTAACGGGGACGAGGGAAAGCAAACAAACAACTCGTGCCCATGGGGTCGGGTCATCGCGCACTTCCACTTGCCCTTCCCCAACAAAAAATACCCGCCAGTCGCTGTGGTTGAGAGTTGCGGCATGTGGCTCAATCTGAGAGGGGCGTCCCGGGTCAAGTTCGTAAGCCGGCGTCTATCCGAGGGCGAAGGGATCTCCGGATTGCGGCGCTGGGTTGGGTTTGTAGGCAGGCAAAAGACCCTTGCTTTGGCTCGTGACAAGCTGTTATCGTGCTTTGATCAGTCTTCATGTGTCATCTCAGTAAACTGGACCTCACGTCTTAGAAAGCGGATGTTCCTGGGCCTGATGTGAGAGAATATGTGTGGTAGAGTTGGTTTGTAATTCCAACCCTCAACAAAAGCAACGCTGCATGAACTATTGTCACTATTACAACCCATCTCTTCTAACTCGCAATTCTGGATCGCCCATGTCATTGATCATCGCTTTCCCCGTCGTCTACCCTTCTTCTCAGGCACACTGGCACTTCCTCCCTCAAGTTCACCCTCCTCAATCTTGCCCTCATTCTCCAGCTCCTTGAGCTTTTCCTGTCCAGAGATGAACATGCTCAGATCGCGGTTCATCTCCTTGAGATCAGCATTCTCTGCTTTGAGCTCCTCTAGTTGCTGGGATATTGACTCGTGGTCGGTATTAAGATGCTCGATCCGTTTCATAAGTCCTTCATTCAATCGCTTCTCTTCCTGAACCGCCTTGCCAAAGTTGCGGGCAAGTGTTTCACTCTTGCTCGCCTTGCTGCGCTCACGGGCAAGCTCCCTTTCAAGTTCAGGAATAGTCTCCTTACTGAGGGTCGTGTACTTTTCATCCAGCAACGCGAGCTTCTCCATGGCTTGTGTGGCCCGTCTGGCCGCATCCTCAGCCGCTGCAGATGCCATTGAAGCTTTGTCGACGGCCTTGCTAATCATTTCTTCGTAATATGCCCGCTGCGATTCGAGTTGGCTGGTGATGAGATGCGTATACTCCAGCCCGATGGTGTCCAGTTTCGCTCGAGGCACCACATCTTCTTCCTCCAAGTGGCCAACTGATCGGTTTCTGCCTGGGAGTTCCACTACCTTGCCGTCTCCCTTATCGCGAATCAATCGATGCACCCACATGTCCCCGGCATAGTCCCAAACATGTTGTGTCTCCAGCTCAAGGGCGAAGCTATGAGCCGTCTCCTTCCAGTGATCCTTTGCATGACCGCCCTTATATCGGCCGCAACCAACGTAACCGCATATCAGACATATCCACAAGTCATCCGCACAGTCGCAGATACTGCAGAGATTGGATGCCCCAGAGCCAAACGGCTGTGTGTAAGGATTTGATGGATCTGAGTCTGCATCGAGTGAAGTGTTAGTGAATCGACAGACTGGACACCCGGCTCCTTTCCAGTTTTGAAGACAGGTGCAGTGAAACACGTGAGAACATGGTATCGTCATCAGTCCGTTTGTTTCGTCCATCCGTTCCAAGCACACAGGACAGGTAGGTAACTCGACCAAATTCGGGGTTGGGGGAGGGAAAGGTCGGAGACTGCTTGACATGCCGGCGGATGATGATAGAGTTGAAAGGCTGTTGCTGGGCTTCCTCCGGGTTGGCGTCTCAAAGGTAATGCTCTTTACGAACACAACATGACATATTTGGGGCTGTATCTGATCAGCAACTTGCGACTTAGAAACAGTCAAATAGCTTACCTCCATAGTATTGAACACCTTGCCATCGAATTCCCGTCGCCATTGCTTAGCTCGACTGTTATCTCGAAACTTGAGCAAGACGAGGTATCGATTCATCTTCGAAGTCATAACCATACGGCAGTGGCTGATATCGCTCCTCCACTTCTCACCCAAAAACCCCATTAAGTCTCCGGGAGACATATAGGCGGGTACGGCAGGGATGCAGAGCGTGGTGTAGTCGATGTCTTTTGACTCTTCCGCACCATCTTCATAGTGCTCAGCCTCTCCCATCCCGTGTGTTTCTTCCCCATCTCGATAGAAGTGCACCACACCCCATCCAACTTCTGTGTTTTTCGTCTCGAGCGGAAGGAACTCGGCTTTTGTCGCTGTGCCTGCGCCTCCAAACGTAGGCCCTAGGGACGGCGCCGCAGATGGTCCTGCTCGACTGGTCTCCCCTGCCATGATATGTCCTAGTTGTAAGTCGACCGTCTCGATGCTCACGCGTCCAAATCGCCAGTCTTTAACTGCGTTCTGGGGTCGGATCGCTGCGCTGGAGTGGGGAGGCGGAAAGCTGTTCGTTCGTTCAAGCCACTGCCTCTCGGACAAAATCTCGATCTTGCGCTCAGTCCCTTTAAGCGGCGAGCGCGCTGCCGTACCACAGTCGATGACGCCAGGAGTCGAAGAGGGCGAGCCTTGCTCTGTAAATGGAGACGGAGACGAGGATGGAGATTCGCGTCGAGGAGAGGAGAAGAGCGGTATTTGGTGGGATGTTTGTCGGTCGGGTCGAGGGTGAGATGGGAAATCATCAAAGATGCTGGCCTCTGGGGGTGGAAGCCAAATATCTTTGCAGTCTGCTGTGTTGACCACCCCGGCGACGACCGGATTAGGGGTCGGATAGAGCTCGAATTTGAGGTGATAGAAGTAAGACGGCATAGCCTGGCGATCCCGACCTCGTGCTGGGTCTTGTTGCGCAGTGCTGGTCGACCGATTGCGAGTCGCTCAAAGTAAAGGATGCTGGAGATGTCTGATGCGATATGAGTCAACGGAAGAGGACAAAACGATAACCTCTGTTACTAAGGAGGCAAAAAGAGATGTGCGTGGTGGTATTCAAATACGATGTCCTCGGGGATCATGATCTTGCAGCGTGGGAGAGTGAGCAAGGCGCAAGTTGGAAAAGCAAAGCCTTTTCTAGAAGGTCAAAGATTGAGGCGCGCTTCATGAATGCAGGTTCAAACCTACCGGCCCCACTCATCATGAGTCCACTGGCTTCCGGGAAGTGAGGGGCAGGACCCCGCTAAAGTGGTGTCAGCTGCATAATCGGAGGTCACTGAACAAGTGGTTACAAGACAGATGTCACCATGGATCAATCAATGCTTCAGACTTCAAATGAGTCTATTGACGCGTCGCAGGATTATTGCGCGCGAGTTGAATACTACATACTAGGTGGATATGCTAGTCATTCCAGGCCGCAAATGCTTGCCTGGTCCCAAAGTTCATTCATGCCCTGAACGCCTCGTCATAAACCATCGCTACCCAGAAGGTCGCTTACTGACCGCCACGGAGACGGAGCACAAGGTGAAGGGTCGATTCCTTCTGAATGTTGTAGTCAGAAAGGGTGCGACCGTCTTCCAGCTGCTTACCAGCGAAGATAAGTCGCTGCTGGTCGGGGGGAATACCCTCCTTGTCCTGAATCTTGGACTTCACATTGTCAATGGTATCGCTGGACTCGACCTCCAGAGTGATGGTCTTTCCGGTCAGAGTCTTGACAAAGATCTGCATACCACCACGCAGACGAAGAACCAGGTGCAGAGTGGATTCCTTTTGGATGTTGTAGTCGCTGAGAGTTCGGCCGTCCTCGAGTTGCTTGCCGGCGAAGATGAGACGCTGCTGGTCAGGAGGAATTCCTTCCTTATCCTGAATCTTCGACTTCACGTTATCGATGGTGTCAGACGATTCCACCTCAAGGGTGATGGTCTTTCCAGTGAGAGTCTTGACGAAGATTTGCATACCACCACGAAGGCGGAGAACGAGGTGGAGAGTGGACTCCTTCTGAATGTTGTAATCGGCGAGGGTTCGGCCATCCTCAAGCTGCTTTCCAGCAAAGATCAGGCGCTGCTGGTCCGGGGGGATGCCCTCCTTGTCCTGGATCTTCGACTTGACGTTGTCGATCGTGTCGGAAGACTCCACCTCGAGGGTGATAGTCTTGCCAGTCAGGGTCTTGACGACTGGGAGATGTTAGTTTGAGCGATGGAGCGACGATGACAAATAGACTTACAAATCTGCATGCCACCACGGAGACGGAGGACGAGATGAAGGGTAGACTCCTTCTGGATGTTGTAATCGGAGAGGGTGCGGCCATCCTCAAGCTGCTTTCCGGCGAAAATCAGGCGCTGCTGATCAGGAGGGATGCCCTCCTTGTCCTGAATCTTCGACTTGACATTGTCGATGGTATCCGAGGACTCAACCTCGAGGGTGATGGTCTTGCCCGTCACTAAAGAATCATGGTCAGTATCGTTGCGCTATCGAGTGGCGGCGACGCGAGGTGACTTACGAGTCTTGACGAAGATCTGCATGATGGCGGTGTTGTGCGGATGTCTTGGGAGGAAATGTAGTCGTTGGGATGATGTGGTATCGTGAAGATGAGTCGCAGGTCTCGTCTGCAATGAAGTCTGAGATGAGAGTGAGTGTTGGAGGAAGAAAGAAAGTTAGAGTTGAGGAGAGGCGGTCGGGTTTATGTAGTAGAGAGGTGTGCCTGTTTGTTTGATAATCAAGCGGGCAACCGGCGGGCAGGGAAGGTGTGAGGGGGCGCAGTTGCCGGATTACGCCTACGAGTGACGAACAACAAGGCAGGCGGGAGCGCTCTGTTCGGGGGGCGGATGATTCACTGAGGCCAATCAGGCTTCGCCAAGGGAAGGCTCCAGAAACTTGGAGCAGGCTGCAGGGCCCCACCTGTCCGTTCTAGGTACTTCAGCTGCAAGCGAATGCAGGGTGAAACCAGAGGTAGCCGCTACTTTATCCCCTGTATCTTATCGCCCGTGTGGGGCCTTTGACGCCGGAAGACTGATGTCAGAACAAAGGCATGAATCTGGCTTGTTCGAGGAAGCTCTGGAAGAGCCTTTGAAATGCAACTACAAAGCACAATAGCCCCCCGAGAAATCTCTTCACGACAATTGCCCAGCCGAAAACGTGGGGGTACTACTCGCCTATTGTGCCCGTCATGGATGGGTGGCTACAGTAGCACTCGTTGGCCGTCACCGTCTTATCCAGCCAGAGCCTGGAACCCGTGATTCACCATCACCCGACGCCAGCGGCCGGGCGCCGCAGTGGAGTGGCGGGGCCCAGACGGCGTCCCTGTTGCCACTTTACCCCGGGAAAGGCCAAAAGCAATGCATGGTTGAATGCTTCAACTGACTGCCATTCGACAGAGAACTGCATCTGATGCTCGGCTGAGATGATAGCCGCTTCTGAAGCAGATGATCACTGCCCCAAGTCCCAGGAACCAAGCTTTTTGGCTCAGGAACAGAAAACGAC
The DNA here is from genome assembly GCA_027569015.1 of Ascodesmis sphaerospora. Classification (NCBI taxonomy): domain Eukaryota; kingdom Fungi; phylum Ascomycota; class Pezizomycetes; order Pezizales; family Ascodesmidaceae; genus Ascodesmis; species Ascodesmis sphaerospora. The sequence goes on along the minus strand of JAPPUR010000029.1, from coordinate 80,763 downwards.
TCCAATCTGAGATCCCGGATTCCAGTCGCGGCGGTGGAGATGGGCTCGGGAGCAAGAAACACAAACTCATGCCAGACACACAGCGACCGCAGCCTGCTACGCCGAACTCGTCATGTCAGCCTGAGCCCAAAGAGCGATAGCCCAGGCGGTGCGGGGTCACCGACTCTGCCACCCTCTGAATCCGGTCTCCTCGGCGTTCGCGACGTCATCGGCCAACGAATTGCGTCCGTGGGAACCCTGTTAAGAGAACACCATGTTCCTGCTGCCCCTGTTTCGCCCTTCGCCCTTCGCCCTTGCTCTGCAGCGAGAACGAGGTCGGGCGAGCTTCCGGAAACAAACGACAGACCATCGGAATATGATGGCATGCAATTTCTTTTTCTTGCGCATCTCTTTGCTCGAATCTTTGCGATATCAAGCGCCGATTGCGCCGGGTCGCGAGTCATCACGTCTTATCAAACCCCACCCTCTATTGCCAACCTCTTTGGAATCTATGGGTGCACCACCAGACGCTAAGTTCGATAACGCCTTGTCTACCAAGGTCCAGCTGATGCTGCAGCTTGATGCACTTTTCCCGTTTGCCCATCAAGCTCCCTCGACAAGCAGATATCAGGGTGCCATTGAATTGACGACTGCTACTGTCTTAGATACGCCATCTCGTGATACTTTGGGCATGTTTCAGCCCATGTTTTCACTGTCAACCTAACCAGCCTACCAGCGTTGCATCCACCGGTTGCTCCATGTCAGGAGATGCATACATATGCTTCAATCCACGTGCGGTGTGTCGCTTGTCTCGTTTTCTCAACGTGTTGTCTCTTGGCTTGAACATACAGGCATCGATCCGGCAGTCTCAAACACATTCAGGGGTCACCGCCTCAATACCCAGTATATCACTGTCGTAAAAGATCTGCAAACAGTCGCATTGTCAAGAAATGATCACTTGCTATCTCTGTATCATAATCATGGAGTAAATCCTCCCTTCACTTCAGTCACCTTCATAATCGACAAAGTCGAGGGAGACTGAGAGTTGGGAACTGTAAAATTCAATATTCTCGTGGCAGCGCTACAGCACTTGCCTAGCAATATGAGCCGTTTTTTGTAACTATCCCAAAATCCCGTTATCAAACACGCAAGTAAATCATATGTCCGCTCCGCTCTGCTGCCCTGTGTCGAAGGTCCTGCCCACTTGAGCTCACCAACGCCCTAGTAATTTCACGAGCACCTCCCTCTTCATGTAGGCTCATACATAGCCATGCAATATCTGTCATTTCCTCAAATGCCTCATCGTCAAACATGATCCCATAAAAACACCGCAGAAGGGTGGGATGCGCTCGTCTGCGTGATACGTCTCCCCCCTCTCTCAAGAGTAAAAAAAAAATGTTGTAAAAGAACTAAAACGCTCTGTCTTCTTCAAGTCATACATTCGTAGAAGAAAGTCATAAGAAGGTCGTAACACATCTTCCCGTGTCAGGTAACTTCGTGTTGTTGTTGAGGCGGTGACCAGCCGTGAGAGAAGGTTAAAGTCGTGTTTCGTATGCTTGAAAGGACAATTCTGGAGGTCGCTGTCGACCAAGATTGAAGAAATCTTGCCAACGCTATCGCTGTGATCAAAACAAATGCAAACAAAGGAAAGGGTGGGCGCCACAATGGGGCCCGTTTGTGTCTTGCGACAGCAGTGTTTGTCAAGTGAGGAATCTAGTTGGCCCGGATAACAAGCTTGGACAGGAACTTGTTGGACAGGGAGTCGAAGTCGTATCGGTCAAACTTGGACTCCTTGCGGGTACGGAGATAGGCCTCTGCCATGGGTATTAGTATACAAGACCTTACACTGAGGGACAGTTGAGGACATACCGTGCTTGATGACATGCTGTCGCACTTCAGTCATAGCCTCGCAGACGGAGACGTTGTTGTGAAGCAGGTGGCCGTGCTTGCGGGTGTCCCAGTCGGTGAAGGCAGGGAGCTTCTGGGAGATGGCGTGGAAGAGACCCACAATCACACCAACAGGGGTGGTCTCCATGTCGGTGCAGAACTTGTTCACGGCGACGGGGTCGGGGACACGGTAGTGGCAGTCAAACTGCATCTCCTCCCAGACGGCGAGCAGGATGGAAGCAATCATGAAGATGGTAGGCCAGTTCTTCATCTTCTCACCGCTGTAGACACCAGAGTACAGGGCAGAGAGCTCCTCAAGGATGTCCTTCTGGAGCTCACGCCACATGTCGGCAAGAGCGCACTTGATCTGGAAGTTGATCATGACGGGAGCGACGGTGCGGCCGTAGTACTTGGAGTCCTCATCGTCGATCTGTCCGTCCAGGTTGACCTCGGATCCTTGGTTCTCAACCATGGTGATGTGCATGGTGAGGTTGTAGGCAAGGACAAGCTTGAGAGCCTTGCGGATGACGGGCATCTTCTCCTTGACGTAGTAGCGGTGAGCAGTCTTGAGGATCTCAGTGATGAAGGGAGTGCCCTCGAAGTGGTCATCAATGAAGTCCTCAAAGGGGCCATCAATGTGCTTGTCGAGGTACTCGGAGAGAGCATCGAGACGGATACCCTCGGCTCCAACATCGAGCTTCTCAGTGCGGGTCTCAAAGTCAATGGGCTCCTGGTCGGTCAGGGTAGACTCAACCCAGTCAACCGAGAAGCAGCTGTCGTCGGCGACAAAGACCTCGCGAACCATGACAGGGAGAGCGAAACCGTAACCGTGGGTGATCCACATGAGCGTCTCCTTCTGGGCGAAACCCTTGACATTGTAGACAGAGACGCCACGGTCCATGTGCCTCTCGTAGTCGGCCTTCCAGTCCTTCATGAAGTAACCAATATCCTTGATATCGATGCGAGTGCAAGGAACCTGCCACAGGCGAGCGTGAGAAGGCTGGCAACCGGCGCAAGGCTCTCCCTTGTCACACGTCTTCTTGAGGAACTTGCATCGCAGGCAAGCTCGCAGCTTTCTTATCTCGCTGGCTTGCTTTCGCTGCTCAGGCAAGAGGGGTCCCTTTCTGCGGCCAACCTTCTTCTCAACAGTGCCGTCCTTCTTGCCATTGGAGATGCGACGGACAACGGGCTTGGTAGCCTTAGCAATTGGGCTCTTGCGAGGACCAGAGTTCCTGCGGGTGGTGCTGCTGGGGGGAGAGGTCGATCCGGCGCCGCTGCCAGGGCTGTGACGGCTTGACGAAGGCTCCGACTTGATAGGCGCGGGAGCCACGGGAGCGGGGACAGGGGCGACGGTGTCGTGGGCGTGGTTGTGACCATCACCAGCGAAGCAGTTACGGTGGTTACCAGCGTCAACATATCCGTCCGACTCGGGGGAGAAGGGAGAGTAGGGGAATGGTGCAATCTCCTCGAAGCTGCCAAAGTCCATGGAATTGGCGCCATCAGAAGAGTCGGAGTTAGTCCTCAGGTGGAGGGTCTGGGAGGGGTTGAAGATGGCGGCACCCTGAGCGTGAGCCTGCTGGAACTGGTCAAAGTTGGGCTGATTCCAGTCCACCATGGCCCAGCCTTCACCTGAGGACGAAGGAAGGGACAGCACCTCCAAATAGGTACCGGTAGGCGAGTTGCTTCCAACACTATCAAGACGGGGCAGACCATCCATCTGCAGAGTGCTCTGGAACTCCTGCCAATTCTCCATTCCGGTGCTCGGCCATTGAACTGCTTGCGTAGGGTCATCCATGGTAGGCATGGCGCTAAATGTCGACTCAAGTAGGTTGGCCTGCAGAGCGGCCTGGGTCGTCGGGGGGAGATAGTCGAGGGGGTTGGGCGACTGGAAGCTGGTGGGGAATGGGTTGAAGCTCATGAGGGCGGCATCTTGAATGAACTGGGTCATGTCAGGAGCAGCCAGTTGCTGCTGCTGCTGCTGCTGTTGCTGAAGAGCCCAGTCGGTCAAGTTCGCGGTCGGCTGGAAAGGCGACTGTTGTAGTGGCGAGTGCTGGCTGTGCGGGCTGGCGGACTGGGAAAGAGGCGAAGACTGATGCTCCTCGGGACTGAGCGAGGCATGGCCATGAGAGTTGTTGGAGGCCATGTCGAGCGGAACGGCCCAGTTGCGAGCGTTGTTGGGCATGATATTGGAGGCGGCCGAAGGACTCGAGTGGGTTGTGGCGGTCGAGTATGACTGGTAGGCAGCGCGATCCCGGTGGTCGTAAGTCAGATCCAGATAGGCATCACCCCCGCCGTTGTTGAAGTCGAAGGACATTCTGGGCAAGAGGCAGAAAGAGAGCGGAGCGGGAGGTGAGGCGGAAGATGCTAGTATTGTAGGAACAGAGCGGACGACACCGCTCTTTCGTGAAGTCCCTGAAGAGGTGAAGGGAGGAGGTTTTGGAGCAGATGGAGAAGGAGAAGACTGCTGGAGACGCTGGAAGGCGGGTTAACCATGGGCTATGCCGCGACTTGGTCTCGCTGCAGTGGGCGGTTGTCGATGGGGGGAAGAAGCGGTGAAGCGTCGTCCAGCCCCAGCCGGGACATGCAGCCAATGGGCGCCGCCAAGCCACCTCGAAGCACCCACCGGGGCGCCCACTCACTAAGCGGCCACTGAGCAGCCTCTGAATAGCCCGCTAAACTCATCCGCTGGAGGACGCACCCGACCCGCTGAAGGGAAGGGACCACACCCCGGAACCCTTCTGCTGCAACCTTCCTGCGCCCCATGTGGAGGCGCTCGGCCAATTGGGGTCGAGGGATGGGCGAAGTGATGCACTGTGAGCTCTAGGGCGAGTACAGTGCATAGAGCGCCTGACGCCCTGTACAACTGTCAGAGCGGTCGCACTAGCGAGGCCACAACTTGCTGACAGCGGCAAACACGACCACGGTATCCTCAGCACAGTGCGCACAGTCCACCTTCCCGACCACCTCAACAGCCGCGGCCGCCGCCAAACGTCCGAGGGTCGTGATCCAGTCCCCGATCGAGTCCACCTGAGGCCGATTTACTTGACTTGATTCAAGAACTCGGCCTATCGCAACAAGCAAGGTTCTAAACAGGGACCAAACCCAGGGCACATGGGCCAGCCATCGACATCCACCAAAATAGCCCCTTCCCACTTGGTCCTCAATCCGTCCGTGTCGAAAAGTCACGATATGCAGCGGGGCGCCTCGCCAGCAGATCCGTCGCGGCCATTTATCGATGCAGCTGCATCGAGCGCGGGTAGTTTGCAGATGGCGATGGAGCTCTGTCCCTGACTGGCCCTCATTGAGCGTGCCTCGTTTCTCAGATCCGCCCGAGGCGTCGCCCTGGACCTGCACACAGATGAGGATATTATCAGATTACCATGGCAAGACGGATTCGCACCATTACGCCATCTTGTTTCTCGAGTCCCCCAACCTCCGAATTGAGGCCAGCCTCGGCTGCATTGTTCAACTAAGGATTCGGCGCCGGAACTAGCACAGTGCGCTAGGCGCCATAGCTCAGGTCCTCCACTCGCAATACACCCTTTTCAGAGGTCACTAGCTGAGCCGCGCACTGTACCTCCGCACTGTCCCGCGGTCCCCTGGAGGGGCTCACATCCGTCCATCAAACTTGGCCGTCAACGCCGTCGTATCCCGCCCACCTCACCTTGCATCAGCGTATCGTTACAGCACAGGCTGCATTGGCGTGCAACAGTCTTCATCGTGGCGAACCTGTACCGGCCTATATCACCCTGACTGCGGATGCCAAATCCCTTTGGCTTTAATCGGCCTCTTGTCATGCCTGTTCTGGCCTCGGGCTCCTGCACGTCGCGCATCAAACTACTCCACCAATCTGCCATCGTGTGTTGCAGTTCTTGGTGATTAGCTCGCCCACGCCGAGTCGCTCCAAGACATGCCCGTCACGGCGCTCCGGTCCGCCACGCAAGTCATCCCCAACTGGTTCGCGGCGGTAAGCCACATGCTGATGGACGCACAACCGTCGCGGGCTGGCCCTCTGGTGTCTTGAGGCTTGGAATGCACCGCAAAGCTGCACGTGTGAGGGTGTGCTCCTTTGTACTATGTACTCTGGTACCCTGCGAGGTGGACAGTTTAAGCAGGAGAATGCGGCCTTGCGACTCCGTCCGATTTAGTTCAGTTCTCGAGGTCCCTGAAAAACTGAGGCACGATGGGCCAGGATCGACACGGAGTCTCGGAGCAGGGGAACTCGGCTGTTGTTGTTTCGTGACTCGGGCGGTAAATCGCTCGACAGACCATGGCCAGCCATCTCCAGAATCAGAGGCACCGTCAGCGACCAGCCTTCGAACCCATGCTCGAGGGGGTTCACTTGCAAAAGGGCAGAGAGACCGACGGTGCACAGTGTTGGCCTGTTCAGACTCCACCAGGGTCGCGCAAACCTTGCTCTACCGTCGATCCCGCTCTATTTCCCAAGAAGCCCCCATCCAATCTGCCTGTCACCTTGGCCGTCTGAGACCTGTGCTCGTGATGCACTGCCAGCGAACACGTCAAAGATGGGTGTAGAGACACCTCCATCCAAGCACGGCAGCCAATCAGGGGGCTATTCTCTGGCAAAATCTAGTCTCGATTCCTGTTCCGGATCTGCACGATATGTCCGCGCATGTGAGTTAATGCGGTAAATCGTTCCTCAGCCATTGTACTCTGCAAGCTCGTGGCCTGTCCTTCTCTTACAGATGGTTGATCCATCACCAGGAGGAGGAGGCATCCGGTCCTCCAGCAGCCTTGACACGAACCTACAGTATGCCCACGGTTCTCCACCGTCAAAGTGGCTATACTATCGTGAAGCCTGCCAAGTCTGACACGAGGTCGCAACATTCTGACTGAACAAGTACGGTTGACGCAACTCGAAGCTCGCTTGCGCTTGAGCGACCGGGTTCCCCAGGCTTGCATCCTCGCGAGGAACAGAGGGAGCCCTGGAATCAGAAAGAGCCTGATGGGCTCATACCACAACCGCCGACAAGGGCATCTCTGCGGCGGGCAGACTGGAGAACCTGGGCCACGATCTCGGAGTATGTCGTGCGCAACAAGTGCCTCTGAGGTGCACATATCGACTGCAGACAAAGCAGCTGGCGGCACCCACATGCGGCATCGATGACATCTCGAGCGCTGAGGGTGCATCTGCGATATCAAGGAAGCAGGGAATTGCCGGCCGCACACAAGAGTATCAGGTCAATGCACTGCATGGTGTCGTGCTCGTCAGCCACGCACCGCGTTGGCCAACCTCTCCCCGGAGTTGTGAAGCAGTGGCCACCTGGTGTCTGTGTGTCTTTTCTCTCGAGACAGCAGCACAAGGCTTAGAGACACCACGCACAGTCTGGCCCGCGATCCGGTCGGCGGATCGCCCGTTCATGTTGCAACACGAGCCGTGATGGTGATGTCAGCACCTCCCCACGTCGGGAGTAGACAACGATAGTATCATCAGTTGAGAGCATGACCCTTCAGGAACGCCCATGGCTCGTGGCTCATCCCAAGCTAACCACCCCCTCTTCAGCTGCCCTGTTCCATATCAATCTCTGACCTTCCCCTGATTGCTTGACCGCATCTATGACCAGGGTTCTCCCGCGAGATCCTAGCTGCTTTCCGTGTGCACGTCTCACCTGGTGGTGGCACGCCTTGCACGCCTCCCTCTAGTCCAAGAAGGATCTGCGTCCTTATTCCTCCGAGAATGGAGGATGGGGATAGCAGCAGACGGCGCGCGCCTAGGGAATGAAGCGCTTCATGCGGATGAGATGCTCCTCTCGAGCGACCGTCCTCAACAGAATGAATGCCCATCTCCGACCTGCTTCAGACTTGGCCCCGAGTCAGGCCAGAGAGGCGTACGCGCGCCAGTAGCCCCTCCAATAGTCCTGGGTTACGTTGGAGACCCTGCAGATCCCCTCATGATAGACAGGTAGGCATAGGCAGACCAGGTCTGGCTGCCATGCAGTTGTCGAGTCCTAACAAAACAAAGGCGAGACAGGCAGACAGCCTCGACCCGACGTTGACGGTGCCTCTCGTGCGTCCCCAGCAAAAAATTATGGACGTCAGCCGCATCGCAGCTCGATCCACTGTCAGTTGGTGGCCAACCAGCAATTTGCTTCCCATCAGGCCATTTCTGCTGCAGGGGGAATTCGAAGGCTTGGAGATGGCTCCCGGGAACAACCGCCATCTCTTTTGGCGGCCGACGCCGACGAAAGATAGACGCCTCGCTCGTTTGATCTGGCATCGACAACCGAGGAAGAGCCATAGATAGTCTCGCTCTACGTTTGATTAATCCCTCTCTATGATATGCCGCATGTTACTGTAGCACGATACTACGGTGCATAGTACGTTTGCTATTCAAGTCCGAGCCTCCGACGTCAACTCCACACGGGCTCCGACGGGCATTCTCCACTACAAGCATGGGCCGTGTGTCGACATCTCCTTTGGGATCTCTGAGGATTGCATAGTTGGCAGGTCTAGTCGAGGATCTCGTGGTGTAGGCGATTTCGTCGCTCCTCGAGTTGCCAAGGCAAGCCCCTCGTCTATTCTGTCTAGCAACGCCCAAGGCAAGTCTAAGCATGGCATACCACAATACGGTACTATACAAAGGTCAAGCTTGAGCTGCTTTACTTCGGTATTCATTGAGCCCTTCGGCAGACTCGGACTTTGAAGTCTGGCTCATGCCGGACAGCTCATGATGGTGAGTGGTGGGATGATTGAAGCAACACCTGACATCACGACTAACATGCTTCCAACCACGAGTCCAATGTTGTGGGCTACAGGTAAGAGAAACGTCAACATGCCAACGTGAGCAAAGTGCCGAGATATTCGTCGCGTTGAAGCACTTCTCGCGTGTTGACAAGACACGCCTTCGTTATAACACGCCTTTCACGCTTAAGGCATAACACTCGTTGGTATCAAGACCAGTGATCCAAGACCAACGGCCTCACTGATGGCAAACTGACATGTCACGTTATTTCCAAAACAAGATCAGGCTCTGGTATTCAGGCTTTCAAAAACACACGCATCTCGCCACGAGGCACGGCACGCACCGTCCCCATGTCTCAGTATCACAAGCAAGCAAGCAAGATAGACGCTCGCACTTCATGCCCAAGCAGTGGAGTTTTACCTCGTGCTGGTGCAGAGAACAGGTCGCATCGTCAACGGTCCAAAATGGTGTAGATGCGGCCGCCCATGGCCGCAGCTGCTGGTGTTGCTGCTGAAAAACTTCAGATAGGTAAGGTATGATGATGTCAAGCTAGCCACGTCACCAAGCGCTCAACGGCAGATGCATGAGCGTCAAGTCGGCATGGGTTACATTACATAGGCAGCTTGGCCAGGATGGGGACCATCTCGGTTGAAATCCCCATGCTAGGATTCTCGGCCGAGTCTGGATCCTCTTCTTCTTGAGACCCTCTTTATTCTTGGGCGCTTACTGAGCGAGCTCCTCCTTGGTGAAGCGCGGCATCAGATACTTTTTTTTGACGTGTTTGCTTCCATACATAGACGCTAACTCTGTGGTGTTGTCCTCACCTGCAGATGTTGGGCTCCGCATGCAAGAAACGATGTGATGCGATTCCGGAGTGATCTTTGACTCACCGTCATTGTGACTCTATTGATGATGGGCAACTTGAGCGAAGTCGGCCAAGGGATTCTCATGGCGAGTTTCAGGAGACAGTTCCAGTTGACGATGGAATATGGCCGTTACTGAGACTGACGATTGCAAATGTTGTCCATCACTTGTAGGTAGTAAGTGTAGCAGTTGAGTTCGGAGAGCCCATGCTGTCCCTGATCAACACTCTCGTCCCTCGGCTTCATCTTGGACCGTGCTTGACTCCTCTTCCTCGGGAACCTGTTGCTCCCCCTGATCTTGGTCGCACCTCTTTTTCTCTTTACGGAGCACTCACTGTCATGTCATGATCTTTATTCTCTCCCTCTCGCTCCTTTGTCTTTCTTGCTCTTGCAAAGCAGCCTGCCCCTGACCAGAGCTTTCGACTTCTCAGTTAATTTGCCGAGAATCTTTTTACTCTCCAGTTTCTTCCCCCTTGGATCTTGACTTTCATGTTAGTGATGGCCACTCTCGCCCCCTTCTCGTTCCCAGACCTCTTCGCGTTCACTCTAGAAAATTACTTTGCAAAGCAAATGTTCATATATTCACACTAGTCCTTCTCCCTCCCGTCGAACCTCTCCCTAATCATGCTGGCAAGATTTGAACGCAACTTTGTTAGCCTAATAGTAACTTTTGGTGCAGATACAGAGCCTTGCCAAGGTGTCTAATGCTTCAGTCTTCGCCTGCCCTCCGAAACCCGTTCTACCAGCCATCGTAGACCACCAGCACCGTCGATTACAAGTGTATAAGCCGAGGCTGTAACAAGGATTGAATGATCTGGTGTTCACTGTCTTGTCTCGCTCTAGTCTCTGAGTAGCGCTGGGGCATCCACGTGGGCCGGTTCGGGTTATCCAGAAGTGCGTCTGGAAACCCCGTGGCATCGGCTGTACCACGCCTTATTCACTGCCTTCTTCTGAACAACCAATGCTTTTAGTGAGATAGAAGAGACCAACCAGGCCTTAGACTTCAGAGTTCTGGGCCGCTGGGTACGACTGTCTGTGCCTGTGAGAATGATCAAGACGGTACTCGGGAAGACGTTGAGGCCATGCCTTGTTCAACTACACTCGTCGACTCATGTGATTCGTAGTTTCAAGTAGCATCTCATTTCTCGTTCGAGGTGGATACACAATCGAAGGCGCTGGCAGCATGACAGCATATAGCGTAGGGTTTTGTTGTAATGCGAACGTGATGGATATGGACGACAAGGAGGTAGGGGTGCGTACTTGAAACCTATCAATGTCAAAAATTCAGTATTAGTTGCATTTCCAATCGATGAATCACCAACTTCACGCTTCCATGTTCCCTGTTTCTGCCAGGAATTAGGCAAATAAGAGTGACAGGAGGCTTAGCGGAACAGGGTAGTTGTACAACCTCCTCGAGGACTGATGGCCAAGACCTAACTTTATGCACGATGTTAGCGATATAATAAAAACAGACTACATAATCTTGTCTCGGGGTCCAATCGTTATGTTCCCTTCGACCAAGATGATGAGTTATCAGTATTACCGTGGTATCATCCAAAAGTATCACCTAGAGAGACCTCAGGCTCGTTGATAACGCACCGCAGAACTTCAAGATTGGGTAATTCAGCTTTATTGACTCGCGCGACAGGATATAATGCTGTAAAACATGACAACAAGCTGGCTGAACGCAAAAGAACCATACCAGAAACAACCTAAACCAACAGAGCTGAGAGGTATACAACATGGAAACCAGATATGCAAGTCCACCAGAAAAGCGAATGTCGTCGAAAAATTGTCTGCAACAATCAGTAGGAGTGGATATATAACGGTCATAACACAAATCTCATCGCCTCGAGCCATCCCGGGTGGTATTTTGAGGAACACGCGTGGCATACACGTGTGCAGGAGTAGTAGTAGATCAGGGTATCTCAGGGCTTCGGATCTTGCTCATGGACAAGACCCGGCAGAGGAGGAGGAGGAGGAGGAGCGGCTGATGCGGCAGGCATCAGCGGCGCGGTAGATGGACAGCTATGCTGTCAGGAGTGGTTTGGGCACTGGGACGTTGACTAGAAGCGCGGCGGCGCTATATTGTTCGTCCCAGGCATGGTTATCATCATCATCATCATCATCATCATGGGTCGCCCTGTTTCACGACAAGCATTGGCCTACGAGACGACGGACACCATAGCATTGGCGTGCGTGCTCCATGAAGCCATCGGCGGACCACAGACGAGTCAGTATGGCAAGAAGTGGACGGTACGGACCAACACCTGATGGAACGAGTTCTGACAGCGTGCTCTCCGGTAGCGCACCTTGCATGTAATGTCCGTACGTGATGAGGCAGCCTTGGCACAGGTGGCCGTTCTCGACGCCAGAATCAGTCAGGGATGGGAAGCGGATGGAGGCCATGCCTCCAAAATCATCTTCCACGACCTCGGCCTTTCGTGGCAGCCGCGACATATCGCAGGCCGGTGGCTCCAGAGGGGCCTCGTGAAAGTGCCTAAACATGCCGAGAACTCTCGGGGTCATGTTGGCAGCGCGGAACTTGGGCCTCAGCTCGTCCAGCTTCTCGGGGGAGCCGTGGATTTGGAGGGCGAGCTCCTTGGCTTGCTTGACGCTAACCAGGTGCTCAACTTGCTTGTGGGCGAACTGGAATCTCAGACCAAAAGTCCCTGGGATGCTATGCATGAGGGGGATCTGTTCCATGTCGTTATCTGTGAGAGCAAAGCACTGCTTTGCTAGGGTTGGGGTTGTCATGCGGAAGGCCTGATTCTCATACAGGCACTCGAAGCAGACTCTCTCGCAGGTGGGCAAGAACAGGAATCCGCCAAAGTAGTGGCAAGAGACGCATCTGCTCTGGTGGAGAGCCTGATGAACATGGGCAGCCGGGTGGTGGCTAACGAGGCGAGTCTGGACCAGGGCCGTGAGGGCCTCGGGGGCGTGCTCGATAACATCTCTATAAACGGGAAGATCCTCGACAACGTCCTTTCCCAGAGATGAGACGCGCGAGAGGCGCGAAAGAGACTGAAAGTCGAGGAGATCGAGCACACTGAGCAGAAGCTCCGCTGGGAGGAGATCCAGCTGGCCCAGAGAAGAACCCCGCGGTTGGCCACTGGCACTGAGCGAGGGGCGAACAGCCTGAGGCAGGCCCCGAATCATGCCCTTGAACTCTGAGGCCTCGGGTCGAACAAGGTGGTGGAAAAGGTTCTGGAGCTCGCTGCACATTGTATTTTTTGGTACGAGAGTCGGTTTTCGGTTCGGTTTTTCTTGTCTGTAGTCTTTTCTGTGAAGAGTAGTAAATTATTGAAAGAAAAGGACCGATCACTGCCAGGTTAAGAGTGCGGGAAAATAGATGTGCTGCTTCATGGCCGAGGTTATAGCCCATGTACTTACTCAGCAAAGCGAACCGCTCAGATTCCAGCATTTCTCAAAAAAGCAAACTTGATTCAACAGAGGCGAGGCGAGACGAGACCAGGGCGTGAGCGAGGGATAAAAAAAAAAAGAGGGGATTTCCCCATAGTTGCATGTGAAATGGATCCGAGGCGTGGTGTTTGTTTGACCAGGGACATATTGAGGCTCTGGTTTTGGTTCCTTCCTTGATATAAGTCGGATGCAGCGAATTAAGCTTTTAGAAGGAAGCACTGACGTTGGACGGCACCTCCTTCCCTCTTTTTTCATGATACCCTCTTGCCTTCTATATACATGATTCTTTTTTTCTTTTTTGCCTTCAAAAAGCGAGAGGGCACACACACTTTTCCCTCTCACACACACACTTCTTTTCCCATCCATCTCGCGTATGTGTGTGGTTGTCGTTGCTATGCAGTGCAGGCGCCCACCCCACGGACCGGCAAGACGATCCGGCCTTCGAGTTCCGGTTCCGCATCCACATCCACCGGAATTCGATTCAGCATATCCGGGGTCAAATCCACCCAATTTTGGTGTTTTTGCTTCTCCGACGTACATATTTGGCTTTAATCGTCATTACAGACATGATGAAGCCTGTTTCAAAGCATCGCACGCTGTCCTTCTCCCTCGTCTGATTGGGGCAAACCGATGATGCTCTCCGGGGTCGACCACACCAGCCAAGAGGCATTGAACCGGGCTGACCCCAGTCTCATCGACTCCAAGACACGAGACACTTGCGAATATCCCTTCCCTTGCGTAACCCCTCACTCTGGGGCCGCATCAAACCGCCCAGACAAGGTGCACACAGACACACACACCAATTACGACAGGAATCTAGACGTGGAGGTGGCGTCCACATCAAGACACCCTCCTCATATTGATCTTCATTGCCCCGATGCCACGACTCTTCTGTGCCCATCAAAATGAGGATTCAAGCATTCTATGGAACGCTGGCATCTCTGGGCGGCGCTCGAGAGACGCTGCAATTGGTGATTGCCCTGGTTACACACTCAACAAGCGAGCGAGCTGAGCTGGCCCAACCTAAGCGCCCACCGGGAGATCGTCGCCTCCATCAACCACACGCCGCGTTGTCCGTCTCGTCTGCCGGTCCCTCCTTCGTAAATACGACGACATGTGCCCTACAACAACTCGGCACGACGAGGTTATAATCCTCAATATCCGAGGCACCATTCCTCTGGCTCGCTCACTTCGCTTCGGGTTGCTAGACAAGACAAGCCAGGCAAGAATGTTTTCTTCTCTGATCAATTAATTAATCATTGATCCCTGAGTTGGCGCGCTTGCCGCACATGGATCCGTGCCATCCAATGCCAGGTTCCATGGATCTCAACCCTCGGACCAAGATTCGCGAGCATGAGCCGAACCGAGATGCCGTTGCGTCGTGGCTTTCATCGCCACCGCCCATCATCCAACGTGTTGATAATGCCATGTCGTAAGCATTCATCTCTCAGATCTTGTCTGCACCTAGATACGACTCCTGCCGCAGTCTTGAGCGCAGAATAATGTCGCATCTCGGCGATTTCCACATAGCGGCCACGGAACCCCGTTGATACCGGCAATTGCATCCGGACACTTGCTTCTCAGGCATACAAAAGCCAACCCAACACTTCCTCGGAGTCGAGACGGCCATTATATCGGTTGTCTATTCAAGGAGGCGCCCATGCGCTGCCACCTCGGCATCAGATGAGGCTCCGGCTTGCAGGGTTCAGGGTCAGTACACGTAGCGTCCACTAATGACGCTACTGACGAGCTTGACTCTTGCTGGAGAGCCGTCGTGAACCGAACGAAAAAGATCCATCGTGGGGTCACGGAACTGTATCACCGCTCCAGATCCCTTCAAGCCCTCTCTTCCCTGCTCGTCGACCCCAACCTGCCACGTTGGGCCAGCTAACCCACGGGTCAACAAGGTCCGAACTGAAACGACGTAACCTCGGACCATTGTTGCAGCTGTCAGCATATATCGTCCCCAGCCGAGTCGACTGCTTTCTTGCTTTTGCTTGTGAAGAGGGCCCAAGCCCACTTTTGAGAGCGTGCAGCGGCATCACCAGGAAGACTCTTGGCACTTCACTTCTCCAATTCCGAAATACCCTTGACTGGAAGCGGATCCTCGACTCCACTGCCTGAACGCTAGATCCGGAAACCAATCTGAAAGGAGCCAGGTTTGGCAGCTTGAAATCCACATGTTGAGGCCGGGATATCGTGATGCTCGATGGTTGCTGAACACAAAGCTATCAAGCTCTCCAACTCCAAACACCCTCAATTAGGAACGTCACACTATATGTGGAACTCCCGCTGCCATGCTAGTGTCTACGGGTCGGTGATAAAAGTGCGGATGGGGTCAGGGACCATGTAAGTCGACGACATCCAGGTCTTGGCATGAGTTGTCATATTTAAGATCCTACTCAGACGGCCAAGCTTTCTCTCTATTGGGTTTAGACTTTGATCAACTTGAACAACATGCTCGAAACGCCTACGGTCAACGGAGGAATGCGGGTATGCCCGAGAAGTTCACCGCTTGCGCACGTCAAGTCTCCAACCAGTAGAGCATCCCATTGACTGAATTACGGACGTATGAATGAGGCATCGCAACGATCAATTCTACAATACGTCTTTTGTAGGCTTTAGTCTCATGTGATTTTGGGCTTAGCCTCGCTGTTGTGTGCAAACTACTTCTTTGCTCCTTATGCCTAACACTCTCTGCCTTCATGTTGAACTTGACGTGAGGCAACTTGACTAGACAGTATGAGGTCTCCTGTACTTGGTCGTACTTGCTGTTTCGTCTCAGCGTTATATAACGTGGATGAAATGGACGTCTCGTTGTCCGGCCCCGGACCGTTGATCACCACTGGTCTGAACTTGTCAAGATATCTTGCGATGAAAAGGGTACTGTCCTAATTTGACACTTGCTTGTCCCCTATGTCACGTTTCGGTTTCGCCTCGACTAACGGTATGTCTGATCGACATGTCTTGAGTTGTGAATTGATGGGCTTTGATCTCAACGGCGTCTATGAGAGAAGCCATCGACCATGGTAACAAGGAACACAACTATCAACACATAACACAATTAAAACCCAACACTCTGGAACCCTTTATTGTAGAATATTTTGATGCCGTGACTCTGAGTCGACAGTCATGGTATCGAATCTGGTCAGGACAGGATCATCCTCTTCTTTACGTGTTGAGTAACACTTTCTCGAGCCAAGTACATGGTTGAGTCAAACAAAATTTGCAATCAAAGGTAATAAAGAGAGGCCATGGGTAGCCTTTCGCCAGATTTCAGCCATCAACCATCCTGTGGTATCCATACGGTGCCCCCTCGAACCCCGTTCTCTCTCAGTTGTGGCCATCATGGCCACAGAACCATTGCTGTATTCCAAGCCGACGTTTCTAGGAACCTGCTGCTCTTGGAAAACTCTTCCAGCCTATTTATCCTCAATTCCACGCTATACATAAAGGTGACGAGCTCAGCAGTCGCCCTGTTGGAGGTTAGGAGGGGGGTTGTGTATGCGTATGAGATACAGTGTGTGCTCGTGTCAGCAGTAAACACTGTTCTTATAACGCATGTATTGGAAACAAAACATGTGTGTCGAAGTTTACCCATCTATAGGGATATTGGGATCTGTTCATTATATGTTGTTCTTATCAAAGGTCAAGATACCAATCTAGAGTTGCCCTCATGTTCAAGTGATGTCGCACCTTTTTTACACCGCCCACTCAATAATCATGTTGAGCCTCATATTAGCTCAAAATATATCCTCAAACATGGAATGAATACATATAGCTATAAAATAAAGAAAAACGTCATCTCGAGTGCCTCGCATGGCTCGGAGGTGATGGGCTATAGGGTAAGTGACAATCTTTGGGCTGGTCAACATGATGGATTACTTCGACCATAGTTTCATGGATCGATGAGGTTCTTGAGATGGAGTAGAATAACTAGGGTCATCGGGATAAAACTCGTGTTTGGGGGCCTGATATGTCGTAGAACGTTTAACAAAGGATGCAGGAGTGAGAAAAAGAGCGAGTTCAGAAGCACAGCGTCAAGCACATAACCACCATCGAAAAGCTCAAATCTGAAGAGGGAGTCATGGATATCACGAATACAAAATAGATTAACCAAAGATTCAAGAAGCATGTTCTCGACTACGAGGCCATTTCTTCCCCTTCCACGAGTCTATAAGTGTCATTTATTCTTGTCTTGTCGAGATCGAAGCTTCAACACCCAACCCCAATAGTGTAAGAAAGAGCCAATCATGAGCCAACTAACGTGTATTGATATTTCAGGTAAACTAGATAATCGTGCAATGTTAGAGTTGTCTGATCCAGCTCCAGGAGTAAGGCTATGAGATGACAGGACTGTGCCAACTCTCATGTTTGAAGCTTATGTCACGCACAAAGATGAAAGGAAATCTCGACATGTTTGCTCCCAATCATCTAAACCATGATCCAACACATCCATCAAACTCATCCATCTTTGTTCTTTGTCCCAAGAGTGATGAAGCTTGGTGATTGGCTCAGAATTGATAACCGAGGAAGAAGCGGAGACGACGGGCTCACACGACGACAATCCACTTGAATTAGTGGGGGTGAGTAACCTACCCTGTCTGCATCGAACGCCGCTCTGGTGATCCATGGCTTGGAGAACAATATCAACGAGAAGAGGGGGTGAATCCTCGCCGATGCCGACTTCAAAACAAAGGGAATTTCCACTAGCTGCGTGATGAGATCGAGAGCTCGTCTCACCCGTCCTCGACCACGCGTCATCTTTTCACACGGCAACAGCAACAGCAACAACACCACCACCACAAGCGTCAACAACACAAACAAGACCACCAACATCAAGATGGCAGCCGCAGCAGCAGCAGCAAGTGCGCCGCAGCCTGGGGTTGAGCCCTCTATCCCTCAACTCTTCACCTCGGACCCCCTCATCCGTGACGACTTGTTCACAGAGTCGTCGCGCGTGCAGGACGCTACCGTTGACGAATGTCTGCCCTTCCTCAAGGCCCAGGAACACTCGTCCTGCAACTCCCACGGGCTGCCCCATCTGGACCGTCGCCGCCATGTCAACTTCCTGCATAAGCAGCTTGGAAAGCTGCCGGGAGGCTTCATGTCCGCCGACCCCAGCCGTCCCTGGATCTTCTACTGGTGCCTCGCCGCACTCTCCCTCCTCGGCGAGGATGTCTCGTCGTATCGCCAGAGCCTCGTCGACACGGTCCGCCCCATGCAGAACCCCGACGGCGGCTTCGCTGGCGGCTTCGGCCAGACGTCGCATCTCGCCACCACGTATGCAACCGTCCTGTCGCTTGCCCTAGTCGGCGGCGAGGACAGCTACGACCTTGTCGACCGCCGTGCCATGTGGAGATGGCTATGCTCCCTCAAGCAGCCCGACGGGGGCTTCCAGATGGCCCTTGGCGGCGAGGAGGATGTCAGGTATGCACTGTAGCACTCACTGCCGGCTGTCAAGGCCCGCAGTCCCTCTTCCACCCCCGGCCGTCAAGGTCAAGCCTGGAGATCCTACCCATATCCGATCCCCTTCGTATGTGCTCTCTCCTCCTGACTGACAATGTTGCAGGGGGGCCTACTGCGCGTCCGTCATCATCTCGCTCCTCAACATCCCTCTCGAGCTGTCACAGGACTCGCCAGCACGCTCCGCTGGCCACACTGGTCTGTTCACAGGCCTCGCCGATTATGTACGCCAATGTAGGTGATGCACAAGGCCCAAAAGTCGTTCCCGCTCTCTGATCGCTCACCAATAAGGCCAAACGTACGAGGGCGGCGTGTCGGCAAAGCCGGGCGTTGAAGCACATGGTGCATATGCCTTTTGCGCCCTCGGATGCCTCTCCATCCTCGATTCTCCACATCGAGCCATCCCGCGGTATGTCTCTGTTGTCCCCCCCAGGCCCACGATGGCCTACCCACTGAAGTGGTGACATGGGAGCATTGCATGCTGACCCAGACCTGATCGTCCCCTTCTCCAGCTATCTCGACGTTCCACTGCTTATCTCTTGGTTGTCTTCCCGTCAGTACGCCCCCGAGGGCGGTTTCTCGGGTCGTACCAACAAGCTTGTCGACGGTTGCTACAGCCACTGGGTCGGAGGTTGCTGGCCCCTGATCGAGGCCGCCCTCAACGGGCCCGGAGGGGAGGCGGCGGCCGGTTCTGGCGGCCACCCGCTCCCCGCCGCAAGGGATAGCCTCTTCAGCCGCGACGGCTTGATCCGCTACATCCTCTGCTGCTGCCAGGACCAGTCCAAACGGGGTGGCCTGAGAGACAAACCGAGCAAGTATGGAACTCCCCTCCTGCATCTCGTTATTTTCGGTGAGCGCTAAACCCAGCCCAACAAACAGGTACTCGGACGCCTACCATACCTGCTATGTGCTCTCCGGCCTGAGTTCAGCGCAGCACAAGTGGGACCTGGTTGCTGCTCGCACCCACGAGGCAATTGTGGCGGGAGATTCATGGTCTGTGTCACCTTATATGGAAGGTGAACAGATCTTTGACGAGGAGGATCGCGTCGCCACGGTGCACCCCGTCTACGTTATCCCCAAGCACAAGGTGGAAGAGATCCAGAACTACTTTGCATCCAAGCAAGGCTTTTGATTGCCAAGCGGTGCCTGTGCCAGCTGGATTTGGTGACGCGGAGGGATCCCTGTCCAAGTCAGGCTGAGAGAGTTTTGGTATGGATGCCATGAGAAACGAGACATGATTGAGTGCAATTACGAGTGGCGGGGCAGTTGATTTCCTTGTTCTCTTTTCCGTGTTGAGATGGCCGGTCCTTGTCTTTTTGCCATATGGTTAACCATCAATATCAATATTGTTGATACCAATACATGATCGGATCAACTCTTGGCCGTGCGGGAACTCAGATCTCAGTTGACTCATGGCGACTTGGTTCAGCCAGATCGAGGATTGGCTGTCCCAAGGTGGATGGATGGCTGGTGGCCAAAGCACGACATGGCGTCTGCGTCGTCGAGGTATGACAGACTAGACCGATGCTTATCCATCTTGAATCAGAGATACAGCACAGGCATCCACAACAGGCAGGCAACCGGCTGCATGCATCAGTGAATTTCCGACCGACTCGTGGGCCCCGGCCACCAGATGAGGAACTCCATCCGCACCTCCCTACACGTCGATGGCATGGCCGGATGGTTCTCGAGGGGGCGGTGGATGTCCGAGAGGGCTGGGAAACGAGGGCAAACACCAATCCATGTAAACCCTCATGGTGTCATAACGTCAACAGGCATGACCAACTGACAGCGCATCGTCTGGAGAAGGCAGGGATCTCGCCCATGGTTGAGATTGGAAACCAACACTGGTTACCATTTCCTCCGTTCTTCTGGGATGCACATGATCTTGCTGGTAGAGGGAGGACGGTGATCCCACGCCATACGACCACGACGGTAGCAGTTGCAGGGTCTGCGCATCATCTCGAGGCCAGGGCCGGGCCCATGCTTCTCGGCATCCAAGAGTCCAGGCCATGGATCCTGTGTGCAGCACTTTGAACTCTGCTCCACCTGTTTTCAGTCACGTTGCTTTTGCCCACTGCGATGTGGACGGGTCTCGATGAGGGCGCATATCATGGCATGAGCATGAGAGATTGACGTCCTCCTTTTACCAGCCTCCCGACCAGGTGCGAGATTTAAAGTGGTTTCTGCGCAAATGTGGGTGAAAGCGTGGTATGAGAACGCCGTATATCAGGCTCTGACGGCGTGCCCTGGGTTTGACTGACCTAACCCACGGCACACACACACACAAACACGCAGGCTCTTTCCGCAGACCGCCTCGCGTATCAGGCCAGACCTCGGGATTGAGACTCGTACATGTCAATGGCGTCCGGTGGACGAATGTCTCGTTGCCCGGAGGTCAGCCCTCTGAACGGCGGGCCGTATGTGGCCACCGCCGCGCCCCCGCCTCTGCACTGCGGTCTGTGGCCGCATCTCAAGCAACCAGGTCTGGTGCATACCTGCATTGCAGCCAGACTGCCCATGCCCATCTCTGTGTACCGAGGTGCGTGTGTGAGAGAGAAGAAACGTCCATGCAAGAAGCTGAACACAAAGTACATAGGACAAGGGGGATACTTGGGACACGGCCCCGATTGTGGCGTACATGGAAGAGATAGAAGCCGAGACACGGCACGGCAGGTTATGGGCGCTTCTCTTGTATGGCCTCTCTGGGTATCGCCGCCTCGGGTCTGGAATTCGGTCAGTTCAAGGGTGAACTCGGTGCTTTCTGATAGTACAACCAGTACAACATCCCAGGCGGCCTTTCTCGCCCCCAAGCACCCACAAATGCAGCGAGTCTTCTTTGCGATTACGTGCATTGTCGTATCCACTCCACCGTGAATTCTGTGGGGACCACAAAAACAGGGTCCTTTTAACGGTCAACAGCAGGCATGGATGCTGAGACAACCCCACGGCCCTGTCTCAAACCCGACCGACGTGCGTTGTTGAATCGAGTGGTTCGTTTCAACATGATTCCATCTTGACCTGTTAAGTTTCATGTCTCTTGCTATAAGTAGCATGTTCCTGAGGTGCTGTTCGTGTATCCTCATTGCCTTCCAATGAAGCTGGTTTCGATCCGTACGGAGAATTAACTGGGGAATCTGAGGAGGGGCTGTAGCAAAGAGATCGCCCGCAAGGGCATAAGCGAGCTGGTCCCTGCCTGTGATCCTCAAAATCATGTTGGAGAGAGCTGAATGCCGGTTAACACTTTTGTCGCCAGGTAGCTGTGGCCATGTCGGGAAACCAAGACTCCGGAGGCAGCGATCGCTCGTCAATGCTCTTGACCGTTTGTTATTACCCACTCTAACAGAGTTCATATCCTGGTTCCCCGTCAGGCGGGCGTTTCCGCAGGCCTTATCCATGAAAGGTCACCACAACAAGGACCAACACAGGCGGTTGCGAAAGATAGGCTGAGGGAGTCGATCTTTGCAGTAGTCGTGCTACTAGTTGAATCGAAGGCAGTCGAGAGTGCGTAATCGTTCTGGCCTTGCAATGTCAGGTGTGTCTTGAGTTGTCTGCCGCTGCAGAACATAGCATTTCGAACCAGGTCTGCTTCGTCAGGGAACTTCGACAGTCCATCAACTGAGAATAGACAAATTCGGATTGCATACTCGACCGGACTCAGTCATCCAATTCGAGTGTTGCCGTCTGTTGTGGTGGGATTGGCCAGTTTTACCAGCCGTCGATCCGGAAGACGCTTGACTTGAAGGATACTTGAAAGTACCTGGTGTACGGAACCTCATTGTCGAGCGCATATGCCAAGCCGTCAATTCAGGAGCTCCTCGGAGGCCTGACAAGCAGATGGGAATCGAAGTGACCCATCATGTGCAGTTCCACTGCCCCTCGTCGTCATTGTCCATCATCATCATCATCGGCATTTCTGGCTGATGTGCCCCTCATCGCGCCCCTCATCCAACCTCTCTTGGCAGTATGCAGAGACAAAGGCACCGTCGGAAGAAGGAAGAGGCTAACTGATGACAAAAAAGCAATGGGATACCGTGGGAACCACTTCCGTCGCGCCTGGCAGGTGTGCCAAGCCCGCCCCAGGAGCGGCCGCAGGTTGGGTCCTCTCAGGTTTTTCCTTCACGCCGCGAGCGATCTCACTCTGGCCTGGTCTCGCGGTTGTCCAACCTCCAGGGTTGAAACGGCACAGCAAGACCCGCAACATGCTCGCCACGATGCGCGGAAAATTTCTGGATGTTGTTCGGTATTGTTTTCGTTTTTGCTGACCCTTCCGGCTGGATAGCCGCCTCGATCAATTTCGCTTGCGGATATCCTGCAATGGGCGATACGCCCAAGGTAAAGTAACGGGGCGAACACGGCGCGTAGCACGTCTTTTTTTGTCGCTGGCGGTTATCAGAGTTTCTGCTTCAACTTGTTTTAAGCGACGGGGCCAGAGCCCAAACCCAAAACGCTCAGAACACCGACCATCTTGTTCCAATTTGGTGGACAACTTCGTGGGGCGTGGAGGCATGTGTCATGGGATTTCGGTGGTCGTCACGTCAGAGCAAACTAGCGGCCCCAAGGTGGAATTCTGGAAGAGTTCCAATTGTCGAATCGCCGTCCGCCGTTGGAAGCTCGAGCTCCGTCATGGCCCGGGTTGGATGGAACTCCCTTGTCCTCCACAAAGCCCACTCGAACCCACAGAACCCACCAAGCTCTCGACGAGATTCGGCATCCCTGCTGTGAGCAGACGCGCCCAATGGCCGTCTTGCAGCGCTTCTCGGCGAGCCGTCTGTTTAGAGAGTTTCTCAACAGTTAGCTCAGGCCTAGTGAACTAAGAAGACTGAAGTGTCACTGGGTAGGGAGCGACGCGAAAAGTGGCGGAGAGTACCGCCATGTCTTTGTCCGAGTAGAATCATCAGTGAGGATGCCTCTGGCCATGAAGAAAGCCCTTAGGTTTGCCATGGACAACCTCTCCTGGCGTTTGTGCTTGTGGCTGGGTAAATCGGTGATCAAGAGGCAACCACCTGGGATGCTTGTGGTGGTGGTGGCGGTTGTGGTTGTACCGGCCGGCCGATTGACGAGAGAACAAGGGGAGTTGAGGTCAGGAAAGGTACGGTCGGTACCCCGCGTTGACCGGCGCCAGCAAGTACGTCCCGCTACTCGGAGCCGTCTCGAGGTTCCAGTCTTGTTATTGATGTTGTTTTCATTAACATCGACAAGCAAGCATTGCCAACTCATCATTGCATGAAGGTTAGGGGCTGGCCCCAAGACCTGCCTGCCTGCCTCCCGTCTGGTCTGCCTGCCCTCCGGCCTTTGACCCAGCCTACCTAACTAGGTAGACGGGCTTACACTGTACAGTACTTGCCCTCTTCCCTTCTTCCCTCACTTTAGTCGTTGTCTCGCGCCTCTTGCGTGGTCCCTCCTGCCATCCGCTTCCCCTCCCCCTCCCTTGCCCGTACTGTAGCTAAGGCAAGCACGGAGTTCGGACGCTTCTTCCCCTCCTCAACACAGACTGCCCGTCCGTCCAGTCCATGAATCCTCGGCCACATCTCACTGCCATGCCATGCACAGGCCTCTGCCACTTGGCTTACCCCAGTGCACCCAAGCCTTTTTCGCTTCTCACATATGATTCTTCAATCGAGCTGCACTCCCGGGCTGCCAAATCTGCAATGCACACACCCTCTGGCCACACCATCGAGGCTGCATCAGGAAGAGCATCCTCCAGTGTCCAATCAATCATGCTGTTTTCACCGTTTTCTTTCCTTCTCCATGGGGAGGGAGGGAGGGAGGCATGCCGATGCTCGCCTGCTTCTGCTGCTGCTGCTGCTGCCTCTCTCTGCCTCTGCTGCTGCGTTGCGTTGCTGGGGACAGCCCTAACGGCGGCACCCACACACCCGCGCCGGTGGATGCATGGCACAGGGCATGGTGGGCAGGGATGAGAGGGATCATGGTCGTTGGTCCACTGGCAGAGGGGCCAGCCACTGACTGTCCTGTTCATGCACGTCGTCGCGCTGCTTCACCGACCCTTTCCTTGGGGCCCTGGGCTGGGGGAGGGAGGGAGTGGGAAGCAGAAAGTGGACTGTCGTCGACCTGCTTGACTGGCTGCTGCGTGTGGTGTCACTATTGAGTTACTCTGCTCATGGCATCGTCGTGTTTGTTCGCTGCCCTGTGCTTCTTCTTCGACGGCCGACAACCAGGCCACTGAGACTGCAGCCAAAAGTTTACTCGCGCGCAGTGCATCATGATGGAACTCCGCTCTCCATGTTGCTATTTCGGACTCGACACTTGGTCTCTCGCTTATCTCGAGGGGAGACTGAATACCTTCCCGCAGCTGATCAGCCAGGCACGTCCTCAAATCTCCCTCGAACCTCTAATATGCCTCAGGGACCCGCGCGCTTTGTGAAGTTTACTGGGTACGAATCGTACACATTCGCAACCGCCACATGGAGTTGAGAACGTGGCCCGCTTTCACTGAGTCGCTGTCGCCTGGCCCCAGCGCAACACTCTAGTCCCTCGACTAGGCCGCACAACAAGGCCGCCCATTTCGCGCGCGACAGACAGACGAGGATAAAGAGCAAGATCCTAGCAGATGTCAATCCCCGGTCCTGAGAATTTCCGCTTCCAGTTGGCTGCGGCACTGATGGCAATGGCCTGGCAGGGCAGGTACAGTATCGATGTACCTTGGACAGGCCGAGGTGCCCTGCAGCAGCTCCGGCCGCGGGGCTCTCGGCGCTCGAGGGGAGGGGACCCGGGTGTGGGTTTGGTGCTGGTGCTGGTGCTGGCTGGTGCCCCTCGCCGTCCAGCCTCTGGCTCTACTGTTATACAAGCTGGTACTTTGGGCTGGTTGCTGTGCATTAGTGGCCGCCAAAGCAGAGATCTCGGAGGTCCAGATGGTGGCAGTGAGCCAGGCACATCCTGTCCTGCTTGTCTTGTTGTTGATGTAGGTAGGTGCTGGTATCGCTTCGCTTTGTCTACAGTACCTGATGGCTGCAGGTCATTTCGCCCCTCGAAGTCTTGACTCTTCGAGGTGCTTGACCAGAAACGAGATACCCGCTCCGGGCCACTGAGGTGAAGCCGTCCTCGCCACCTGACTTGAAGCTAAAGCAAGTTGGAAATTGCTGCCATGTCGTAGTGATGCATCTTCAATCGCGTGTCTGCATGAGCTTCGCAGACCGGGCCCTGACTGGCCCCATCGCCCCCCATTCCTAAGGCCATGCCATCATGCCCTCCTGTCTATCTACGCAGCAGCACGGCCGGACACGGATGGAAGAGTGCGCCGGTAGCATCGGGGGGGGCTGTACGGTGAGAGGGGGATGGGGGCAAGCGAGAGCATAGAGTTTGGCGCAAGAGGCCTTGGAAGAAAAAAAAGACTCTGAGGTGGAAAGAAAACAATAACAAAAAAACCGAGAGAGGAGACGGACCCGGGAGGAGGAGAAAAAATTGGAACGTACTAGGTCCCTTCGTGGTACGCCGGTGGCCGAAGGCGTTAACTTTGGGAATCAGAGATCGCCTGGTCGCTGCATCCTCCATGTGTTCCGGTGGAGTGGCCTAGTCGCCAGCGACTTTGATCAACTGGCAACCAGGTAGGCCAACACAGCAAAGATGGGTCACACTCTTTCGAGAGCCGCATCGTTGCTTGCATCTGCCTCCATTCGCGCGTCGTCCTTTGTCTCCAGACACCCCCTGTCCCCGCGCTAACAAGCTGTCTGCAATAAAGGCACACATGTCTCGCCGTGCCATCGGCTCGCTCGACTCGTCTCGTCTGCAGCAGATGCACTCGCAGGTCAGTCAGGTCGCGACGGACGGAGCTTTTGACAAGACCAAACAAGCAAGGTATCCTATCCGGCCGGTATCCTTACAGTACCTAGAACAGTACTTACTGGACCCTTCTCCCGAGCCCATTCTTATCTTGAAGCTTCTTTCGTCTCTGCTCTGCTTCAAAACCTTCTTCCTCGCTCGCTCTCGTTCTCGTTCTCCATCTTCTATCCCATCTATTCCATCATCCACCACCCATCCATCCCATCTCGCTCGCACCCACCAGGGCCCCCCTACCTACCTCCACGGCACACGACTCGAAGCCAATTTGACAGGACCCTGAACGCCTTTTTTGCATCTCTGCCCCCCAGAAGCAGGCATTGAGCATTCACCAGGATCTACTCCAGTCTCAATTCTACAATCCTCGTTGTCTATCTCGCACCTTGCACCTTGAATCAAAGGGCAGGTTGATATCCCATCGTCGCCTCCACCTCCGTCCGCGCTCCGCCTTGTCCTCGTCTCGAGCTCGATTCTTGTGGACCAAAGGGAATTGGATCATACTCTTGGCCTCTTTCTCTACGTTCATCGCTGTTTTTCTGGTTTCTAGACAAGCGTTCTTGATCTGTTTTTTACTCTGCCATTATTGTTCTTATTTTTTTTTTCTCTCCCTCCGAACCCCCCCTCTCTGGCCTGTCCCACACTGGTCGGTCTCCCGCATCAGAGGCGCGCTCTTACAAGCTCGGTTCCCACTTTTCCGCCTCTTCCTTCAACCGCAACCGTCCTCGGCCTCGACGCTCCGGCGCAGCTCGGTGAACGCCACCACACAAATTATCACAATGGGCGGTTTCTACATGCAGTATCTCGAGAGTAAGTTGGTCCATGAATCAATCCAGCCCCTTTTGAGAAGTCAATTCCCGCCCAGCCATCGGCAATTGATTCATCACTCGCTGGGTGAAACCGAGTTCCCCCGCCTGCGGTGACTCTTTGACGCCCAAGTGGCGGGGACAACGGCACATCTCCCGGTTATACCTCCGCTCACAACATTGAGTCCAAGTTGGACCATGTCACTGCGTCAATGTTGGTCGAGGAATCGTGGCAAAGACAGACTTTGGGAGGTTTAGGCCTTCAAGTCTGGCGTTGGCATGACGACGAGACTGACGCCATTCGACCACGAGCCTTCCCCATGGCCGAGTGCCTATTCAAACACAAAGAAGAAAGGACTCTTTGCTAACCAAGATTTCAAACAGGCCTCTGCCGGCGTCGAGGATGGACAGACCCCATGTACGAGTGCTACCGGGACCACAGCGGCTACACTTGTCTTGTCCTGGTCAACGGCCGCGAGTACCAGACGGATCTCGCCTACGAGTCTGACGTTCTTGCTCAGGAGAACGCTGCCATGCGTGCCTTTATGGTCTGTCGCAACTTCTCTGTCAACGGAGGCATGCTGGCCCGCAACGGCATCGTCCAGGGCCTGCCTGCTCAGGACACTGGCCGCCGCCGCAAGAGTCGTCACACTTCATCCCGGGATAGTGACCGCCACAGCCGACGATCAGGTCATCACTCGAGCAGCAGCTCGACTGCCTCGTTCGAGTAGAAGCTGCCGGTGCAGCTCACGACGGTTATTCGGGTCCAAGTTGATAGTACACCAACGGGCTTAGATCGGCATGGAAGTCACCCACGTGAAACCATGCTTGGAAGCACAGGGGAAGGGAGCCCAGGCACAAGACGACTTACAAGCGGTTGAAATGCTTCACAGCTACCCCGAGGGATATACCCACACCGAACTCCCTCGGCAACCTCTCTCACGAGACTCAAGGAAGAATCCTCGACTTTCTTCATCATCTTCTTCATTTTCTGTTTTCTTTTCTCTTCTTTCGGCAAGAGACAAGGCGACTCGCGCCTCCAAACCCTCTGGCCATTTTTCAACGACTCATGATGATATGATACGACTTAGATGCAGCTTCACTCCGACGGCCGGCATATGCGACTTTGCTTTTACCTACCTTGCGTCATTTGCTTCTCACACGAGATTGGACTGATTTTTCACCTACGTTATTCCTCTTGTTCATTCCTATTCCAATTTTCCTTTGCCTTGACGAAACCTTGAATATTCGGTCCGGTTTGAATGGGACACCGATATGGGCGTTCTGAGAATACTTCTTTCAACGATACTGGCACACTACGGTTGTTTTCTGCAGTATTTTTTCAGAGTGGTCATGTAGTTGAGGGAAGTGGCCAACAAAAAAAGAAAAAAGATGGAAGGGAAAAGTCTGCGTTTGGACAAAAAGCTCGACGATTCTGCGACGCCATTCACAGGGGAGGGTAGATTCTTTTCACGAATTCAAGCCAGCTTGGCTTTTACACGCCAGGTATGACCAGCTTACGACAAAACAACCAAAATGAGAGAGAGAAAAAGCGTCCTTGTATCGAAATTTTGCTGGGGCTTTCCAACATCAAAAATGGTCGAGGGGCAGGCTTGACTAGCAACTTTGGGTTGCTATTTTTTCCCGGGGTTTTGAGGTATTCAAGATGAAGGACGAACTGTGCTGCAAGGGAGAAAAGTTTGTGCATCGGGGAAGCCAGCGTTGACTTTTTTTGTTGTTTACGGTTGAACAATGTGGGATGAAGCGGATGATGTGACGAGTTCGAACATGGACAGTGATGGAGTATGATGACAAGATATTTTAACGACGCCAATGATAACGACCTTTTTTTGCTTGCATCTGCTGTCGGTAGAGATGGAGAGTCTATGCCGCGCCCTTTCCTATGGTGCAGATTGATGAGTACATGGATGGATGTAAGATGCTTACACTGGGAAAGGAAGTCAGCTTCAACAACAACAGGCGTGTACCTATTACACACATCAATATTTCCTGTACACACCGGTCCACCATGGTTCTCACTTACATGAGAACCCAACCCGGGTCATGTCAGCATGGGCATCAACCATTTCGACCCAGGAGCTAGGGTGGGCCGCTGCACTCGATGAGGTGTACCGAAACGTGGGGAAACAAACCCTTGATCAAAGAGACGCCAGGATCAAGGTGGATAGAGTTGCTTTTTTCCGAAACTCTGCTGTACGTACGTACATACCGGACGCAGTGGTTCATGCCAGAGATGAAGGGGAGTAAGCCAAGTTGAGTGCGGCTGGCTGAGAAATTGAGTGGTTGGTGAGGCATGGCGCTTCCTGGTTGGAGATGCCTTTCGAAATAAGTTCCGGCTCTTCTAACCTAGAGGAATGAGAAGGGCCGGAAGCTTCTTAGGATGAGGAGTGTTCAGCTGTGCTTTGTTAATGAACACCCTCTAGGTGTCATGTATGTTCGAGATACATGGGTTCGGGTCAATGAGATGAACCAAAGCTAAAACATATCCGCCGAGTCGTTGCAGGGTAGGGGAGTTTATGAATGGCACAGTATCACCAGGATTCATGCAAGACATGTTCTAGTGGTAATGTTATGAAGTTGAGGTCTGCGTAGCTAAACACATTGACGATGTCCACCATGTTAGTTTCAGACCTAGTCGCCCAGGTCTTTAGCGATGACGTCTGGGGTGTCGTGGCACTGCTGTGAAACAAAGGACCAATGATCAGCACCAGCAAAAGATCGCCATTGCCTGCCAATGTCGTCCTCGTGCTCCCACCCTTGAGGCAAAGTTTATTAAAAAGACAGCTTGCTCCGCGGTCATGGGACTCCAACTGACAGCCTTCAGGGTAAGACGGACGACGAGTCTAGATCGGATGGGGGGAAAGTCGACAACAGGAAAGATCTGTCCAGCTTTTTTTTCGTGGGGTCGCGAGATGCAGGATGATGTGAGTGGACGTGTCAGACGGCTGGGGGGTTTGAGGCTGAGGAGGGTGGTCTACTGGACGACATGGCCCCCCGCGAGATGGAGTTCAAGCGAGATGGCGTGGTTGTGGGTGAAGTGTGGGATAAATTTGGAGGGGATTACGAGATTGCCGCGTCGTTACGAGAAGCTTGAAGCATAAGAGAGGCAAAGAGGCCCCAATCAGCGGGATACAATTGGCAAGATCATATGGTCGATATGATGGGGTCAGGAGCACGATGCAATGCATCAAACACGAAATGGCAAACAAGTAAATTGAATTCCAGGGTCTGGCCAGGGGTAAGAGTGTTAAGGACGGGAATAACACCTCGTGAAAGGCCAAGTGGCCACCTCCTGAATTGGAAAAGAAAAAAGTAAGGGGACATGGTGCCACTGGGCTGAGGCCACTCAGACCAGACAAGACAGGCCTCATGACGATGGTAAACATGAGACATGACGAAAGAAAAAAGGAGGCAAGATTAAAGAGACATGGTAAGAGGTGAGTGAGAGAGAAAAAAAGGAAAAAGGAGAAAATCCACGTTGAAGAATTAGCTAGTCTGAAACTTGGAAATAGATCACCAATAAGCGGCAACGCCTTGTCCGATGTAGAGGAAGTATTGAGTTGGATTGGGTCCAGGGGAATGGAGCTCTATCGTTCGTTGGCGTCGTTAGATGGTGATATTACCCTCATTATTTTACTTGGACGCAATCACCCGCGGCTGAGGCGGTCACATCCGTCAGAGATTGATTATTAGTCCTTCCAGAAGGCAAGGAAGCGCGCATTCACTCCCATCAGGGGTAGTCACCGCGCTGCTCTTTAAAAAAATATGACGCCCAATTTCGGGAAATGGCTTGTCGAGCCACAACCGCCCCGCCTGGTGGTCGTGATTGGCGTCCCAGGGACCCCTTTCCAACAGCCTCTCATCACGGGGCCTCGTGTCGAGCTTCGCCCGCGCGTTTGGTCCGTCTGCCCCGTGAGGCGTAGGCGGCCACTAGTGCCAAGCCGATGGGGGATGGGGGATGGGGGTAAGGTAGGTAGGTAATCTTGAAGTTGTGGTTGATGTTGGAGATGAGGTTTGGAGGAACAAGAGCTGTGTCTTTGGAGGAGGGGGTTGGGTTGAACCATCTCATCTTTTTTAGACATAAATAACATCCTGTAAGCTAAAAACATGCATCGACAGCCAGCGAATGCATACTACGTATGCCATGGATGCTTGTTTGTGGATTTGCAGTCCCATACAGCGCATCTCAGCTACAAGAGGCCCTATAGCAGTTACGAGATCTGCTGGGAGGATGCACCCGGCCAGTACGAGGCGCAGGTACCTACCCTTCTGAGCGCGCCCCCTGCCCGCCTGGCCCCTCGGCGGCCCCACCCCTCTCCGTCAAGCAGAGCACGGTCAACCTACTCTCAGCCTGCGTGCATCGTTGGCCTTAACATCCCCACTTCGATCCATCCCCATTCCCTCCTGAATTCAAAGTCGCGCCTCTCTGCCTGCTTTTTCTTCTTCTCCTTCTTCCCTCTCCCTTCTCTGAGCTTGACTGACGACTTATTTCTTCCTCCTCACTCACGATCTATCGATACCCTTTACCTCTTTTTCTAATCTAATCCTGTCGAGGTTGCTTCCCTTCTTTTCGGGACCTCGCTGCTTGTCGCTCTCTGTTCTTACACATTCGCTGTTACCCCTTTGCTTTGGGCCGATTCGCATACGTAGCAGTTTCTCAAGACCGCAATCATGAAGGGTATGTCTCAGGCCGTGAGCTTCTTGAGCCTCTCGCAGCGTACTAACCTTCTCTAGGACTTATTCTTGTCGGTGGCTTCGGCACTCGCCTTCGCCCTCTCGTACGTTCGCCCCTCGGAGCTCCCTGACTGAGCTGCGCAAAGCTTGCGCCGAGCTCCTCTCGCCTCCTCGAGCGAAACACTGACAGCTCTGCGATAGACCCTCACCCTCCCCAAGCCTCTTGTCGAGTTCGGCAACAAGCCCATGATCGTGCACCAAATCGAGGCGCTGGTCGCAGCTGGCGTCACTGACATCGTGTTGGCCGTCAACTACCGACCCGAGATCATGGAGAAGTTCCTGGCCGAGGTAAGCTAAAAACAACCATTGCACATACAAAAGATGTGGGCTGACGTGCGCCGCAGTACGAGGAAAAGTACAACATCAACATTGAGTTCTCTGTCGAGTCTGAGCCTCTCGACACTGCCGGACCCCTGAAGCTCGCCGAGTCGATCCTCGCCAAGGACGACTCTCCCTTCTTCGTCCTCAACTCGGACGTCATCTGCGACTACCCCTTCCAGGACCTCCTGGCCTTCCACCGAAGCCACGGAAACGAGGGTACCATCGTCGTCACCAAGGTCGAGGAGCCCTCCAAGTATGGTGTCGTTGTCCACCAGCCCGGCCACCGCTCGCTGATCGACCGATTCGTCGAGAAGCCCGTCGAGTTCGTCGGCAACCGCATCAACGCCGGCATGTACATCTTCAACACCTCCATCCTCGACCGTATCGAGCTCCGCCCGACTTCCATCGAGAAGGAGACCTTCCCCGCCATGGTCAAGGACAACCAGCTGCACTCGTTCGACCTCGAGGGCTTCTGGATGGACGTCGGTCAGCCCAAGGACTTCCTCAGCGGCACATGCCTGTACCTCTCCTCGCTCACCAAGCGGGGTAGCAAGGAGCTCACTCCTCCCACCGAGCCCTTCGTCCACGGTGGCAACGTCATGATTCACCCCTCGGCCAAGATTGGCAAGAACTGCAGAATCGGACCCAACGTCACTGTTGGCCCCGATGTTGTTATTGGTGACGGTGTCCGTCTGCAGCGATGTGTGCTGCTCCGCGGATCCAAGGTCAAGGATCACGCCTGGGTCAAGTCCACCATTGTTGGCTGGAACAGCACTGTCGGCCGATGGGCTCGTCTCGAGAACGTGACAGTCCTGGGTGACGATGTGACAATTGGCGACGAGATCTACGTCAACGGTGGCAGCGTCCTCCCTCACAAGTCGATCAAGGCCAACGTTGACATCCCCGCCATTATCATGTGAGAAGCCAACTCGGACCACGACTTTGTCTTAACGGCTCGCTGGAGGACACACCAGCGAAGCCCTTCTTCACTTACGCAATAATCTCGAACAACGACCAAAAATTACACTTGATAAAAATTCACCACTCTCGAAAGAAAGATGTGCTGGCCACCGTCGTATACCAGGAGGGCCGTGTGGGAGGGAAAGTTCAGAGCCTGCCGCTCTCTCTATCTTAATACTTTTGTGCAATTGTCTGATGCCCCTTTTATGCGTGTTTATCTGGCGTCAAGGTCGGTACTTACAGAAGGCAGGCAGGCAGG
The DNA here is from genome assembly GCA_027569015.1 of Ascodesmis sphaerospora. Classification (NCBI taxonomy): domain Eukaryota; kingdom Fungi; phylum Ascomycota; class Pezizomycetes; order Pezizales; family Ascodesmidaceae; genus Ascodesmis; species Ascodesmis sphaerospora. Next base: position 47,547 of record JAPPUR010000029.1, on the reverse strand, counting down.
CAAGCCCCAAGGTCAAAGGCAGCAGGCAGTCGGGCAGGCAGGTTTCATGGCAGTGATTTCAAGAAGCCGTGTACAATGCTTTTATAGGTTATTGAATTGAACAAGGGTGGTATAGACCATCTTGAAACTCTACTTGGTGTGGGCACTTTGAGTGATGTGTGAAAGCTGCCGGTGAATGATGATGACTTGCTTTGTGCCTTTTAATACTCGTCTTGAGCATCTAGTTGGGTTGGTAAACGGTCACCTGAGTGTAGAGTTGACGTTTCAGACGCAAGCATCTCTATCGTCCTCGAGCTACTACAAAGGGATGTACTACTTGCGATCTCCTATCTCGCATTGGACATGATTCGTTCTGCTGAACGCGTTATATCCACAACAATACAGTCTCGACCTTCATCTTGTCTTGGTCTTGTACTTGAATAAACTCGACGGTGCTCGGCGTCAATAACCTCCTCCCGGCCACTATTATGAAATCTCTAGGCGGGAATCTCCTAATGCAGGACATGCGTGATGGGCCTATCCGACACGTTCGGCAAATATGTTTGTTTAAACCTTTCAGTGAATGACAGTGGGCTGCACATGAGTTGCTTCGTAACATGATGGACTTGAGAACCCTCATAAATTTGCCATGCGCATCACCTACCTATCTGGTAATATGAGAGACAGAGGTTTCGCTCTTTGATCCTGCCCCAAGTTTCGGGAACCATCTTGCCAACGGTTGTGATCGACATCTCCCATGTCTCATCTGCCACGTCTGTTGCTCACTCATCTGTCTCACCAAGACCGATAGCTTGGTTCCAAGTTGAATTCACGAAGAACTGCTTAGCATGTTTCAGATACGATTGCCGACTTCGACTATCGTGAACCGCAGCAGCCTAGCCTGGCGCTTGACAACGACCCCTAGCAATCTGCTAGTTGCGAGTGAGTCTTGGGAGCTGATTGTGGTGGTATCGTTAAAACCTGTACACGATTTTTAAACAGGCCTCGCCGTGAATGGTCGTGAACTGAAATGTGTAAGTGCCGTGATGCTCTGCACTAGAGAGCGCTTGTGTCGAGGCCTTGAACAAGGGAGCCATGAGAGGCGACCTCATCAACATCTTGACAGACCCAAGGCTTGTCCGTCTTCTTTCGCTGACCTGCCATGGATTGTATTACCCTTATTTAGCCCTTCTCGATCGACCGTATTGCAGAGTGTTCATCTGGAGGATGAATCGCAGGACTTGCTAGTTCTTGGACTGATGCTCCGCACGCCATAGAAGCCGGCTTTGGAATGTGTCCCTTTCTGAATGGATACCGTAGGCGAGTTCAGCAGTGATTCAGAGCCCGTGTAATCTTCTCTGGATCTGGTGCTTGGTGTTGCATCTGAAGGTAGCTTGCCGGTATCAGGTTCTCCCACTTCCTCGCGAAGCATGTTTCAACTGGGATGAATTCCGTAATATCGTTGCTCATGCTGAGTCGGTCAAGCAGTCCTTGCTCAGGGGTGAAGACAGATTGCCTCGTCGCCTTGCACAGACGGCAATCTCGAGATCAGTCCATGGTAATGCAGATTGAGTGTCTGCTGACCAGATATATCGAAAGCTCGAGCCTCGGTGTGCTGAGATGGCGGAAAGGGGCTCCCTTTTCAATGACAGGCGTCCAACTGGCTCCCCTGCCCTATCAGTGATTGGCAATAGACCACGGTGAAGGTGGCCGACCGGCATTGGAGGTTGCGAGCTCGAGCCCGTGGCCTCGGTGAGACCCCAGTCCTGGTCAACTGGGGAGGGTGGTCCATGGACGTGGGGGATCCGGGGCTGGGGTCTGGAGGGACAGTTTTGCTTCGATTTGAAGTTGTTCAACTGGTTGAAAAGACGTCAAAGTGAGTATTGTGAGACTTGCATAACCCCAAGATGCGTTTTAGATAATCGAGTGAGAGGATTATCCAAGAATTTATAAGAACCAGTGGTTTTGGAGATGGCTTAAAGGTGCAGCTTACGCTAGTGAGAACCTGTACATGGGTTGTATTCGAGGTCATGATGGTTAGAATCTCTTGGGAGGCGTGCCATTATGAAGAGAATAAAAGATGCAATGTTTCTCGTGTCAGATTGATGAGAAAAAGGTCAAAGCAGATTCACATCATCCAACAAGAACAGATCCGTGAACAAGGTAGCTGGCCCGCGGGAAGTATACCGCCTCTTTTGAGGGTCGTGCAGAAAAGTAGCGGTGTCATGGGGAATGGAGTGTGAAGCTTAGTATGAAGCCGCATCTGTCCCTTTTCTTTTTTCCCCTTCCTGTCGAGCTTTCTGCTTCTCTTCTGCACCAATGCCCAACCGACTTGCGACTGATGTCTTACGAGGGACACCCTTTGAGAGGGCGAAAGACGATAATACCTCTTGGCTCGACTTTCAAGGTGCGGATTGTCAAACCGTGATATCCCCCGGTCATCGGACCAACACACCAGCCACTGCCGAGGGGACCAGAATCGACCTATTTTACCCTGTTTTCCTACGAGGGAACCTGGCCATCCGCATCGCATCGCAACCAACCAGGCCCTGACCGAAAGATCAGTTATTGCTTCTCGAACGAACGAGTGTGCGCGCATCTTTCCCGGCATTTCCGAGGGATTAGTCTACGTGCAGCCAGCAGCAAACCTGTGCCTTGCGTCGTCGTGCAGCCCGCGTCCTTGTCCTTGTCCTTGAGGCTGAAGCCACCACCGGAGACGCCCTACCTACTGGAACTACACCGTTCGAGGCAGTTGATTTAACTCGGGGGACTTCTCTTGTACAGCGCAGTATCCGTACATAGCCCGAGACTCACGAGATTTTCCCCAGCGCCGAAAGTGTCTCGTGCCTGATAGGTAGGTAGGGTGAACGGGAGGTTTCTCCGTCAGCTGCACACTGCTGCGTGGACGAGACGGCCCGTTTGCCAGCCAGCACCAAAAAAACCTCGAAGCTGCACCTGCACCATCGCGGCGGCGACGGGGGGAATGCTCTGGGGTCGAGAATAGACGCGCCGACGTAACGCCTGAATCTGGGGAGATCCATCGCGGGTCGCTCGCCTGTTTTGCACGTTCTGTCCGCATCCCTCGGCTTCTTTCTTTTTCGTTTTACTCTTGGAAAAAGGGCACGAGGTCAAGTCAGGACACCCGTTCGCCGTTTGAAAAAGGAACTGCAAGGGTCCTGGCCTCGGTGTGGTGTCAAAGACAATGGGGGCCCAACGTGGACATGGACATGGACGTGAACGTGAACGTCAAGGCGCCGAGACGAGGAAACGTGTATGGTCTGGATTGTTTCTCAGAGGCGTGGCTATTATCGTCGTCTTAGTGGTGAGTGCATTATTTCTATTGCTTTTTTCTCCGGTACATGATCTTTACTGGCGCATCATATCATCATTCCCGGGGCTGTCCAAGCTCTGTTCCCGCTCCATACCCACCATCACCCACACCATACATCATTCAATCAATCAATTGTCTCGCTCCCCCGTGCAGCTGCTGGTTCCCCGGTGCAGTCTGCAATCTTGGATCCATGCTTCTTCTCACCTCACCTGGTACCGCAAGCCTGGGCTCGGCGAGATCATGCATGGCCTGACCGAAACCTTGCTACCAAGGGGGACCAAGATTTGCACGAGACTATGATGGCATTGTTTCTTCAGAGAAAAAAAAAGACGTTGAGGTCTCAAGCGGCGAGCTCGGCGTATTAGCGGAGCCTCGAAGACGTCTCCCCCGCACCCATCTCTCCACTTTGCGGGCTCTCCACGGCCGGCGGCACTTGGATGAACTCAAGTCAACTGGAGCTCATGGAGAGTCCGTCTGTTTCTCGAGGTCGGAACCTTGGAAACCTGCGAGTAATACGGCCGAAGCTTGGGGTTGGGTGACGTCTCAGGTGTTCCAATATGGATGTTCCAGCTTCTGGAATCCACCGAAATTTGGGGGCTTTCTCGGTCTTGAGATGCTCATCCCCGTCCCTGCAATTGCGTCCTGGGTCGACCTCTCAATGCCCTGGGACCTCTTAATGCCCTGGCCTGACCTCCAGTCTTTCCGTCTTGTCTCTCCCGTCTTCTTATCCACGCCCCTCTCCCCTTCAAGCAGCTCTCCCAATCCATGATCCCCAAGCCCCCCCACCAGCGGCCGCCATTGGATATTCCTCAGCCACTGACACAGCATCCGTCAGCAGCTCTCGCAGCTTGTGCTCGGTGACGGTGACGCCAAGCTCCAGCTCCAGTTTCCCCAGCGGTACCAGCACCAGCTCCAGCAGCTCCGGCTCCCGCTGCGACAAGACTTGCTGTCCACCTCTGCTTCATTTTCAATTTCCTCCCTCCTCCTCCTCCTCTCTCCTTCATCCTTACATCACATCCTCCCTCGACTTTATTCTTCCTCCTCGCCGCTTGCTCCTGCAGCCTCCGAACCCGTCTGCCATATTCCCTCTCCCTTCTCGACTGCGCCGCCCACCTCACGACCCATCGCCATGGCTCTCGCCGACGAGTCTAACCGTGTCGTTCAAGAGTTCGACTTTACCAATGACGACCTGAACCGCCATGTCAAGGAATTCTTGAGGCAGATGAGTACGTTTCTCTTTCGCTGCACGCATTGTCGTTTGGCGCAAACGCTGTGGCGTCTTGCAGGGGGGAGCTCCCCTCTCATGATGCTCTGTCGCATACCGCCAAATTTACCTCCACGTATTCATGATACTGATTTTTTGCGCGCTTTCCAGACGAGGGCCTCTCCAAGGAGGGTACCAGCCTCCAGCAGATCCCAACCTATGTCACAGGCGTTCCCAATGGCACAGAAAAGGTCAGACTCTGGCGCACGCGAGTGACAGGAGCTTCAACTGACATGACTTTTTCCTCATGCAGGGTCTGTATCTTGCTGTCGATCTCGGCGGAACAAACTTTCGAGTTTGCTCCATCATGCTCAACGGCGACACCACCTTTAACCTAACCTTTAACAAGGTCGCCATCCCCAAGGAGCTCATGGTCGCAAAGACCGCCTCGGACCTCTTCTCCTTCCTCGCCAAGCAGATCGAGGCTTTCCTCAAGGAGCACCATGCCGAGCACTTCAACAGCCACCTGCGCCGGCGCAACACCTATAGCACCGCCTCGGGCTACCGAGACGAGCACATCTTCCGCCTGGGCTTCACTTTTAGCTTCCCCGTCAAGCAGCTCGCCATTAACAAGGGCCTGCTGATCCGATGGACCAAAGGCTTCGACATCCGCGACGCTGTCGGCAAGGACGTCTGCGCACTGCTCCAGACCGAGATCGACAAGCTCCAGCTCCCCGTCAAGGTTGCAGCGCTGGTGAACGATACTGTCGGCACGCTCATGGCTCGTTCGTACACCTCGACTGGCAAGAGCCGATCTATCCTGGGTGCCATTTTCGGCACTGGCACCAACGGCGCCTACATGGAGAAGCTGGATAACATCAAGAAACCCATCACAGGCGACTATGACCAGTCAACGGGCGAGATGGTGGTTAACACAGAATGGGGCTCCTTCGACAACCAGCTCAACGTTCTCCCCTCAACGGCATGGGATAAGGCCCTGGATGCCGGGAGTGTGAACCCCGGTGACCAAATGTTTGAGAAGCGGGTGTCAGGCATGTTCCTGGGCGAGATCGTGCGACTTGCCGTGGCCGACATGATTAACAGCGAAAAGTCGTCCTTGTTCAAGGATCTCAACTCCAGCTCCAACGATTGGGGTTCCACCACCAACATTGCGCCCCAATCCGGCTTCCTCAAGCCCTGGGGACTTGACAGCTCCATCATGTCGGTAGCGGCGGCCGACAACACTCCCGAGCTGTCCACTCTTCGTCAGGAGCTGGAGAACCTGCTCCACGTCTACACACCCTCGCTCGAGGATGCCCAGGCCTTCAAGTCCGTCTCCAACGCTGTTGGCCGACGTGCCGCCCGACTGTCCGCTGTCGCCATTGGCGCCATCGCTCTTCAGTCTGGCAAGCTCGAAGACCCCAACGAGGAGGTCATCGACATTGGTGTCGATGGCAGCTTGGTCGAGCACTACCCCTTCTTCCGCGATATGATTTATGAGGCCCTCCGCGCCATTGACGGCATCGGACCCAAGGGAGCCGAGAAGATCCGTATTGGTATTGCCAAAGACGGTAGTGGCGTCGGCGCCGCCCTGATCGCTCTCGTCGCTGCCGGCAGGGAAAAGCCCGAGGACTACCTGGTCGACATCAAGGCCGAGTCCAATCGAGGCCGCAAGTTGTCCAATGCCATCGGTACGTGACCTCATAAATCTCATTTCAGCGGCATTCCGCACCCCTCCCTTTGCATTCATCCCTCTAGACCAACTCAAGCGAGCACTGCTAACACTCTCAATAGCCGACGAACCCCTAATCTCAACCACCGCGCTCGTAGTCGGCGGCATCGTTGGTGCCCTCGCACTAGCAGCTTTCTGGTGGACCAAGCGTAGGTAGGAAGTCCTATCGTGTCACTTGTGCCTTTGGCTATTTTAGGGTGTTCACCTCGCTATTGAGTGAGTGTTGTGTATATATGTGCATGGGGAAGACGTGTTCATGTTGATTCCTGGGGACTTTTGGCGTCTCTTGTCTCAAACGTTACGTTTCGCGTTGTTCGCACCAAAAACTGTATTGATATGAGGCAGTTGATTATGACGAAAAGAATTCTATGATTGGTCAGTTTCTTCAGATGAGGTTCCAGGGAAGTGAATCAAGTTCTTCCAACTGTAGCGTCTATTTGTTTATTTATGTATTTATGTATTCATTTATCAATGTCGTTCTTACCAGGTCCATCTATCCATTGCTGTCCGTTAACACCATATTCTTTCATGAAGCGTTTCTTGTTTGTCTCTTGTAGGCAAGTTGAACTTGACCTTGTTTCTACCATGTCATGCTCTAGCTGCCAAAGGCGGCAGCAGGATATGAGCGATCTCTCTTCTTTCGTGCCGCCGAGCTGCTTCTCGAGCTTGCACCAGAGCCCGTTTCGCGAAGAGGCTTGCGACCTGGTGGTACCAACAGACCGCCCACCATGTCTTCGGGCATGTCATTCCATTCCGTCTCGGGGCGTTGATTCTGATAGGATCGACCTGAGGGGGGAAGTGGTGGCCTGGAGGCCCCATCCTTAGGAGGGCCCGACATGGGAGGGAGGTTTACCACAGCAGCAGTCGTGCTGGCGGGAATAGATGGTGGAGCTGCCGAGGATGACGAAGAAGGCAGAGAGCTTCGAACGGAGGCGCCGACAGGACGGTGAACCAGCCAGGCGGAGTCGGGACGGAGTTTAAGATAGTAGCCGCGGATGGGTTGGTCGTCCTTCTTGAAACCGCGTCCTTCATACCACTTGAGTCCCTCCTCGTTCTCAGTCCAGACATGCGCCGTGACAGAGGCCACGTCGAGACTAGAATCTGACACGGCCGTCGCAATGATATTATCCACAGCGGCATTGATCAACCCCAGCGACCGGTACGGCGACAGGAGGCAGAGGGACTGGATGTAGAGGTTCTGCGGCACCTGGCCATGGGTCTTGGAATCGAGAATAGGCTCGATGCGACAGACGACTCCGCCCACCACCTTGGGCTCAGCGCCGTCATGCGCCCATGTGATGACGCGCGAGAAGCGGCCGGAGGCGGCGGGATCGACTGCGCGCTGATAGAAGTTGTCGGGGTAACTGACGGGTAGAAGGAGGGCGTTGATGCGGCGCAAAGCGTTGATGTCAGAAGGCGAGACGAGGCGGATGTCGGCTTCGGGGGGAAGAGACGTCGGTAGAGGCGGGAGTTCGAACGGGGACGTCTCGTCGGCTTCCTCTTGCTCAGAGGGGGGAGACACGGCTCGTGGAGGGGCAGCAGCTGCCGGCGGCGGCGGAGGAGGTGTTGAGAGAGCGGCAGAGGGCGGAGGAGCGTATTTCGGAGTCTTTGCTTGGAAGAAAGAACGGATGGAGAGCTGAGCGGGTTTGGTCGACGGGAGCGACATGTTGGCGACGGTATATATATGCACTTGGAGGTAGGTATCTCTCGTTGAGTTGAAGGTTTGGGAGAGAGATGATGGAAACGGAAAAAAGACAGGGGGGAAGCGAGAGAGAAGCTCTCAACTTAAAGTCGCTTCAGCCGCACGAGCCAGAAAAGAGATGCCAGCAATGTAAGTATGCAAAGAAGCAGGAATGTTGTTTGTTTTCTTGTATGGATGCTTGCGTCAAGTTGGCCTCTAAGTTGTATGGACAGGGCAAAAATGAAGTAGGTGGATTGGAGCAATGAGAGAGAGGCTCTAACAAGAACTGGAACTGCACTAGCGCAGGGAGGTGACCACCCAGATCGATGGGATCCCTGGGGGACTGGATTGGATTCTTTTAGGTTCGGGGTCAGTTCAAGGGACCAATCCCACGTGAGAGCTGCGTCGTCATTCGCAGAGAGGGCGAAGCATGAGGGGGAATGCGTCAAACTGGAGGCTCCCAGCTGTTTATCAGGTGTCTTGCGTTTTGGTACCTTGGCTGAAGTGACCCGCCCCCTGAGAGTTTAGGGGGCTGTAGGCTATTCTAGCGTGCGGGATCGTGATGGTGGAAGAGCAGAGTTGGAGGACAGCTTGCCGTCATTGATGGCATTTTAAGCTTCATGTTAAAGATCTGGCCTCAAGACAAGCTATGCGGTCATTGCCAGACTCTGTATTCCCTCATGATTTACCTGTAGCCGTGTAATAGTGCAGGCTGATATGCATCGCTGCGTTGGTGCTGCTCTGGTCCTTGGCTCTGGGCCTGTTGATTTTCCTTTCCGAGATCCATTTCCCACCTGGGTTTCAGTGGTGGCACCTGCGCCGACTCTGCTGAGGCTCACCTCAAGGCACCTGCAAATTTCCCGTCGTCCCCCTTCTGCTCTTCCGTCATCCTTCCATCGTCCAACACGAACGAACAAAAACATTTCTCACCGTTTTGACACTGGGGTTTTGTCTTTTTTCTTTCTGGGGTTTCTGATTTTTTTTATTGCTGCTCTTAACATTAATAACTCCCAATCACAACCGTCATAGGTCTTGTGCCTTGTCCCGGTTGCTGCTCTCACTCGCCGTTTATTACAAACAGATTGGGGGACCAAACCAGACAATAGAACCTCAGCTATTGTGCAGCTTCCCGTTGATTGTCAACCTTTGTTTTTCTTGTCCTTTTTTTATTGCCCGTTTCGGATGGAATTGAACTGCAACTTGCCAGCTCCTACTACCCTCTTCATATTCTAGTTCCTCCTCTTCCACTGCTGTTGAAAGCTTCTTCTCTCCGAGCATCACTCTCCAATTCCTCTCCAGCTTTTTTTCCCTTTACAACTCTACCCCGGCCGGAATTCCGTGCACACCCCCCCCTCCGCCCGGTAGCTGCCGTTTCGCTCCTCGGCATCATCACACGATTCCAGTTACACACCCTCCGCTTGACAAATTCGTCGGCCCTGGCTCGGATTCTTTGCTTCCCCGGCGAACATCATGAATTCTGGCACGGGCAGGGCGGGCATCATCCGCGCTCGCGATGATGCCGGTAGTATGGACAAGTTGGTAAGCATGCATTCATCTGCCCTTTCGCATCATCTCAACCTCCCTGCGATTCTCTCCAAGGGACGGCTTGGAGCGCCATCGCCTCCGTCGATATGAATTATCTCTGCGACCCCTATCCAGATGATGCTTCATTGGACTTTCTGTTTGTTTGGCTGATTGCTAATGCTGGAGATGCTTAGGCACACGCTGTACTAGACGATGTGCTCTACAACGTCCTTTGCGATTTGTTGATGAAGACGCACCGCGAGGAGAAGACGGCGAGGGCCACCACTGCTGCCATCAGAGTCGAGAAGCTGGCATCCGATGCGTCCGATAGCTCGACCCCCGATTCGAAACCAGACGTACGGATCGAGACAGATGCTGCCATCTACGAGGATGGCAAGGTTTTGCTCAAGGGCAACCCCCTCAAGACGACGGCTGAGATCTTATGCCCCCGATGCCATCTTCCTCGACTTCTATATCCTACCGACGGCAAAGGCGCTCAGAAGCCCGACCCGAGCATCATCTACTGCAAGAAGCACCCTTACATCGATAAGCCGGGATGCGACATCTACGGACAGAGCTGGGTCGGACCAGGTCCCGGTCGCGGCAAGAAGAAGAAGGACATGGAGAAGAACGCCGACTCTCCTGCGCCCGAACAGCGACCACCCAACGTCTTGTCCTTCCCATCAGCCACCTGTAGCAAGTGCAAACGCTGCATTCTCGTCACCCGACTCAATAACCACATGGGCTCTTGCATCGGCAACAGCGGCCGCAACGCCAGCCGAGCTGCGGCGCAGAAGTTGAGTAACGGCGGATCCCAGAACGACCCGACGCCGCCTTCATCGCAAAAGGCGACGCCCGCGCCGGGTTCACGCGCCGCCAGCCCCAAGAAGCGCGACGCGAGCGACGAAGAGGAAGACTCGGAGAATAGCCACAAGAAGAAGAAGCTCAAGCCCACGTCGGTTACTAAGAAGGTCATCCTGAAGACGAAGCCGAGCCTCAAAAAGGACAAGCCCAAGGGTCTTTCCTCGTTGAGCCAGGAGCAAAAGGCCGACTACTCAAAAGGAGACTCAGTCGAGGTGGCCCCTAAGAAGGTGGTGTCCAAGGGTATCAGTCCAGTTAAGAAGCTCAAGCTGAACAAGCCTCATCTGGGCTCGCCCAAGCCCAAGGCCAATCTCATCCGGGAGGCCACCGGCGAGTCGGAATCTTCAGACACCTTGTCGTCGCCACCTCAGTAAGGACTCAGAGAAACGTCTCTGATGATGGCAATGTTGGCGCTTGTCTTATACTTTCTGGTCAAGGTGATTTTTGGTTGGATACGGATAGAGGCAGGCAGCACAACGCGCGACCAGGGGACGGATTTGCTTCTCGAGGATATTTCTTCTACGTGTATTATTCTCACAAACGCACTGCATTGGAACGGCGGTTTGGTTGGCTAGGGACCGGGACCAGATATTCACAGCATCCACGGAAAATGGACCGGGGCGTTTTTGGCGTTGACATACAAGAATGGATAATTTTCAAGATATCTCTGTGCAATTGTAGCAGCTATGCGTGATTGTGATCGACTTTGCCTCAACTCCTCAACGCCGGGCATGTAACCCAATATTCTAACCTCTCAAACGCCTTTTTTCTAATCCTCTGGTCTATGCTTGCTCTTCCTCCTCGACGACGCGAGCCCTGACAACCTTGAGGTCTTCGACAGGTCGATCCTCAGGTCCTGTAGTGACCATTCCCATCCTGCGGACGGTTCCCATGCCTGACTTAACTCTTCCAAAGATTGTATGCTTGCCATCGAGCCAGGGAGTAGGAGCAAGAGTGACAAAGAACTGTGAACCATTGGTATCAGGTCCTGCGTTGGCCATGCTGAGAATGCCTGCGCCAGTGTGCTTGAGGGAAGGGTCGATCTCGTCGGCGAACTTGTCACCGTAGATGGATGTGCCGCCTCGTCCAGTGCCAGTAGAATCACCGCCCTGGACCATGAAGTTGGGAATGACGCGGTGGAAGACGGTGCCGTCGTAGTAGCCGCGGCGGACGAGCGTCGCGAAGTTGTTGCACGTCTTGGGCGCGTGGGACGTGTAGAGCTCGAGGGTGAAGGAGCCCTAGAGGTAGAAAGTTAGTGAACAAAGCTCGGTGTTATTAGCATGTAGAAGAGGCGTACCATTGTGGTTTCTATTAGAATGTTGGTTGTCATGATTGCTGTGTTGTGCCGAAATCTGAGTTAAGATGGAGGGGCATGAATTGCTTGGGACAAGGCTGGCGATGGCGCTGTTCCTGGTGGTTTAGCTCCCTGTGGAACGATTGGCCACTAAACAACCACGGCGCTAAAACCTTCTGAACACTTTCGTCAAGCCAGCACGATGGAAGATGTTAGCTTATCCTCTCCTAAAGGTAGCTAATAGTATGAGGATAGAATTTATCTAAAATTTTACCTACTTTTAGGAGATATTCTGTTTATTTTATGGAATTTTATATAACTTTGTCCTAATGCTTTAGGCCTTCATTGCTGTCTTTTTGGCGTCTCGTTTGTTCTTTCACCCCAGGGCCGTGACGGCTGTGGCAGCCTGGCTCCAAAGTGACAGCGGACCTCTTCAGCCTCAGTGCAACAGACGTCATTTGACACTTTTCCATTCTCATACATAATCGCTGGTCCTCTTTCTGATTCACGGACTCAATCGGGACTTGCATTCCTTCAATTTTGCATTTATTCACCGTCGTGATTATCGATATGAGCAGAGGTCTATGACAAACTCGTGCATGAGTCAAGTCATCTGAGGCTTAGAACACGTTTCTCTCTCCAACATCCACAGCACAACAGCACAAACCATGGCCGACAATACGACAGAAACGGCCATCGACGGCCTGAACGCGACTGTCGAGAGTGATGCCGGCTGGTTCTCGGCCATCCAGGACCTCGACTTTCTTCTCCTCGAGCTCAAGCTCGTTTTCAGCGCCATCGGCATCATCTACCTGGGCGCACATGCGGCCCTACGCAGACCCCCTTCCGCGGCACCGGCCAAGAGAAAGCCTGGGGACAAGGACGATGAGCGCTTCTCTCAAGGACTAGAGCCCTCAGATGCCATCATGTTCCCCCTCATGGCTGGCTTTGTCCTTGTTGGCTTGTACTACTTGATCCAGTGGCTTCAGGACCCCAACATTCTGAACAAGATACTTCGCTGGTACATGTCGACCATGTCCATTGCTAGCTTGCTCTCCCTCTACGCCCACGGGATCGAGCTCCTCACGAGTGTCGTGTTTCCACGGTACTGGCGTGGGCGGAACGGCGTCCTGATGGCCGTGGACCAAGAGACGAGAACTGTCAAGACGTGCGACCCTGTGGGAAACCCTACGGCAGTAACGGCGACCACAAACCCCTTCCCTGGCCCTCTGGCATGGCTCGCCTTTTCCGAAAGAGCTCGCAAAGCAGGATGGGAGCTCCGCAGCCTCCTAACCCGACACTGGATCGTTAAACTCTTTATCCACGGCATGGGCAAGGAGGAGGGAAAGATCAAGTTTGCTCACATGTTGGCTCTGTTCTCGGCTCTGGTCACCGCACTCGTCTACACATCCACTACGTCTCCTTTCCTGGCCAACATGCTTGGCTATGCCATGTGCTATGGCTCGTTTCTCCTGCTCTCCCCGACCGATTTCTTAACTAGCACTCTGGTATTGGTTGGACTGTTCTTTTACGACATTGTCATGGTATTTTACACGTAAGTTGCTCTGTTCTGGCGTTGATGAGGTACTTGGACTGACTTTTTGAATTAGACCTTACATGGTTACAGTCGCTACGAAGCTGGATGTACCAATCAAACTCACTTTCGAGACTGCAGACCGTAAGAGTATCCTTGGTCTGGGTGATATCGTTATTCCTGGCATGGTAATGGCCCTGGCTCTGCGGTTCGACCTCTGGCGTCATTACATTCGAAAGGTGAAATATGAGAGCACCGAGTTGAAGTTGATCGAGAAGGACTCGGCGGGGGCTCTCGTGACTAGAAGCGAGGTCAAGCACAAAGAGATCAAGGCCAAGTATGTCAACGTCAAGGGAAACTGGGGCGATAGTCTCTGGACACGGGGCCCCTTGTTCCTGTTTGGGCCGAAACAGCTGCCGGCTGAGCTGGAGGCGGCCCGTTTCCCAAAGACATACTTTTATGCCTCGGTTGTTGGGTACTTTCTGGGCATGCTTGTCACGTTGGCCATGTTGCTGGTGTTCAAGCGCGGTCAACCTGCGCTGCTGTACCTGGTCCCGGGCGTACTGGGTTCGCTGTGGCTGACGGGCCTTGTGCGGGGGGAGATCAAGCAGATGTGGAAATACACCGAAGACGGCAGCCTTGACACTATCGACGTGGTGGTGGATCTTGATGGTGAGGGCAACGCTGTCAAGACGATAGGCAAGCTCAAGGACGGCGTTGTCGATACTACCAAGAAGGACGACGACAAGGAGGACGAAAAGGATACTAAGGACAGCAAGAAGGATGATGGAAAGGGAGGACACAAGGTGTTTTTACTCTCGATAGAAGCAGAGAGTTTGTAGACGTGGGTGGAGTAGACACAACTGATGCAAGATAGATATTGTGTAAACAGCGTGGTTCTAGCGAAACTCGTCAACGTTCCCAAGGTGTGAAGCAGCCCAGACTCGGTGTTAGTGATGAGTCAAAAGTGTTGAGACCGTTATGGATGCTATTCAGACCCTGGGGAGCTGGGGTAGGTTCAGATACATATCAGTCTGAGCGTCGATGATAAAACTAATACCTCTAATTGCCCGAATTCCGCACCTTTCCATGAGTATATCATATGCTTTATCCTCTTAGTTTCCATCTGTCCTTTATTCTTGCCCTTTCCCATGCCCTTTCTTCTCGACTCTATCACTCACTCTTGATCATTCTATCGTGCACTTCAAACCCCATCATCATGACGGACTCAAATCTTGCCAGTCTCGAAAACGACTTCAACGCGCCTGATAATGTCGGTGACTCAAACCTTTCCGAGTCATTGGCCGACATGGAGCTTGATCCAATCTCTTCTTCGGAAGATAAACGCTCCCGCGAAGATTCCGAGGTTGCCGCGGAGGAGACGGATCAGTCTAGCCCTCCTACCAAGAGACAGCGGCGTGGAGAGGATGATGAAGAAGAGGAGATGGATGACGACGATGCTTCTGGACAACAAGAGGTCATCCAAGAAAGCGAAGAGAGCCGTGGGAATGAGTCTCAACGGAGGATCCTCCAAGATGACATCGACCACACTGGGGATGTGTTTCAACAACAAGACATTGTTCAAGACGGCAATGAAAATGCATCTTCTTTGGACGATAGTGTTGACTCCTCCCTTCCCCCCGCCTACGCCGGCAACGAGGAACCCTCAGCCCTTCCCGCCGACATCAACATTGCCAGCCCTGCCGTCTCGATCGCCGAAGGCTCCATGGTCTCTTTTGATCTCTCACCAGAAGACGACTTGGACGACATGCCGCCCCTGGTGAGAGTCGACCAGCAACAACAGCCTCTGCCTGATGGATCTTCTCGAGGCAGGGATGACAACGATGCTTCCGGTGCTGTCTTTGTTTCGTTCTTGGCACAACTTTACAGACACGGCTTGACAAGCAGCAGGAGACCGAGTCGTCGGAGAGCAAGGAGGACACACCCCCCTCGGCCGGAGTGGATGACCGGCGTCCCTAATCAACCACATCCGAGATCGTTTATCACGGGTCGGGAATACATCCGACATATCATGAGCGAACCGTATGAGCTCTCAGATGACGAGCGTTGAGAACTGGTGAATCTATTGAGCACGTGTTGGGATGTTAGACTTGAGCAATGGTCGTTTAGGTGTTATTGATTTATCGATTATAATTACATTGTCTTGATTAAACATTTATACCATTATCATTATTACATGTCTCCCCCCTTCCACTTCTGAGTCTACATTGGTAGACGTATCTTTCAACGTCCTTAATCCCCTGCACCACGTAAAGGTTTAGACTCTTTGCAGGGGTCAACCATCCACCCAAACAGGAGAAATTATCCATCTCGTCAGACGAAGAAAATTCCTAGTCCGGGCTTCCTCTGGCTTGTATGTGCCCAACAGTCGGCGTTAAGATGGGCGGGTTGTAAAAAAAAAAACCAAAGCGGCTGTGACACTAGAAGCATCTCAACGACCAAACAAGGAACCACATTCAAAAGAATGCGGTCTTTTATCCTTGCTTGTCCGGAGAACGATCTTCTGGTGAGAGCACAACTTTGCTTCACTGGGCTCGCGAGACAACTTCCAGCGGATTCGCATCATCAGCCCAGTCAGGGTAGACTCGTAAGCTGATGGATCATCAACACTTCAGGCTCAGCGATAAACATCCAGCGGTATAAAGTCCTCTAGCCTCTATTCTCCAATAGAGAGAAGAAATCTCAAATGAAGCGAAAGAGACGAGAACTAATGTCCTCAACTGCCGCAGAGCTGGCGCCCCGCCCTATGACGGCAGGAAGACGTGAAAGATATGGTGCTTCTACGCTTTGGAGGAATCACAAAAATGTGACTCGACTCTTAAGCGGAGCAAACAATGTAAACTCTTTTCGATCATTGTATCAGCGAGGGTAAGTCGATGGCTGAACAATGAGGTTTGGTTGTTGTAAGTCGAGAAGAGTAAAGAAGAACGCAGGAATCTTGCAAATCAAGACTCGACTGCGGAGCTGTGCTTTTGTTGATTTGAAGGTGAAGAAGCCGCTGAAGAACACAAGAACAAATAATGTGAATTTCTTGATTCATTTTATATCTATTCAACTTCACGGGTAAGATAGTTCCCGATGTAAGCTCGTCTCCGGCCCGTGTTTCGGCCGGGGTCTCCACCTCCGACAGGCCGGGTTTCGCAATCGGCTTCCCGAAGTCTCATCTCATGTCATCACTCACCTAAAACGTAGACGAAACCTGAATCTCACACTCTCCAACTTATCCCATATCTCTTCTACTATCAGCCATGGGTGAATCGTCTCCGACAGTCATCCAGTGGGTAATTGACACCCGTCCACTCTGGCCGTCAGCCGCCAGCACCAAGGATCTCACCACGGTTGTAAGTTGACTCCCCTGGTCTTCACCCATGCTAGGCTTTCGCCAGCGTCTCATGAGATGAGATACCAGGCCTCGCGTGCTCTATCCCTCCTCACGGAGCAAGAACGAGCCGCCGTGCTCCGGTACTACCACGTCCGCGATGCGAAACTAGCCCTCGCCTCGGCCCTCGTCAAGCGATACGCCATCTCACGCTTCTGCGGCGTTCCCTGGTCCTCGGCTGAGGCCACCCGCGACGCCCGTACCAAGCCCGTGTTTCTCACGCCGGCTGGCGATGAACCCCTGCTCTTCAACGTTTCTCACCAAGCTGGTCTCGCCGTTCTCTTTGCCGTGCACAACCCGCCCAAAGGCCTGGCCGTGGGCGTTGACGTTGTGTGTCCAACCGAGAGAAGGACCCGTGACCTAGGGACTCTGTCAGGGGAGGGATGGAACAGTTTCGTCGACATGCACGCCGAGGTTTTTGGTCTCGGAGAAGTGACAGCGCTGAAGAAGCTCAACCCGAGCGCCGATGTGGCTGAACGTGATCGTGCCCTGCGGTACTTTTACGCCCTCTGGTGTTTGCGTGAGGCATACGTCAAGATGACAGGCGAGGCCCTTCTGGCAAGCTGGCTCAAGGACCTCGAGATGCGAGGATTTGCGCCGCCAGAGGACATGACAGGTCCGCAAGAGGTGTGGTTCAAGGGGGAGGAGGTGAAGGATGTTGATATAAAACTTGTGCCGCTACTGGGAGAGTACATGATTTCGACTGCGGTGAGAAGAGGAGAGAATGGAGAGGGCGTCGAAGTTGGAGACTTCAAGATACTAGACATAGAGCAAGTCTTGGCCTTTGGCGAGGACGCAACTGATGCATTGTAATCTGCAACGATAGAGTCACGAATAATAAACAGACCTGAATACACACCAGCCGAGTTCTGGCATTATACATGTGCGTCAAGTTTCTTACAGTGTTATTTACTTCCGTTTCATATCTCATCTTGGCTAGATACATTCACATTACTTAAAAGTTCTCGCCAAAGAACTTGAGAACCGTCTTGTAACCTCGCTCGTACTCCTCCTTGACCCGGTCGTCGCTGAGATCGGCGCGAGCAGCCATCCAGCCGTGGATCTGGTCCTTGAAGGTCTCGACGTGCTTGGGTCCCTTCAGGGCATCCTCAAACTTCTTGACCTCCTCATCTGGCTCCTCCTTCGAGGCCAGCAGGATGGTGGGGACCTTGATACCCTCGGCATCGGCGGCGTCAACCATGGCAGGGTGGATCGAGGCAGCGACGGAGAAGGGGTTGGTGTCGGCCTTTGTGGTGAGGGCCACAACCTTGCCGCCCCAGCAGTACTATCTAGTGTCAGAAGATGGATGATTTTTAGGAGTAGAAACAACATACACCGAGAATACCAGTCTTGGAGATGGCAGAGTCCTGCTCCAGAACAGCCTTGACGTAATCGGGCACCAGGCCGGCGATCTTGGGAGGAGGGTAAGTTCCAAAGAACTCGCCGAGGTTCTTCTGCTTCTCTTCCGTGTCCGGAGGGTACCTGATATTATATCACAGTACTTAGCAAATCCTCTTCCACCGTTGAAGCATCAACAGAACTTACCACTCAATGGGGCAGGGCTTGCCCTGGAACCAGTCAGGGATAAAGACCTTGTACTTGTTGTGGGCGTCGCTGAAGGCGAGGATATCGGCGCCCTGTAGGGTCTGGTCAAAGTATCCAAAGATGTCGTAGATGACTACAATGGCCTTCTTGGCGTCGAGAGGACCGGTGACGTCTTGTCAAGCACTCCATGTTAGCTGTTTCTCCATCTCTACCTCACAGGGGCAACCATACAAGTCTTGTATCCGCCAATATCCTTATAGGTTCCCTTGGCCTCGTATCCCGAGGACACGACGGGAGGGATATTGCAGCAGGCCTCATTGTGGCCGTGGGACGCGGGCATAGTCGACATGATGGGCAACGCTGAAGCTCGAGTCGCGATGGTGGGGTAGCTAGCTGTGTAGCGGGAAGCTGTTAGCTAGAGTTCGGCCAGAGATGGCGCCGTCTCGGTGAAATAAGGCCGAGATGGCTCTATACAAGGAGGTGTCATGACTTACTCTGCGATTGATAGAAAAAGGAGCCGTTGATGAAGATGAAAAGAAGCGGGAGCTTTCCGTGGAAGTTATGCGGGGAGCCGAGGACAGGAGGGGCAGAAGCAACAACGCAACTTCCCGGCCAATCGCAGTGAGTGATGTCACCATTCGTTGTCTCCATTCAATAACAACTTGACTATCAACACCTCATACTGACTTGATAATGACCCTTAAACATGCTATGATATTTCCAATTATTTGCTACATTGTCACTTGTATCTACATCCCCATTTGTGCTGCTCCAATCCTTCAATTCTTGTCCCGAGCTCCCGTCTCAACTGCCGATTTCCGGCCCCAGCCGGCCCGGTGGGGGTCCGGCCATCCCACTTGATAGCTTCACATCGATCAATAATCAACTGTACAGATGTCTTTAGATTCTTCTACCCCAAAACTATCTCGGGGCTGTATAGGCAATACCACTTTTCAATGCCTAGCTATAGAGGCCATATAATACCATAAAACAATCGCTCCCAATGTTGCCCAGAAGCCCGATCGCCCAGTGCTCAAACTCGCTCGCCATAACTCCAGACTATGCCAAAAACCCGAAGGCTTGATCCAACGCTTTGCCCTTGGTTGTCTTGTCGACCCGACCCCTTTTGTCACCACCGAAAACATCTGCCTAGAAACCTCTCGTCCGAATAACTTGAATGTCATTGCATCGTCGCCCAAGTCTTGCCCCTGGCCTCTCCTCTCTATCAGGGCTGTAACTGTTTTCCAGCCCATGTCTATCCGATTATCACCTCACAGGAGAATTCGGACTGAGTCCTCCCATGCGCCGTACCACCACCTGCATCTTCTCAATGAGCTCTGGGATCCTGTATGGCTTCACTAACACGTCGTCGCATCCAGCTTCCTTTGCCTCCATCACCTGCTCAGGTCGTGCATTGGCCGTCACCGCAATGATCGGGATTCGCCCTCCTGAAGCGCAAAAGACTTCTCCGCTGGCCTCGAGTTCTCGAATCTTGCGTGTGCACGTCAGCCCGTCCTGGATCGGCATTTCTATGTCCATCAGGACCAGGTTGATGGCAATCGGCAGTGGATTCGTGCTACTCCTCCCTGACATGTTGCCGCCAATGCTTAGGCTGAGTCTCGGTGCCACTCCTTGACGTCGTCTCAATTTGTCCAGCGCTTCGATTCCGTGGTTTGCCACATCCACCGTGTAGCCCCGATCTGTCAAACCACGCCGCGTGATTTGCTGGTTGATGAGATTGTCCTCCACCACCAGGATCCCATCAAGCCGCACGTTGCCCCCCGGGTTCTGATGTCGCTGCAGTCGAATGTCACGGCAAGGTCGCTTGTCCGCGGTTTCTGAGCCATCGGTGCTTGCTATTAGTTTAGCAGCAGCCGCTGCAGCCAGGGCTTCGTTTCTTGATTCTTCGCTGGGGACGTATGTTTCAATGTAGAAGGCAAACGTTGACCCCACGCCTGACTGGCTCAGCACTCCAATTGCTCCATTTTGCAGCTCCGTCAGCCGGCGAGAGATGAACAAGCCCAGCCCAGAGCCGCCGTACTTGGTATGTGTTTTGGCACTGGCTTGGACAAACTTGTTGAACAGATTGCCCATCTCCTCCGCCGTCAGGCCCTGCCCGGTATCCTTGACCTCGAACAGGAGGTATACGGGATGGGTCCGGCCTCTGAGAGCAGGTTGGTCATATTCCTCTGAAATATCACAGAACCGCGGAATGAACTGCACCGCTGTCATCTCTTCGCCTGGGGGAGTCAACGAGCCCTTGACGCCGATGGTCACGTTCCTCGTCTTGCCCGTCTTGGTGAACTTTAATGCGTTGGTGAGAAGGTTGATCAGAACCTGTTTGACGCGAGACGGGTCAAGGTCAAGGTAGTCGTATGCAAGGTCTGTGTATGATTTGTCGACATATGACGTGAGCTCAATGTCCACACGGCGAGCCTCAACTTCAAACATCTTGAGCGCATCATTGACGATCTGAATTGGGTCCACCGTACAGGGCGTAACGGCTAAGAGCTTCGAGTCAAGCTTGGACATGGTGAGAATGTCGTCAACAATGCGCTTTTGGTGCTGAGCGCATGTCACAATCGTCTCGGCGTTCTCGATGCTGTCCTCCAAGAGTCGTTTCTCTTCGTCTGATCTTCCAGCCACCGAGCTCCTTGTTTCGCCATCAACACCGGCTCGTGTTGGCGTGAGGGGAGTTGGATTGTCGCTGATATCTTGAACCCTGGCCAAAGAAGCGATAATAGCGTCTGTGCAGTGTAGAATTGCGCTCAGCGGGTTTCGCATCTCGTGTGAGGTCATGTCGATAAAATTCTCCTGCTGTCGCTTCGACTCGATTGCCTCTTCCTTGCGCAGCTTTTCTTGCTCTAGCTGCCACTTTTGCATCGAAACATCGCTGAGACAGCCGGTAAAGGATTGGATAACACCGTCAGAGCTCTTCACCGGCATAAAGGTTGCAAGAACCCATCGAGAAGCCATCGACGTGTTTCCACTGCTGTCTTCGGTGATCCATGGAGTTCGAAGGCGGAACTCGGCAGTCTCAGTACGCCCAGACTCTGCCAGCTTTTTAAGTGTCGCCTCAAGGATATGCAAGTCCTCTTCCACCACACACGAAGGCCAGGGTTCCACGTCGACCTTGGCAAGGTCGACTTTCTCCAGGCCTGTCAGTTCCCAGAATAGGTTGTTGGCGCTCAGCAGTCGTCCATCCATGCTGACATCGTACATTCCAACCGTCGCAAACTCGGCAAGGCGTTTCAAATTCTCTGCCTCCTGTGCTCGGCGGACTGCCTCCTCCGTTGTATCTTTCTGCACTGTCACATCGGTCAGACAGGTCAGGATTCGGATCACACTTCCATCTGGAGCTCGCTCGGCTTTCGTGGAAGCGAGAATATGGCGTACAACCCGATCGTCGACCAGAATCAGAGGTCCTGGTGGTGATCTGAAGCTCTGCGGGCCCAGTCCATCTCGGCTTCGTGTGATACGGTACTCGAATGTCACGGTATCCAGCTTTTGGACGTCTTTGTATGCCTGGATGAACTTTGGCTTGTCCTCTTCAAGGACTGACTCGAGGAGAGCACCCTGGGCGATAGGTCCTTTCGGATAGCCAGTGATGCGATGCCAGGCATCATTGGCAAAGGGGATGTTGCCCTCAGTGTCGACAAAGCACATTCCAACAGGAATGAAGTCTGCCACAGCGGTGAAGGTTTGGATAGACCTCTCAGCCTGCTCAGTTTGATATTCAAGCCGCTGTTTAAGCATGGCGTTATCATAGGCAGCCTGTTCGGTAACATTGCGCCGTCGTCGTGCTTCCTCCTCGAGCAGGACCGTCGAAGCGAGCGAACTTGTTAGCTTCTGACCTAGTAATGAGATGAATTGGCGGTAATCGTTGTCGTATGGGCGTCGTGGGTTCAGGCCTAGGAACAAAATGCCCATGACGGTCTCCTCCTTGGTTGGTCGAATCGGTAGCAGGATGGCCGCTTGGCAAGGATCACCAAAGCCTCGCCAGGCGAGTCCGTCAAGAAGTTGCTTGGGTAGCGTGTCATCCTTGGTTTGAAGAAGTAGGTGATGGCGCGAATCCAGTGATCGTCGCAATATTGGAGCCAGACCTTCGTCTGAATTCCGCAGACTGACGACTGAAGGGGCAATGGCGTGGTTCTCGGGTACACCAAGCGAGCCCTCAAGACGGCAAACCTTGGAGCAGTCGTATTTCGATGCTGCAGAGCCGTCATGGTCATCATCCTCCACCGAGTAGATGAATGCTAACGGGACGTCGTAATTTGGACTCCAGCGCTCCAGCTCCTCGATAGTCCTAGACCAATATGATTTGACGTCTCGTGAAGCGATCAAGGCCTCGCCAAGATCAATTAGCATTTTCATTCTCCGTTCCCATAATCGCCTAGAGGTGTTTTCCAATAGAGAATGCTGAACGCCCAGACATTGCTTGTCCGAGAGAATAGGAACCATGGAAAATCTAGCATGAGTCTCTTCAAACGAACCGTCCGCTTGCTCAATGAAGAATCTAGATTCATCTTCGACCTTGGAATAATTCTTGAGGGGGGATGCCATCATTGCATCAAGACGGTCCTTCAAGTGAGGCCAGGACTCGGTAGCAGGGCGTCCCAGGCGGGCAGGGTGTCGAGCGCCGCAATATCTTGAGAATGCTTCATTGTAGATGGTGATATAGTCGGGTCCCCAGTAAAGCGCAATCGGGCGCGAATCTGAAACAAGCTGGTTGAAGGTCTGTTGCAACTGCACTGGCCAGTCGGCCATGGGACCAAGCGATGTTGACTCCCAATCCACGCTTTGAACAACATCCAGAAAAGGCTCTTCCTCCGAGTCGGATACAGGAACCATAAGACCCGGGTTGGACTCGGCGCGGTATAATAGAGGGGTTTTGCTCTCCGACTTTTTTCGGGATGGCAGACTGGCATTGTCCAGCACCGAATTTTGAGGGTATTTCCTAGTAACATCACCATCCGTTCCTTCGATTCTGACTTTGCGCGGAGGTTCTGACGAAGGAGGCGTATCGTTGCCGCTCATAACTACCCATTGGCCCAACACGATGCTGCGCGTCCAGTAAACGCCCAAGTACGGGAGGGAATGTTGGGTATTTGTCGCTGTAGGCGCCGAGGTATCGCGCCGAATGGGTGGAGGGCTTGTGACCCAATTCCAGAAAGGGGAGTGGGAGACATCTTTGGGAATAGAGATGATGGACTGGTCGAGAGAAAGGCTGGCCTTTAATGATGGATTTCGGTACACGATATCGGGAGGCGAGGAGTAGCCATCGGAGGGCTGTTGCTCAGGAAGAGAGACAACAAATGTTGGTCGAGGGTCGGAATGGACAAGGTCGATAAGACCAAGGCATTGAAGGGCCTGGGGCGGCATCGGGGAGGTCGTTGTGCCAGCGACGGGTGGGCGAGTGAGAAGTCGAAGTGGGAGCCGGGCTGGCGGGAGGCGGAGTGCGCCCGGCGGTGTTTGGGGAGTGGACGACAATGCGCCCTAATATCGAGAGCGAGGCAAAATATGTATCGTGGTATGTATCGTCATTCTATGCGCGAACCAGAGGGGAGGTGAAGGCGTCGAGATCGGGATGCGAGAGTTGGGTTTTGATCGAAGTCGCACACGACCAGCGACAGTGGAGACCAAGGATGAAGAAAAATCGAGATTAGCCAAAAGATGCGAGATAGTGCGTCGCCCTCTATCGGTCGTTGATCGAGCGCGTGTAATACCTGCTGCAGGTGTAGTCGTCGGTGTAAGAGATGGGTTGGGCAGCCTGGTACCTATTCGATTCTTGGTGGTGGTTAAGGCTGTGGCTCCCGTCAAGAACTTGGAACCTGAGCGGCAGGAGCTGGGAATGGCAGGCAGGGACGTAATGCGAGCCAAGGTGCGTAGGTAGGTGGAGAGCCCCTCGCACCTCATTCCCTCAGCCTGAGTGGACGGATGGCCCTGAAATGGAGATTCGAATGGGTCAAGATTTAGCGGCTTCTCACCAGAAAGGCACGGGCGTTTTAGTGGTTTGCTCCGCTACAGTCAAGTGGGCACGGGCTACTCCTTAGCTGGTGACGTTGGCTTGCCTTGGCTCTATTTTGGCTTGCTTTTGGCTCCTTTTCAGGCCTCTGTTTGGCTCTGTTTCGGCGCGGGAAAATGCACGCAACCCACATATTGCACGGGCAGGGCTCACAGTGAGTCCAAGAGAGACATTCAATAGGAGAGAACGTGTGTGTGGAGGCGCGGCTCTCTCCGTTCCATTCTATCTCATGCCTTCTCTTCTCTCTGCCCAGACTTGCGTGCTTTGCCTATCTCTCCACTAACACTTCAGTCCTCATCAATCCCACTCAACTCAACTCCACTCACTGTTTGAGGCGCTTCAGCTCCCTTCCGGCGTCGGATTTCAATTCAAGGGTCACTCCAGCATGAACTACAGGCTCCATCCACCTACCAGACACTCGGGCTCATCTTGAAGGAAATCTGGCTACTATGCGCGCTAAGATGCTCGGCGGCGGTTTAGAGTGATGTAGGCGCGATATTGGGAGATGGTGACACCAGCGGACAGTTTGTCCGGCCGAGGTCATTTTATCATTGGAAACGCTTTGGTCAAAACGAGAAGGAGGATGTGGAAAAATCAGGCTCTGTCCCCTGAATGGTCCCCGTCTCCCGCCGCCGTTGTCGTAACGCTCAGGAGATGATCCTCGGCCCCTCTTCTCGGTCACTGGCTGGTGTCGATGACCACGAGCCGAAAGTCAGAACGTCTCACCGTCAACGCCAACATGACTCGGTGGGAATCCTGCAATATGAGATCAACGGCAGGCTCCTCAGCCGGCAACGTGGGTTTGGAGAATCAAGGGAGAGGCCCCTCTTTCTCAGTGGCTTCCGGATATGCCAGAGGTGGAGGTGTTGGAACATGTCGCAGATGGAAGACGGCAGCGGAACGTTGGTGTTCGGAGGAAGCTCACCGTTGTCATCCCTGCCTATTCGACGGCACAATCCGAGAAGGTTTCACTCCGGGTAGTGAACGAGGTCATTGTCAGGTGTTGCCGGGTCCGTTTTCGTCCACGATCTGCAGGCTGGGAGGACAGGCTGGATGAAGGCGTCTGACATTGAGCTGCTCTGTTGGTGGTACAGTAGCACCACGGGTGACAGAGGACATTAGCCGAACGGCTCTGTCTTGTGAGAAGCCACAATTTGCGAGGTGATGGCAGCAAAGACAATCGCCTAGGTACAATGCTTGATTCGTCGGGAGAGCAAAGAAGAACGCCTTGTCTCCTCTTGAGAGCCAGGCTAGTGTGATAATCGATGGACAGCATGCAGCTTACACCAACCATTCACCAGTCACGATGCCTCTGCTACGCTACGAGATGCAGCAGGAAAAGACAGCACAGCACAGCACAATATGGCCCTGCAGAACTAAGGGACCCAGCCGTCTTCTGCCGACCAGATACTGTATTCTTGCTCGGAACAGCATCCACCAATCCGGATCAGCCAAGGCGGGTTGAGAGTCATGGCCACTGGACAGACTGAGACAGACAGGCTAGGGCACCCGTCCCCATACCGTCAGACGAACGACTGTGGAATTCCGATAAAGCCCCCGATCTGTCAGCGTTTACGCAGCGTCACACAACACGGCCTACGTATTGAACTGTGCCACGGGGTGTCGTGTTCAGCCAGCCCAGCCACCGCAAATGGCACCATTCCCACAGCACTAGTCCCATGAGCCGCCCCCTTCAAGACCCAGCTGGACGGAGGGTTTCTGGGGCTTGCACATCTCCCGAGCCCTCGGGACCGTTCCGACCCCAGTTCCTAGCCTGACACTGCATAAGGAAAAAGCTTGAAGGGGTTGCCAAGTGCCTCAATATCTGGTGCTAGTCGCTGAGCTGAAAAAATCAGATTTGATGTTGGGAGGTTGTTAGCTCCGTGCCCCTTGTTTCTCCTCCCGATAGGTGAGAAGACACTTCATGTGCCAATAATCTCCAGAGGAATGGCAACTGCAGACAATGCCAACGAGGACTTGAATCCCAAGGTTTAGTGATGCTTGAATTCCAGCCGGGGAACAAGCTCAGATCTTACCCGCCCAAGTAGCCGTCAATCGTGCTTGTTAGTGCAAGGGCTGGCGCCTCCAAGATCCATCACGAAGCCTCTCCCAAGCCTCACCCAAAGGCAAAATGGAGAGAAAGTCGTGTCTTTCTCCTCGGGGGCAAGAAGCGAGCATATGAGCTTCCAATCGATTATGAGAAGCAGCAGTCACAAGCCGAGATGCTGCTTCGCCTCTCTTTGGCGCATTATGGTTTCTTCTACAATAGCAACAACTACTTCCACTTGACCCCAAGAAAGGAAGGCGCAACTCCACGATAGCTTCCAGATTCCGAGTGGCGGCTCGCCAGCTTAGAGTAGGCGCCTGCCCGTCCCGATAACCTGGCTGACGGGCTTCTACAGGCTCCATCTCTTTTCCTCGATTCAACAGCATTCGTTCTATCGCCGTCACTACAGCCTTCATTCGCTAACCATCATTATCGAACTGGATTCTACCGCATCGCCTGACCCTCCTTATTCTCGGCATTATTTTACTTCAACTGTGCCATCTTTGCCACTTCTCCTGCCATGACGTGCGCAGGCTGCTGCTTCTGGGCCAACTCGTTCGGCGGAGGACCCCTTCACAACCACTATTCTCTCTCACCTGTCGGCACGACAATGTACCATTGTCCAGTCCACGAATGCCACCATGCCATCTGGTTCTCTCAGCATACGACTCAGCCCCCATGTGGCTCATGTGCTATTGTCTCCTTGCGCCATACTGCTTCGGCGCAATGGGTTCCATCCCTTGACATACGGACCACTCTAATACATGGAGCAGTCCGACGTGGAGTCGCAGAGACAGAAATCAGGAAACTAGCCAGCGAGGATGGCTTGATGGAGGATCAAGATACCTCGATCGATGACACGAGATTGGAGGATTTGGTGCCCTTGTTGGTGCCTGAGGCATTCCCTCCTCGGAACTACGAAAGTGAAATCCCCGTTGGCGACAGTACCTATCTATTCATATCGGCCAACCTCATCCCTGATAATCACATCCCCAGCATGCGTCTCTTTCGCTTCCTCACCTTCCAAGGGGTCCAAGCTCTCCAACCATGCCACAAAGACATCGAAGCCCTCCGGGTGTTCGAGGCACTCCGTCATATTGAGAATGGCGACCCCGTCTTCAAGGCAGCTCGCGAGTGGTCCTGTACTGTCCAGGCCATAGAAGATCTTCCCAAGGTTGTCAGATAGATTCTCGCCATCATTTACAACTTCGCCTGCGAGATGTTGCGCCCAACAGTCACAGAAACGACCCTCTCGGTGAGGAAACTTTGGCTAATTCACTGGTACAAAGTTGCCAATTACTTTTTTGACCGTTACGGCATTTCTGCCATCGCACCAGATGCAGAATGGGTTGAAGAGTCCCCGTCCAGAGCAGCGCCATCAATCGGAAGGCGTTGCGAGATAGGTGGGATACAGAGAGACCAACATTCAGTTTCAAGCGACTTGAGCGACACTGGGACCATAATACATCACCATGGGCGTGGCAGCCTTCCTTTGGCTTTAAGCCCCGGCGGTGAGGTGTATCGCTGTCTCCAGAACGGTGCTTCGGCGTAACACTGTCAGTCATGAGGGAGACGGCCAGCGCACTTTGCACTGAAAGAGTGCAGCGGCCTTTTCCGACAGAATTTTGCAGGGCATATGCAGTCATGAAAGCTAGTTGGGTAAGGCGGCTCCCAGGGCATAAACTACGAGGGGGTTGTAGGAATAACGAGTTTTGAACGATGCAACTATCAAGCGACCTGCTTTAGCTTTGGTTTATGTCTTGATATTGTTCATAGGCTAGCGTAACAATTCAAATTCGTGTTTTCTTGACTTGAATTCATCATTTTCCCGGTCTATGTTTTCCTCGTAGTCAACATCTGGCATCGATGGATGGCCAGCTATGCTGACAACTCTACCGTTCACCATATACAACGCCATGTCCCAGGCTGTTCTTTTGGTTCCCTCTCCTAGGCTTTAGTTACTGCGTGGTTTGAGACAAGGCTCATTCTATTCCATTCATTGAGCTGAAACCAAGCTCACGTAGACTCCCCAAGCAACACCAGCAAGGGCACCAACCAGGTTTCGTCCCTCAACCGTCTTGATAGCGGCAAAGTTGACGAGACTCACAGCAGGCCAGAGCTTCCAACCAGCAACGACAAAGGGGGCAAGCTCATCCTGCGCAGCAGCCCACACGGCAGGCCAGTCGACGCGGGAGAAGTTGATGGTTCCAGGCGAGGTCAAGAAGGCTACGGTCTTGGGGATGCTGGTGATGACAGGGACAGGATGAAGAGCCTGGCGGAAAGAGTGGACGTAGGTGCTGAAGAGGAGCGTGTTGAGGACAGCGCCGATCGTCTGGTCCAGGAGGAACTTGATGGCCGTGTTGCGGACTGAGAGCTTGGGCTTGGTGTTTTTTCCCTTGGGGGACCTTGGTTTGGGGTGGGCGGGGAATGTCGTCTCGAGAAAGTCTTGCCTAGAAGGTGTGAGATGAGGACAGAGTTGTGGGATTAAACACGGGGAGATTCATGTGTTGGGAGTGAAGGACAACTCACCACATAAAGTTGGGCGGTGTGCAAATGAGGTTGAAGAGCAGGAACTGAAAGACGGGGATCCAGTCAATCGCGACGTCGGACTATAATCTCGTCAGTCAAGTTTCCTCAAATGAACAGGAAGAAGAGCGTCTATTTGAGCTCCGTGAATTCTCATTCTCACTTCTGTTCTGTAGGCCGTGATGAGCTGAGCCAACACGTTTGCAAAGGCGCCCAGCGTGGCATTCTGAAGGGCGGCCGTGAGCATGGGCGATGAGAGTGACATGGCTGCGGTATTGACTAGTTTCTTATGGGCAAATAGTTATGGAAAGAACAGAACATGAAACGTTTCTAGAGGAGGTATTAGGGAATGATGTAGGTGAAGAGTTTAGGTGAGTGAGCTTGATGGATAGATAGAGTTGAGTTGATGGGCCGCTAGTCGTGCGTGCCAAGACCCGAGTCAGTTTGCAGGACACGGGGCGCCTAACATTGGCTTTTTTAGGCGCTCTCAATGCAATGCAACAGCTTCACTTGGAATAATTCATGGCAATGCTCAAATTTGTAGATATTCACAAGCAAGGCGACGTGGTACATTTTGACTGGGACTCTTACAGCGCCGACTCCCTGTCCGGAGCCGGGATCTGAGACCTCAGTATAACCACATTCCTGTCGTCCAACTCTACAACCTTGACATCACCAAGCGGCAACATTGTCCAGGTTCATGCGTCTTTTGATTCTTCATTATGCAAAATAAGTTTTCATCGTACATCTCGCTCCAGAGTCATTACCATTCCAGCCTCTCCATAGTTATTCCCTTTGTGTTTCGCCTCCGCAGCGCAGTCTAAACCCCCCGTCGACGCCGGAAAAGAGTCCCCCTTTGATGAAACATCTTTTTATCAAGTCAAGCCATTGTCTTTGTGCTCAGTTCTTTTTCACCCTGGTCAGAACCCACATGAAAAAGAACTGCACAATGTACGAGTAGAAGAAGAGGAACTGCGTCCTCTGGTTGCGCTTCGCTCGAGAGTCGGTCTGCATCGGTCCATTGCTGCCGCCCGACGTCTCGGGGAGGAGCACGTACTTGAGTGATCGCATCTAAGAAGTATGAGCGCCTGTTTAGAACTCATCAAACAATCAAAACTCACCAAGAAGAGCGAGTTGGCCAGGAATGTGTACAGAAACACTCCCCAGCCAATCCAGCCACCAGTTCCCTTGCCGCCGTTGAGGATCTCGGCGACAACAATGGTGACAATGATGCCCACAAACTTGTAGCCCGAGTATGCGATCAGATCCAACAGCTGCGACTGGCTAGAGATGCTCAGGAGGTAACATCCCAACTTGAGGGCGACAATCTCGACAATAACAACAACGAGGCCGATCGTGGCCGTCTTTCCGAGGAGCTCAGGCTGGAACTTGCCACCGAGACCGGCGATCAAGGTCGAGAGGAGGATATATGTAACGATTGCCATGACTGTTCCCAATCAGCTTCCCGCTCAACTTGTCAAAACAAGGGTCCTACACACCTGGGATGTACATGTCGGGGCTGTTGATGTCGTCTCGTGGGGCGAGGTACCAGCCTTCCTGCCCATTCTGTCCGACGGCTTGCTTGCGCGACCAAGGCTTGTGCCTCCAGGGGAAGACGACGAGGAAGAGCTTGTTGACGACGTACGAGTTGGAGACGTTGAAGTAATGCTTGAGCGCAGAGACGTTGACGTATCGGCCAAACTAGTAAAATGTCAGCACTTGACAACACCGTAACAAACCCTCCACACTCACGTTCTGCTCCATGTACTCTTGTCCATGCTTGAAGGCCGTCTGGCCGAATTGCGCCGCAACCTGCGCCGTGGGATCGTTCATAAAGTTTCCGTAGGCGCCAAAGACATTCCCGCTGGTACCTCCCTGCTGCTGGTAGGGAGTCGTCCCGCTGCCCCCGTAGCCGTGCGATTGCGCAGAGCCCGGGGGAGGAGGCGGCGATCTTAGTTGGGGCACGGTTGACACATGCTGAGGGACTGGATGGTGAAGGGGGGGCGATTGCGCGTACGTCGCTCGCTGCATGGCGGGAGAAGAGCTGGAGAGAGCGTGTTCGTATAAGAATGCGGTATGTAAAGGAGGATCTCAGGGCGAGTCGTGGGAAAATGCAGGGTTGTTTAACAGGTCGAGGTCGATGGTGATGACGGCGAAGCTGCAAGCTGGTGTTTGTTCAGGAAATGTGGTCGGTTGCTTCTCATTGGGCGCCGGCGCGGGTCATCATGGCAACTCAGCACAGCCTCGGAGGAAACAGGATACATGAGCCACCGCCACACCTTGACACTCAATAACCCCCGCCCCCTGACGAAAGGACACGTGACAGAACACTCCAATTTGCGCTTATCTTATCGATAGGGCTCTAGATCTTGGGGAACCCTGAGTTCCGCTGCGGCGTGTCCGGCCGGTCGAGTAGAGTTGACCTGCCTGTCCCATCCAGAGACTAATTAGCCACCTCCAACTTCTCGCCTTGATCGTCCCACCAGCATCCTCCTTTCCCTCCCTCTTCTTTTCGCCCAGAAGCATCATCTTGCTCGTGAGCGCTCAGAGAGAGACAGGATGTTGGACTCGTTCGAGATCTTGACCACCTCGGGTGTCGTCGTCTGGTCGCGCACCTATACGCCCATCAACCCGTCCATCATTAACAACTTCATCGCCGATACCTTTATCGAGGAGAAGAGCGGCGCAGTCGCATTGAGCGACTCCAGATCTGCCGCCAACAACCCGCCTTACAGAAGCGACCAGCACACGCTCAAGTGGACATTGGTCAAGGAATTGGGCGTCATTTTTGTCGTGGGTCATACTTGTCATGATGGCTTCTCCCCCCCGATCTTCGGCGCTGACATACCCACCTCACCCCTAGGCCGTCTACCGATCCCTCCTGCACCTGTCATGGGTCGACAAGCTCGTCGACAACATCAGGACCATCTTTGTCAAGCTCTACGGCGAACAGCTCACCAAGCCTCACACTACCCTCGTCGAGTGCCATGCCTTTGATGAATATTTCGACCAACAACTCCAAGAGCTGGACCAGACCACCGCCAAGGGTGTACCCTCTGTGACGGTCGGCGCACTTCCTCTTGAGGAAAAAACCATTTCGGGGAATCTAGGTGACGAACCTCCCGTTGCGCCGGGCTTGACTTATAGAGGTCGCACCCTCAACAATACCAATGAACCTACATCCCGCGACTCGACCCCCGCCTTGACGCCCAATGGTTCGCGACCAACTACGCCCAGCAACCACCTCCTCGTGGCCAAGGGCCCCCTCAAGATGTCGCGCCGCGCGCGCAAGGCCAAGAACCAGTCTTCTGCTCCCGTCTCTTCCGGCGACGAGGCACCCAAGAAGAAGAAAGCGCCCAAGAAGGGGCGCAAGTGGGATGCCGATGGCTTCGCGGATGAGGATGATGATGTGCAGCTCGACTACTCAGCCAAGGCGCACGCCACTAGCGAGTCCGAGGCCGAGGCGACAGGTCGATCAACCGCCATCGACGAGATCGATTCCAATACCTGGGGTTCGAGGTCAAAGGGCAAGTTTGTGCTCAAGGATCTCGGTGACGAGGTGCACGAGATCCTCGCGTCTGAGGCAGAAAAGGCCGCAGACGCAAAGTCGCAGCCCAAAGCCGGTCTTTTTGGATCTGGCGTCAATGCCATCAGCGGTCTCTTCCGCAACGTCGTAGGAGGCAAGACCCTGACCAAGGCGGATCTTGACGCCGCTATGAAGGGGATGGAGGAGCATCTCCTCAAGAAGAACGTTGCGCGAGAGGCCGCTGTGCGGCTATGCGAGGGAGTCGAGAAAGAACTGCTCGGTGTCAAGACCGGTAGCTTCGAGAGTATCAACACCAGGATCCAGGCCGCCATGGAGGCGTCGCTCACCAAGATGCTCACGCCGACCTCCTCCCTGGATCTCCTTCGTGAGATTGACGCCATCACGGCGCCCTCGGTCACATCTATGCGCAAAGCGCGCCCCTACGTCATGTCCATTGTGGGCGTCAACGGCGTAGGCAAGTCAACCAACCTCTCCAAGATCTGCTTCTTCCTCCTTCAGAACAAGTACAAGGTCCTCATCGCCGCCGGCGACACCTTCCGTTCTGGCGCTGTTGAGCAGCTCGCCGTTCATGTTCGCAACCTCAAGGAGCTGACGGCTCGTGAGGGTGGCCGCGTCGAGCTGTACCAGAAGGGCTACGGCAAGGATGCAGCCACCGTGGCCAAGGACGCTGTAACCCACGCTGCGCAGGAAGGTTTCGACGTGGTCCTTATTGACACGGCTGGTCGAAGACACAATGACCAGCGTCTCATGTCATCGCTGGAGAAGTTTGCCAAGTTTGCCCAGCCAGACAAGATTCTCATGGTTGGCGAGGTACGTCACTCTCATAACCCCCTTTTCATAGCTGAATATCAACCAACTTCCCAACAGGCCCTTGTTGGCACCGACTCTGTCGCTCAGGCCCGCAACTTCAACGCCGCTTTCGGCGCCGTCCGATCCCTCGACGGCTTCATCATCTCAAAGTGTGACACGGTCGGCGACATGGTCGGCACGCTCGTCAGTCTCGTCCACGCGACAAATGTGCCTGTGCTATTCGTCGGTGTCGGTCAGCACTATTCTGACCTCCGCAACTTTTCCGTCAAGTGGGCGGTTGAGAAGCTCCTAAGTAATAATTAATGCGAGTTTTTTGGGTTCAAGGGAGGCATGATTGATTGATGGGATACCATGAAGCAGCAGCAAGAGAAGGAATACGACAAGACAAGGACGTTGTCACGAAATGAATTGGTTACTCTTTATATTATACTAGCAGTCTCTCACAAAACGTCCTTGAAAGCAAAGCATTTCAATCAATCGTTGCTCTCTGTGAGTGTAAATTATGATTATGTACAACTAGCAAAGTCATCACGCCCATACCACGACCTATCGATATAAGTAGGTACATACACCACACCGCTATGCAGGCAAGACCATAACAAGGAGAGAGAGGATAATGAAAAGTATCAAAAACAACTGTTGATTTTCAGACATTCATCTTTTTTTTGTCCTTTTGTTGATGGTTTTTTCCCTCTTCCGCCAGCCAATCCATGGCCCCTTTTTTGGAGAATCCCATTTCCTTTCTCTCTCATAAACAGAAGCTGAAGCCTCGTTTCGAAACATGACAGAATGAATGACAAAGTAAAAAGAAAGAAAGAGTAAAAAAAGAAGAGAAAATCCCAATCTGTGTGGCATAAACATCAATCCAAAGGGGGTATCTTTCTAGGTTCGCAGTCTTGGGTGAAACTAGTGTAATAAGTAAGGTGGAATAAGGCAGCGCGAATATGCATGTATCGGCCGTTTTTCGATGCAGTATTGATCTTGCTTGTAACAAAGGAAATAAAAAGAAAAAGAGTTCAAAATCATATGTCCCTCCCGCCTTAAAGAACAAGAACCGTACACGTCCGCTTAGTCCTCTTCGAAGAAGTCATTATCATCAAAGTCTCCAGGTTGCGCATCCGAGTCGTAGCCGCTCGTCCGCATCATCGGGGGAGTCATGGGCTCCTCTTCTGGTTCCCTGGGAGGCGGCGTGGTTACTCGCTCTGATCGATGCGAGGTATTTGAGATTCCTCGCGATCGTCCCTGTCCGCCGCTTGGGAAGCGACGTCCAGTGCTAGCGAAGGCGGTGGGCTGTGGTCTGTTGTCCACAGGGGGTGTTTGGCGCAGTCCAGAAGCTGGGGGCGTCATAAGACCACCCAGCAGGCTGTTCTGCGCATTCGAGTTACTCCTCGAAGGAGTGGCGTTTCGTCCAGCGACGGGGGAGTTCAGAACATTGGTGAAGCTGCTCAGAGATGGAGAGCTGCGGTTACCCTTGCGCCAGTTGCCCCAAGCGGCAGCGATAGGGCCGATCGTTTGGGCAACACGAGGAGTGGCATTCTGAATAGTCTGGGCAATGTTGGGTAGGTTGATCGCAGAGCCACCGTTCATAGCTCTCTCCCGTTCCTGCTCCTCCATCTGGAGGTTCGCCTTGAGTCTAATGGCAGCATCCTTCACTGCATCGCGATCAAAGCGGTCAGTCTGAAGTGCCGCGATGATGTCCTGCAAGTTCTCGTGCCTGACGGCAAGAAGCTCACGAAGCCAGCTGATCTCATCATCTCGCTTGGTGATCTTGCTTGCGGCATCAGGATCCGCCTTAGACAGAGAGTGCTCGAGCTCCTCGATTCGCTGCTCACGGGCCTGCAGTTGCTCCTGGAGAACCATGATGGATTCTCGGAGGGCCTGTGGCGAGATCTTCTCAGGGGGGTCGAGGTTTCGCGAAGCATGCTTGACCTGAGGAGCAGCAATAGTCACCTCAGCACCAGCGGACTTGGCGGCCTGAGCAGCCGCAGCAGCAGCCTGCTTGGCAATCTCAAGCTTGTCCTCGAGGTGGAGAATGCGATCTTGAAGGTGCTCAGTCTTGGAGGCAGACAGGCTAAGACGCTCCAAGAGGTGTTGCTCGGTCTTGTGAGCATCCTCCTGGGCATTGTTGACGCGTCGCTCATATCGGGTCTGGAGATCCTCCAACTCATTCTGATGCTTGGCACGCAACTCGTCAAGCTCGATTGTCTTGCTGTTCTCGGCCTCCTCAAGAAGCATCTCGCTCTGGGCCTTGGCGGTATCGGCTTCGAGTCGGACGTGGTCGAGCTCAGCACGAAGCTTCGAGTTCTGCTCCTCAAGTTCCTCACGGATGAAGTTGACTTGATTGTTGGCAGAGTCGATCTCAGTCTGGAGGGCCATGCGAGTTCTCTTGACCTCGCTGGCACCAGACTCACGTGCCTCCTCAAACTCACGCTGGTATCGGGCAGCCTTCTGCTCAAGCTTGTGGTTCTCGGTCTTGAGCTCGCCAATCAGGCCCTCAAGGCGAGCACACTCGTTGGTAGCCCGCATACCGGCACGTTCATTAGACTGAAGACGTTCCATCTCAACCTCCAAGCGCTCTCGGGTCTTAGCCTCAGCTTGGAGGCGAGCATCCAACACCTCCTGTCGAGCGAGCATAGCCTGGTCCTTCTTGATGCGCCGGGCATTCTCCTCGGCAATCTCACGAGCGGCTCGGCCCATATCCTCCTGGAGAGAAATGAACTTGCCTCGCCAGGACTCACGCATGCGTTCGTTCTCCTCAAGTTGGGTGGTGAGGGTGGTAAGAGACTTGTGCATATGCTGGTTCTCCTCGAGGGCGCGAGTCAACTCGGCACCCTTCTGTCGAGCAGATTCGTCATAACGCTCAGCCTCAGCACGCCAGTGGTGGTTGTCCTGGCGGACATCCTTCAACTCAGCTTCCATAACCTTGCACCTGCTGATAGCCTCAGTCTGAGCCTGAGCCGCGTTGTTCTGGGCAGCCTCCAGGAGAGCAATCCGCATAGCGGTCTTGCTGTTGGCCTGCTCCACAGAGCGGAGCTTGTGGTCTCGCTGCTCAATGATCTCGCGGAGTCGGACAACTTCCTCAGCGGCAGTCTCGTGCTGGACCCTAGCTTCGGTAAGCTTGTCCTCGGCGGCACGGCGCACGAGAACCGACTGCTCACTCAGCTCCTCGGCCGTGCGCAATCTCTCCTCAAGGTCAGCCACGCGCTGATCAAAGACGCTGCGGTTAATAATCTCAACCTCAACACGAGTCTCGGCAGCTTGAAGCTTGCGCATAAGCTCAGCAGCCAAGTCCTCGGCCATTCTTCGCTCAGCAACCTCGTTCTCGACCTTGGTCTGCTCAAAGTAGAGGCGTTGCTCGATCTCTGTGATCTTGGCCTGCAACTCCTCGGTCTTGGCATCTTGCACATCCTCAGGTTTGGGGCCGGTAGGCACACGACGCTCAACCACTTCCTCAACAATCTTCTTCAGGTCATCGTTGCCCTTCATGCTGTGGCTGATTTGCTTCTTCATCTCTTCGAGGGCCTCCAGAATAGCCGTAGGGGCGGCCTCAGCAGCTGCTGGTGCAGGGGCGGGAGCCAGAACAGGGGCTGGGGAGAGTGAGGGTTGGTTGCGCTGATGGGCAGCGAGACCCTCGAACACAGCCGCGCGAATCTGATCCATGCGCCGATCTCTTCGGGGGCTCATAGAGCGGCGAGGAATGGGCTCCTCATCCTCGTCGTCGGCATCGCTCTGCTGCAGCTCAGCAGAAACACTGCGCATATCACGACGAGACGAAGGAGTTCGTCGAGCTCTGGTGGCGAGAACTTGCTGAATAGAGAACAAGGTCTTCTCCAGAGGCTCAAGGCGAGATGCGAGAAGGTTGCCAACCACTTCGTTGACACGACCATCGAAGAACTGAGCCCGGTTTTCAAGCTTCTCGTGCTCATCCTCGGTGAAAGCAGCTTCCCAGTCACTAGCTGGCAAGCTTTCACCATCGACAGCGTCGGCGTTATCAGGAGTGACCAAAGGCTCAGGTGGGTCAATGAAAGGATCCTCAAGCTCAGTGCTCAGCATAGGCTGAGCAGAGGCCTCGGGAAGAGCGTGGTACTCGCGAGGAGTGAGGCTGGCCTCGTCCCTAGCGTAGTGGTTAACAGGCTCCAGTCGGTAAGGTGATGAGTTGGCAACAGCTGCGATCGAGAGGTTGCGGGTAGGGCTGCCATGCTGCCACTTGGAAGGCTCGTGCTTGTTGACGCCCATCGTAGGATCATCAAAGAACTGGTCCATGACAGCGTCAATCTCCTCAAAGGTAGGCTCAGTACCGTCACCACCAGCAGGGTTCCTAATAGTAGCAGAAAGCTCAGGCTCAAACTCGGCGTCGTGCTCAACTGATTCCAGCACGTCGTCCTCGACAGGTACGGGAGGCAGGGGCTTCTCATCTGGCGTAGGGCTCCTGGCAAACCGGGAGGCAGCCAGGCCCTTGGGCTTGGGTGCAGGATCAGCAAAGCGAGAAGCACTGAGTCCCTTAGAAACAGTCCTAGGTTGAGACTGGGTAGAGCTGTATCGAGAACCGGCAAGACCAACAGGGGCGCGGGCCGGAATTGGGCTGCCCACGGGAGACGCGTCGGATTCTTCTTCCTGTTCTGTCTGGGTGGTGTCCCCATAAGAAGCCGCACCGGGAGTGAATGGCTGGGCTGCAGCAGAAAGAGTCTTCTTGTGACCGTGCTTAAAGTTGTCTTCACCGTATGGTCGGGCGTCGTTGAAGCTCTGAATGTCCACGTTGGATTCAAACTCAAACGGCTTCCAGCGGTTGATGCTTTGGTCGGCAGGTGAGTCTTCAGATGGCGCCGCCGAGGGAGCCGCGGTTGTGGCCTTGGTATCAATGGGGTCAGAAGTGACGATGGAGGACATGGATGTATCTGCAGGCAGAGTTTGCTCAGTCTCCACACGGCGGTCCTCTCCGAAGGCCTCATCCTTGCCAGATGCTTCAGATTCATGCAAGGGAAGCTCAGGCTCCTTTGGTTGCTCAGCAAAGAGCGGCACATCGTCGCCACCGGGCGCAGAGCTACGCGCGCGCTTGACTCTGTTTTCATCCACGAGAGGTCGTCCATCTGCATCCTCCTGCGTCTCATCACCGTCGTGCGACCTCGCAGACGAGGTGCTGGATGGTCTGATGATCGGAATGGCCTTGGACTTGGCCAAGGTGCTAGATCTGAGATCAATGCTTCCGAAGATGCTTCCACGGTGACCCTTGCTCTCACTGCCGGACGCGACAGGGCTAGTGAACGAATCAGAGTGAGGCGTAAAGGTAGGCGCGTCGGGATTAAACTTGGGACCCGAAGCTGAGAAGCTGAAAGCACTCTGGCCAGGGGAGAATGATGGGGCGGTCGCGTGGATCTTGGCAGGCGTTACATGAGTAGGCGGGTTGGCTGGGGGAGAGCTAAACACGCTCGTGTTGGCCTGGAAAACAGAAGGCTGGAAACTGGCTGCTTCAAAATTACCAGGCTGGAAAGTGCTCGCAGTGGGCTGGAAGCTGCTAGCCGCAGGCTGGAAACTGCTTGCACCTGGCTGAAAGCTGCTGGCTGTAGGTTGGAAGCTATTCGCAGTGGGCTGGAAGGTGTTGGCACCAGGCTGGAAGCTCTCGCTAGTGGGCTTGAAGCTGCTGCTGCCAGGCTGGAAGCTTTCACTGGTTGGCTTAAAGCTGCTAGCATTGAAGTTGAACTGGCCGGGTGTGAAGCTGTTCGTGGGGTTGAACTTGAACTCAGGTGCCTGCACATTAAGCTTAGACAGCGAGGGCTTGCTGGCGTGGCTGGAGCGTCTAGCTGCGTTGCTACCACTGGCAACTGAACCAGCATCGTTCCAGGGATTGCTGGCGGTTGAGAAGTTCTTCTGGTGGCCAAAGCCAGAGGGGAAATCAAAGTCCTGAACAGGTGTGCCCAGATTGCTGGGGTTGGTCTCAATCTCAAAGACTTCATCGCCCTTGTGAGTTTCTGGGATCTCATTGAGACTACTGAACTTGGTCAGATTGTTGTCATCAGCAGTGACATTGTTCTCATTGTGATCACGGAAGTATCCTTGAGAAAGTGAATGACCCCGGCTGTGGGGCCTGGGATGGTGCAGGACCAGAGGCTTGGAAGGCTCGTTGGCAAACCGCTCTGGAACTGGGAAGTGATTAGAGGCTTGTCGATCATGAGCAGGAACGAAAGGATCCGGCAGAGGTGCAGGCTCGTCGTTCTGAGGTTGAGGGTTGTAGTCCTCGTGCTCCAGCTCATTGCGGAGCTGCTCCTCAAGATGGTACTCGGCATCATCAATCTCAGCTTGCAGTGTGTCGGGGTTCTGCTGTGCAGGAGGCTCAGGCGTCCTCGCGGGGCTCTCAACAACAGGCTCCTCCTCATCTTCTCGAACTTCCTGCAGGCGAGGGGATGCCCTAGCGGGCTGGAGGAACGAGTATTGCTGGTGGGGCAGCATGGGATACTGCAGGGACTGGTGGCGCTGGTGCATGGGGATGCCCGGGCTCTCAGGTCCAAATGGTGACTGAGGCGACATCATGCCGTTCAGGTTCATAAGCGAAGGCGAATCATGACGGCTCAGGCCCTGCAGGATACCTGCCTGGTTCCAGGCTTGCGGTGACTGCTGCTGGAAACCGAAAGGCGAGCTGCTAGCCGGCAGAGAAATAGACTGTCGAGGGTTGAATTTGCCGGGCAGTGCCGAGAAGGAGAGCGGAGATGCGCCGTGGCTGATACCAGGGCTCTGAGTTGATGGTCGTCCAGGCAAAAACTGACCATGCTGGAATGCAGGAAGGCCATGATTGCTCGAGGCAGAAGAAGTCGGGAGAGGTGGGGAGAAGGGGAGTGGCGGATATTGAGCTGAGGGTTGTCGGCTCAGATCAGTTGCCGCAGGAGAGATTGACGGAGGCTCAGGATCGTCGTCACCAGAGAATACGCCAAGTGCCCTCAACTTGGCCTCCTGCAGCTCATCCATGTAGTTCTTCCAAGCGTTCAGGTCAGGAAGTGTGACCTTGAAGGTTCGCTCCTCTCGCTCCTTGGCCACCTCGTCAAAATTGGGCCAAGAATCTCGAGTCTGAGAGTCGGCGGTTCCCTCTGCTTGGTAGCCATCTACCTCCAGGTCGAAGCCCGAAATATCGTATCCGAGCTCTTGCCATGATGCAAACATTCTCTTAATCTCATCCTGACGAAGCGGCATGGGTGCATGGCCGGGCTGGCCTCGCTCCTGATCTTGCGGGATGAGGACCATGATGTTCTTGCCTCTCCAAGGCACCTTCTTCCTTATGCGAGGCGTCATGGCGGGCTCCTTGGGAAGAGGCTTCTGGCTGCCCTTGACGGGGGTCGCGGGAAGCTTGGGCTCCATGATGCCATTGACACTGGGCATGCGCTTCTTGGGGCTATCTGCGACAGGTACTTCCGGTGGGGAGGCGGCCTGAGACCTGTCGCTCGCCGCGTCGTGGGTTGCCGGCGCGGCTTCGGAGGTCGCCATACTGCTGTTCTGTCCCGTGTTGTTGGGACTGAGGGAATCCCCTGGTCTGAGGGTCTCGGCGCTGGATCGGGCACGGGGTTGGTGCCGGGATCCTTGTCGAGACGTGGTGGTGATTGTAAGGTTGGTGGTCCGCTGGGGAGCTCGGGGGGTGCGGACTTCACCTTCTTCCTGCCAACCGGGTTCGGAGCCGCTCAATGAAGAGTGCTCGCTTTCACTTCCGTCACTAAACCAATGGCGACTCTCGTCGTTGTGGTCGTCGGTAGTATGGGTGCGGATCCAATCCTCGGTAAGTCCACGGGTCTGTCGGCGGACACGGTTCGCAAGCACGGCGGCGGCGGCGCTCAAAGGCGAGTTGTGATCCGACTGCGATCGTGAAAGTTCGGGAACTGGACGGAGAAAAGGGGTCTCAATGTCCAAGTGATGGATTGGTGATTCGTCCGAAGCTTCGCTGCTGAAACTCTGACGGCGGAGGTTGCTATCTGACTGAGGATAAGGGGAGCCCCAGCTGGCAGTGCCAAATTGACCGTCCTCTAAAGCACCGGGCGGTGGCGTCCTCAGCAGCTGCAAAGCCCTGTCCGGGAGACGGGGAGCCGGGAGCGGAGGGAGGACGGGTGATAACTCGATGTCCTCTTCGCCGTCAACGGTTGAAGCGGTCGAGAGGGCGGGAGAGGCCGGTGAAGCAGGGCGGGATCGAGAGGGTGAGGCTCCGTGACCGTCCTGTGCGGGTGCACCAGGAGGAGCAACCGACGACGTTGATGGCGACGTCTTTACGACGACCTGTTTATTGGTGGAACGGGTCAGCAGTCAGTAATGCTGTGGCGTCTGGAGATGAATGTGTGCTCTGCCAGGCGAACAGATCATACAAGCTCCAGAGGCCAGCAATGGAAAGGGTCTTGGGGCCACCACTCACCCAGGGAGATCAGTGCAGACAAGGACGTGCCGTCTGCAGCTGAGTCTCGCAAGAAGAAATTACGTCCTGTCTCTCAAGGTCCGTCGCTTGGGTCGAATATCCTAATTCTCGTCCAAGACCTGAGGGAGGAGGGGACGCAGGTTATGCGTAGCCTTAGGTATCTGTAACCTTCGGGAACCTGTTGGAGAAGAAAAAAAAAAGGTACGCGACGCGTTCCCCGACTTAAAGGGGGCGGACGGAATGGCGGGTTTACTGTTGAGCACTGCGTGGGAAATTCCGGGGGGGTACCCAAGTGGGAATGAACCTCCAGGGGGTGGACAGGTTACTGCGCGAGGCGACCGAGAAAAAAAAAAGGCGTCTAAGAGAAAGGAAACGGCTTCATGAAGAAAAAAGGAGCGGCCAGAATATGAGTTGGGCGGAGGGACGATGCGGCCGGACACATCAGTCGGGTGTGTTCTCCAAAGTTGGCAGAGTCGATCGGAGCGGCAGGGGCGAGGAGGAAGGAGGAAGGAAGAGT
The DNA here is from genome assembly GCA_027569015.1 of Ascodesmis sphaerospora. NCBI lineage: Eukaryota > Fungi > Ascomycota > Pezizomycetes > Pezizales > Ascodesmidaceae > Ascodesmis > Ascodesmis sphaerospora. The sequence goes on along the minus strand of JAPPUR010000029.1, from coordinate 5,610 downwards.
GGAAGAACAAAAAGTTGGCGTGGAGAGGAAGAAATGAAGACGTAAGGTCCGTCGAGTCGAGGGATGATGGGATGGGATGAGATGAGATGAGAGAAGCTCCAGCCAACCTCAGTTGGGACGTTTGACAGTGGACGGGATGGAACCTCACGGCCTTGGTTCGAGGCTAGACAGCCGCGGGCTTGTTTTGTTTGGTCACCAGTGGTTCCAGGACTAACAATTGGACCAGACGTCAGGGGGGAAAAGACAGGCAGAGGGACAGTGAACAGTTGGCCACTGGAACAGCTGGCAGCCGGCCAGCAGTGCTCCTCCAGTGCTTGCCACGGGCTGGCAGTTGATCACCTCGAGCTTGTTCCAAGGAGCGAGCTCTCCTCTTCCTGTAATGAGACCCGCTCTCGAGGATACCGCATTGGCCCCGGCGTAATCTCGCCAAGGGGTCGACTTGGATGAGATGGGGTGAAGGGTGGAGGATGGCACATGTCATTTGATGAATGGTACCTTGATTGCAGTGATTCATCTCGCAGAAGGATATGTACCCCCAATCAATGGCCATGTCCCTGGACCCTTCAAACTTGACCCGCACCACGCTAGAACCCAGCAGGTGCAAGTGCTTGCTTCGCTGGCAAGAAAAAGGGTAGGTAGAAAAAAAAAAGAGCGAGCCAGTTTAATTGCTCTCCGATTTGCTACAGCGTGGCCTCTTTTCTTTTCTGTCAATCTTGAAGCAAGCAAGGCCTCGCTTCTTCATCCTGCACGTTTTTTTCCATGTTTGCGTTTGAGGTGGAGGATAGATGCAGAAACCCATAGGTCGAGGCATCCATGTTTGCCCGTATGCAATCAACTGTGTGGCTTTGTTCTGTCTACCGGCGCCTATGCCCTTTGTAGTCGACCAAACTCGCCTCCCATCATTCGAGGGATGCACATGCCTGCAGGCCGGTACTGGGATAGGCCAATTGCAGGATGCTATTCTGAGCCATTTCCCCAGAGTCTAGGATACGGATGCAGTTCACGTCCCAAGTAGTATTCTCCATGACCACGATATGTTTGTTTTTTTGTCTGCTCGTCGATACCCTTTTTCTTCTGTCCAACCCAAAACTCAAAAATGCCCCCCTTCTGCCCCTTTACGGGGAACCTTGGATTGACGGGGCCGTAAAGCTAATGCGGGCCCCTCCGCTCCGCTCCGTCTTTCACGTGGACCCGGGTCCCCGAATGCCAACTCGGGAACGTTCAGCCCAACTTGGGAGCTCCAGCGAGTGGAGGGAGGAGGGCCGTAGGGTTCGTGCTAGGCTAAGGTTGCGGTAGCTCCCGTCCGTTGCGTCCCGGTTTGGGAGACGGGAAACTCTGTTGACGGCTTGCTCGTTGCACACCCTTTTTTGCCTCGAATCCTTCTGCAAATCCACCTCGAGTTTCACTTGCTGCACAATATCGGCTTTTGACAACGAGACGGGAGGAGGCGAGTCCACGCAAGGACTGTCCTTGTGCGCGTGCGCCTCCGAGCTGTCGTGAGCTCCAAAGTAGGTCCACAATTGGAAGGGCGGGCGGGGTGTAGAGCATCATACATGCCGTCACTGGGCAGTCCGAGACGGCAGAGCAAAATGCTTGCGTGTCTGTGGTCGATCTCGTATGAATCTGCGCAGCTGGAGCCTTGCTGGGCTTACTCGCATCTCCACAGCCAGATGTCTAAGACATTCAGCCCATACGTGGAATTCAGTCTTCGGGTTGTCTTGGGCCTAGAAGGCTCCAGATTTCGAAGTCATCGAATTAGACTGAGCCAGACCACAAGTTCAGCTGTCCCCTACTCTCGGCCCCTTGATTACCGTAAGCTTTGGCTTTCTGAAGCCTGCTACGTATACTTAGAGTGGTGTGTCATGTACATTGTGCGAGAGGATTGGGTTCAATGGTGATGCTCTAGGTTAAGTCATGTCTCCAACTACATACATCCCAATCGCCAACGAATGCAATTGATGAGCATATAAGACACCATGATCATCGACAAAATTGATGGTCTACGATTAAACTAGCTCCCATACCTCTCACCTAAGTCGAGATACATATTCAATGATTTTGCCTGACATCCAGCGCTATCTGCGCTTATAGAACCAAACCTACCCCGGATCTCGCCTGTACATCACCATCTTCAGCGGTTCATGAAGAAAGTGGCTGCAGACGGGAGCCCCTCCCCTCGGACCAGAATTCACACACCTGAGACTCAGCTCGTCAGGATCGCCAGGGGGGGGCTGAGACGACCAAGCCTTCCAAGGGCGCCAAGCCGACGTGGACAGCTTGGAGGAGAGAGCATACGTCCCGAGTCTTAATTTAGATGTGCAAAACTCCAAGCCACACGAAGAAGCTGCAAAATATAATTCGACGAATCATACCAAGCCGAGCTTGGAGTCTTATTATTGTTTTTGAGTTTCTAGATACAGGTTCACTCGCTTGAATATGCCGGGCGGCTAAGCAAGGAGCCCAATAAATTCGTGTCAAGAAGTATAGATGCGATTATAGTCGCGACGAGGCCGTAGTCCAGAGGGGGAAACAGAATCCAACACTGTCCGAGAAACCAAGTCATAATACTAAAATAGGGGCCCAAAGGCCGTGGTCCTGAGACCTCACTGGCCAGGGAGGTAGACAAATATATGCTGCTCCAGTCGATTGCAGCCGTTAAACTTTCATGTCGTATTGATATCAAATTCGTCCAACTCCTCTATGTCCCCAATGATCAAGCCATACCGTGCCCGGAACGCCCCTGCCTCTTGCAAATGTCCATCAAATTGGATGGGTATGAAATGATGGCTTTTGTAGTAAAGATGCGAAAAAAGACAACCCCCTTCTAATCGAGATGTTGATCAGAAGTTGGATGAGGCGTTCACTTGCGTGGGCTGGTGGTAGTTGTCGAGGGTGGCTTGGAACGGAGAACGCCCAGGACCGCCAGCACTGCCGATGCTGCCAGGCTCGGTCTTTTCGACGGCGTGGTAGGCACCGTTGGTGGAGTTGATTCCCTGGCCGCTGCCATTGTTGGTCTCGTTGAAGTCCATGAGACCATCGGCCTCGTCGTTGTGCTTCTTGCGGCCCCAGATCCTCCAGGCAACAACAGCAAGAGCACCGACGACAATAGCACCACCGACACCAACGACGACGCCAATGACGGTGTTGCGGGTCTTGGGCGACATGCCGGAAGAGCTGTCGCTACCGTCCGAGCTGAGGCCGGGAGTCGAGGTCGTCACACTGGTCGTGGTCATGGTCTCCAGGTTGCCGTCGCTGTTGGTCCTGGTGACAACATCGATGAAAGTGGAAGTGACAGGCTGAGCCGTGGTGCGGGTGTTCTTCTCCTCCTCCGTAGTCTTGCTGGGCCCGTCATCGTTGCTATCGGTGCTGCTCGTGTCGTCCTCGTTTCCGCTGTTGTTGTTGGAAGATGTTGTCGCAGGAGCTTCCTGTTGAGTAGACTGAGGAGAGTTGTCTTCGCTGGCAGAGGGAGAAGTGGTGGGCTCGGAGTCATCTGCTGGCGACGATGCAGCAGTCTCTGCAGGCTTGGCGGAAGTCTTCTCGGCAGTCTTGGAAGTGGCCTTGTTGGTGGGCTCGGCAGCAGCGCTGGTCTCCGGGTCGGGTTCGGCGGCGGAGGTCTCAGGCGCAGGATCGGCCTCGGTAGCAGACGGCTTCGAGTCGTTGGTGGGCTCAGAGGCTTTGGCGGTATCAGCTGCAGAGGTTGGCTGGCTGTCTTCGGTAGGCGAGGCAGAAGCGGGATCCTCCTCCTTGGTGTCGGAAGGCTTGGTCTCTTCAACAGCAGAACTGGGCTGCTCCGCCTGGGTAGGGCTTTGTCTTCGAACGAGTTTGCGCTCGTTCTGGTGAACCTTGTCGATATCGATCCATGTTGCCTGGGCGACACAGACGACGGAGAGAGCTACCAGGAGTAGCTGGAAGAGTCGTGTGGCGTACATGTTGACTGGTGATGTGAACAATGAAGAGAAATATTAGACGGCAATGCCGTTTAGGTGGTCGAAAAGGTTGTCTTGTCGACTTGATATGGTGCTCACTCAGCAGGTCGAGCCAAGATGCCAAACGCGTAAAAGCGTTGGGTTGCCTGCAGGTCCAAACCTGATACACAATCCTCTTGCCGGGGTCGGCGATGACTTTGCAGTAATATCAAGGCAGGATATCGTTTACGGTGTGGCGAGCGAGTGTGATCGGTATAAGAGAGATGCTATAGGTGACGGTCGTTGGGCGTCAGGTAACGAGAGTGAGGTCGATAGCAGACCTAGTGCGATGGATATTAAACGATGGAGGGAAGAAAAATAAAAAGAGGTTGCGACAAGCGAGAGTATTGAAGGAAAAAAGTCACGAGAGGCGGGAAGTGGGCGATGAAGTAACGAGAGACTTATAAAGGAACAAGGGTCGAAATGGGTGTGAAGAAGAGGAAAAGGAAGAAGCGGAAAGAAAAGATGGGTGAGAAAATGGTGAGAGTTCACTTCTCGTATTCCGGCGACAAGCGTGACGGGGGTGGTCGACATGGATGGAATCCATCTGGTGGATGAGGCTGTGCTGTGTTTGCAGCCGCCATCCATCCACGGGTGACCTGATGGGGCCCAGGTGGCACTCGAAGCATGCAGGGGACCGGATAAGCACCAAGACCCTTCTGGAGGCTCTCTCTCAGGGCTCAGTCCGGGGCGCCGAACCCGCCGCGGCCGCGTCGAGACCTGCTGCTGGGCCGCCGCTGAGACCGCCCCGGGCCCCGAAGGGTTTAGCCATCGAGGTAACCGGCTGCTTCAGGTTCCCGTCAACATCAAAAAGCCACAGCGAGCCCCTAGTCATTGGTCCAGAGAGATTGCAGAGTCATCAGACTTGAAAGTCTCTGACAACGCATTGAACAAAGCCCAAACTCTCCTCTCGGCCGCAGGGTTTACGTACGCGCACGCACGCACGTTTGTCCCTGACATGAGACAGGCATAGTCGGGCTTGGCGTTGAACAGAGGGGATTCCTTAGTGGGCAAAGAAGTGCCTCTTGTTTGTGGGATCTCCGGCATCTTCCTTTTTGCTTTTGAATATCTAGCACAAAATGGATGCCTGGTCTGTGAGTCGTCATCAGCAACTAGCCCAAGGATACACGAATTGTGCATGTTCTCATGTGCCATGACTAAAGCTTGGATGGCTGCATCTCGGCGGTTCGTTTTACCCTACTTGAACCATTACAGTAATACACCGACAACGCAAGAACAAAAACAACACCTGGTGGTCTCTTGGCGGATGATGAATGTCCATGCCCCAGAACAAAAAAGAGGTGGTTGGGTGCCCGTGGGCGTGGGATGGATTGGATGCCCCTAAAATAGCATCACACCCACCAAATCCATCCATGCCGTCCAACTCCATGACAAAGCCCGTGCAGCCGTTGCCCCGTCTCTCGGAGAATGAGAAGGGCAAAATCTCCATTTCCCATCTCTTCTAGGTCAATTCACCCGTTTCATTGTCGTCATAACCTCTCTTTACAGATGATCTTATGGGGGGGGGGGGGGGGGGGGGGGGGGGGGGGGGGGGGGGGGGGGGGGGGGGGGGGGGGGGGGGGGGGGGGGGGGGGGGGGGGGGGGGGGGGGGGGGGGGGGGGGGGGGGGGGGGGGGGGGGGGGGG